>ML799229.1:476045-486913 GCA_009831015.1 Picea engelmannii | reverse complement strand
CAAAGTATCACTGATGAAGGTAGAAACTTTGAAGAATGTTTTAGATTCATTAAAAAAAACTGTGAGCACTGAGAAGTTATCTTGGTGTAGAGGATCCATGGGCATTGTTTCCCTGGATTGTTGACTATGTAACTCTGTAACCCCCTGTGTGCAAAGAAAACAACAAGTGGGAGAATGTTGGGTATGTGTTATATTCTTTGCACGATATGGAGTGTCTGAGCACCTGTGCCAGGCGCGCAGGGGTTCGGGGGCAGCGCCCCCAATTTTTTTTTTTGGGCCGACAGATTTCCTCCGGGCCGACATATTTCCGGGACGACATATTTTCGGGACGACATATTTCCGGGACCACATGATATTAGGTGGTTTTTCGGCACATGGTCTTTTGCCGATGGTTTTCTATTTCCGGTTAAGGAATTAGGGTTTTGGACTAATCTAGGTCATTGGGTTAGGGTTTTGGATGTCGCTGGCTCCTATATGTATATTGTATTGTAAACAATGTAAGACAATGTATGAATATAATATATGCTGGTTTTCCCGGTTTTGGGTTTCCAGGTGAAAAATCTCCGTGTAATGTTTGTATTTGCCATTGTATATTTTCTGTTATTTTCTGAATATCAGTTTGCAGTAGATTTTGTACAAGGTTAGAATTTACAATATAAAGGAAGGAGCCAACATAGAAAAACTCTGTTTCAGAGTTTCAGAAATCGTGACATGGAGACTGAAGATGTCTCATCGCAGAATCTCCAAATTGTGAAAGTGCGAAACAGGTAAATCACACAAGAACCCATCAGAGTTAATCCAACGATGCAGGTGAATTTGAGCATAATCAGAGGGCTATTGTTGCACATCACAGTGTAACTGTCAGAAACCACTGATGGTTTCTACCAGAGGACTCGAAGACACTTCGGGGTGATTGACAGAGAAGATGAAGAGTCTCTGGGAATCTTCAAAAGGGATGAAGATGCTCATGGAGGCGATTGACATCTGGATGAGTGTTGAAGCTTGTAACTGGAACATAGAAGGTGAGCTCGACTTTCATAGAGAAGACAAAGAGTCTCAACTGCCAGAGAGGCTGAGGAATCTCATCATAACATACAGTGATGCTGAATGAGTGGAAAAACGACCAGAGAAGCTAAAGAGTCACGATGATGATCAGACAGAGCACTCGAGTTGTGGAGGATAACGCTACGGTGTGAGTATGCAGAGGTATTGTGCGCATTGCATGCACAAGGTGCACAAAAGCTATAAATACATAGTACAGAGAAGAGATGCGGTTGTTGTTGTTGCTGGAATTGTTGTGGATGTTGTTGAAGGTGATTCATGCATAAAGAAGGATCAGAGTGCAACAGCTGAAAAGAACAGAAGAAGAACTGTGTAGCGAATGGACATGGTGCATAGAGAATAAACAACAGAAGAACAGAATGGGCAACGGATGCATGCTGGAAGAGAGTGAGGAAGTCTGAGTAGCAAATCTTGCAGAACAGTGATGAGACTGGTAAGTTGTTATTGAACACTATATCACTGTAATAGGTTTCAATATTTCATATTCATAATCCAGGGTGGTTGGGAGGTGCTAGGGAGGATTGGTTTCCTCAGAGGTTCAAGTGGGGGCTTGAACACAGGGAGTTGGTGCTTCCTTCTAGTTGGTGCTAGAGAAACTAGGGAGTTGGTGATTCCTTCTAGTGGGTGCTAGAGAAAAACAGAGAGTTGGTGCTCTCAAGAAGTTGCAACTTTCAAAATAGAGGTTGTAGCCTCACAATGAGTTGGTGCTCAAATGTATGATAATGTAAAGAATATAAATAATACTTATCATATAAAGAAGAAGAGGTTTTTACCCTGTATGGGTTTCCTTGGGAAATATCTATCTCTGTGTTTCTCATATATGTGACTGATGCTAAATGTGCCATTGTTCATTTCCCTGCATTATTGTGATCATCATTGAGTGCCTTGTAAATATTTTAAAAGAATCATAATTGTTTAAGCATGGTGACAACTGATTCACCCCCCTCTCAGTTGTTCAACACTTTCCTCACACCATCCTATCAATTTTTCCCTCCATTCAAACCTGCAGATATCACCACCTGTCTATTGATTTTGATACATCTGCCTGCCATTACCACTGAGCTAACAATATCCTAGCAGGCCTTATCCTCTACATGTGCGGTGTGCTACCTAGAGACGCTACTCAAACTACACAGTTTCTCCCCTGCCTCCTCTGACAATTGAGTCAAGTTGTTTCAATCCAGTTTTCAAAGACCATTCCAGGGTATCCCTTTATCATATATTTTTCTCAGTGTTCATACCTGCACACATTCAAGGGAGGGTTTTCTACAGAAAGTTTTTCCTAAGCTAGAAACCAGTCTGTATTAAGGGAAATTCTTGTAAAGGGGAAACCTTGTAAACTTGAGCTTTGAATATTTAATCCTTCTGGTTATCACCACTCCATAGACCTAAAGCTCTTATCCTAAAATATGGAGACTCATCAGAAGAAGAAGTCACACAAGGGAGGTAATGTGGTTAGAAATGAGCCTATAGACATGCATCTATTCGAGGTAGAGCCCATGGCCAGAGAATATTTTCAAAGGGTGGGATGCCTCTCTTTCTGCCAAAATATGCAAAGAGGTCATCATGAGGTGACAAGGCAGTTTTCCTTACATTTTGATGGCCTGAATACCAAGGTAGGGGACCTATAATTTAAGGTGTCTGAGACCTCTATTTCAGCTACTACATGAATCCCTATCACTGGTGAGAGCTGGTTTAAATCCATGGCCTTAGATGCATCCTATGCCAAATATTTCCACAAGCCTAAATATCAAGCTGATAATATTTATAAAGTTGTGCCAAGAAATCATCTGATTGAGCAGTTTGATAAAATATTGAGGATCATTCAGAGGTACTTTATGTGTGAAGGGAGGTTCAATACACTATACCAGTACCATATAAGGCTTCTGCTACATTTTACTGGCAAAATGGAAATGAAAATTCCCTACTATTTTCTAAGGAGGATAGGCAAGATGTCAGATAGGGTTCAATCCAAGTCTAAGGCTGTGGATACTAGCATCTTTCATTCTGGGTTGATTAGAATGTTGGTTTCTGAAGAGTTGGGTAAGCAGGATATCTCATGGGAAAATTTCATTATTTCTTCTCACATGAAGTTGGATATAGCAGCTAGTCCTCAGTCGCAGATAGAAATCCCTTTACCATCCACCAATGCTTCTAAAGAAGGTACTAGCAGGAAGAGAAAGATAAGATTTCATGTTCAGGATAAAGAGGCCATCAAGGAGGTTGAAAGAACTGAGGAGGAGGCTTATCATTCTCCATAGAGATACCTTTCACCCCCTCCTCCACCATAGTTAGAATAAGCCGCTTCTTCTACTAAAACTACAAAAAAGAAAGGGAAGAAGCTACACTTCTCCTCATCTCCTTCAGCAGCCAACATCAAGGTCAGAAGGACTTTCATAAGATCATCATCTCTTAAAGAGGATGTTGAAGAACAGGCCCTACCAAAATTATCTATCCTTCAAAAGAAGAAAGATAAGGGCCAAGGCATTGAAAATCCTGTGGAGAAGAAAGAAGAAAATCCCCATGTGAATAAGAAAGAAGAAAATCCATGTGTGGAGAAGAAAGAAGAAATCCCTGTACAAAAGAAGAAAGATAAAGGAAAAGGCATCAAGAAGATTGTTGAGATAGAAAAATTAATTCCTATGCAGCAGGAAGAGGAAACCATGAAAAATCTTGTTGAGACTATTCACATCACTACTCCACCTAGCAGCCAGACATTTAAAATACTAATCAGGAAACTCAGGGATGTTAGGAAGGAGGTGGCTCATTTGAAATAAAAAGCCATGTCTGACATGGTTAAGATGAAATAACTCATGGATGGATACAACCACACTCTTTATATAGCAAGGTTTGCAGCAAGAGAGGCCCAACCTCTCCATAGGCAATTCAAAACCCTTTATAGGTAGAACAAAGACTTGCAGTCTCATAACAGAAAGCTTAAAGCAGAGTTGCAACATTTCCTAGACGAGATGGCTTAAAGAAACTTGGATGTGTTGATTGAAGCTGCTATTGAACAAGAGAAGCCAATAGCTAAAGAAAGCATAGTTCCAATGAAGAAGATTAATACTGCTAAAGGGAAGCATGTTGTTTTTCCAAAGGGAAGTCCTCCTTCCATAAGAAGGAGTGCCAGGTTGATGAAGTAATTGGTGAGAAGTGAATTTCATTTTTGAGGATGGCCCATTTTTGCAAGAATATGTAATTAAGGAAAAAATTCCTTTGCCACCTATACAGGCTATATCGGATTCTAAATGCACACTGCTTAGAGTTTTGGTGATATGCAAAGAGTTAATCGTTTTGACACTAGTAGCACAGACATTCCGTAGTGCTTTAGCGCTACAAAATTGTATAAATTTTCAAAGTTCCATCTATATGCTTTCTATAACACTACCGAATTTCCTAAGAATGATGTAGCGATGGCGCTACTAACTACCTAGGGGTGCTACCAAATATATCATCATTGAAAGGATGGTGTTGTGAATTCAACCAGGCGCTACTGAAATTGCATGCAAACATAAAGGATGAATCTACCAAAATTCCAGCAGAGACCGAATTCTACACAGAGATATAAAGGATGGCGATACTGAAATTTTGGCAGAGACCAAATTCTACATAGAGGTATACATGGCTTGGCTCTACCCATTCAACATGCCTATTTTGGATGTCATGCTACAGAATCTCGCTACCAATTTACGCTACCAACGGGTACCAGGAATATAGGGGGCTCGAATTATCATCTTAGTGAATGGCTAATGATGTGGAAGATAGACAAAGACAACAACCGATAGCATGATGATAGTTACACGCATCTAAAGGAAACTTGGTACATATGGAGATGTGCATCAACAGAAGATCAAGTTAGTTCGAAGTTGGTTGGATTAGTGTCTAACATTTTCCCTTTTTATAGCACAGTTGTTAGTTTAAGATGTTAGATGAAATAATTACTGGGAGATTTTCATGGGAGGAAGGCCAGATCACACCTCCAGTTGTTGCCTCCCTTTTTTGTTATAAATAGATAGATGAAATTCTTCAGTAGGTTCAAATGGTTGAGCTAGGCTCCCTTATACTGCAATATTTTGATGAAGTTACTATGAACTGGTTATGTACTTGATTGGAGACATCTTGGTTAATAGAAATCAACTTTCATATTCCAACGTACTTGCCTCTGAGGATGAAGTGTTCATGCTTGAGTGATTCACATGAATTTTTGTGGTGATATTATGATGTATGTTTGATTATAATATTATTATGATGTTTCTTTAGTGTCCTTAAACTTTGAACTCAAGAAGATCTTGTGTTAGAGTTTTTCTTCCTTAGGTTGTTTGCAGACCTGATGTTTACAACAACCTCTACATTCCTCTCACTAAAGTATTCCCTCTGTTCACATTTACTCCCACTTACTGATTGAAGTTAGCCAAGACCTCGATTTATTGTGCATTTTAGCCCATATTTATGAGTTATAACATTATCATTTTGAGTCTTATCCGTTTGACCCCTTAAAAAACTCTTTTACATTTCCATATAACCTGATGGGTACTGGGCTTGCCTTCCATGCAATCTAAAGGTGATTCCTAGTGCTAACGAAAGGGAGTGGAATTTTAATGTAATTCCAAGTGTGAAGAGAGTTTTCAACAGTTGAAGGGAATATTGACAAGTGCACCAATCTTGAATATTGCAGATCCAAGTGAGGATTTTGTTGTGATGCCAGCTGCTAATGGGACATGGACAAGATATGTGGGTTGAATTAATCCACAAGAGGGGGGAGTTTCTAGGATAATGGCCAAGAGAGGTCTAAGGGGAGGAATACCCATGTATATTGATTTAACCCATTTTCCTAAATTTGTTAATTCTATAAGAAACTTCAAATTTATGATTGATTGTTCCCAAAGCCAATCATTGAATACATGTAAGAGAGTGGATGTGAGTGGTCACATCCCAAATTTATTGGGCAGATGGGGGTTGAGTACAATCAACTTGGGGAAGAGTGTGAGTCAAGAAAGGAAATCCAAAGAGAGTAAATTTGTATGGCTTGGGACACCAATTTTAGTTAGTCAAGTTTTTTGCATAGGAGGCAAGTAGAGAGAAAGAAACGGAGATAGAATTTGTTGAAACCACAGAGGGTGAATTATAGAGCATGCTGGAGCATAATTGGAGTGAACTAGAGCTGGAAAAATGAAGATCTAGGTTGTCAGGACTGAAGAGTGATATCATGTGTGAGTTTCACTAAAACAACAAGTGATTGTTGTTGGTTTGTTGATAGTTTTCCTAGCAGCAATTTCCCTTGAGTTCCAGCTAAGAGATTCCTAGTTTCCTATGCTAGGGAGATCCTGATAAATGAATGGGATGCCCGAGGGACTAATATCAGTGAAGGGGTACATTCCTTGGGTTGGACAGGTCAAGAGGAAGAGAGATGGTGGAAAAATTAGGATATATGTAGGATAATATTAGTTGGGTTGTGAGTTTTATGAGATGTGAGTGGACTGTGAGAGACCACCTTCTTTTTTGGATTTATAACCTCGGTGTGGGGGTGAATGGTTGTTGATATTTGGAACAATCAATATATGGTTGGGTGGGATGTCTATCCCTAGTAGTTGATTGCATAACCATTGTTAAAAGATAAGTGTTTTATCTTGTTGCTGAGTTATTACATGTGTTATTGATGTGCATGAATTCTGTGTAAATGAGAATGATTTATATGTTGTTGTAATGAGTTGTTTAGATGCATTTCACGTTGATTATTAGCATGTTGTATATGATTCTATTTTATGGTTTTGGACAACAACTAAATCTATTTAATTTGTAGGTGTATGCTACAGGAAATCGTCTAACAGAAAAGAATTATTTTAGTTAGCATAAATTTCATTTTTATGTATATTCTGCACCGTAATGTCCCTCGGTTGGGCTGGGGGACATTACAAGAAGTAGTCCATTCATATCAAAACTCCTCTTAAATATCCAAATACATCATAAATAACTCGAGCATACAAGAAAAATATTGGGCATATTAAACAATCCCTTAAAATGTTAGACCATATCTAGGACTTTCTTTACACATCCTATGTTCACAACTTACTGGAAAATTTATTGTTTTTCACTCTAGTGTTTGGATTTGAATCATTGGAATAATTAATGATATTTAGCACCCCATTTTCAATTTGAATCTTATGTTATGAGTGTACTAGCTTAAATCAATTTTCACAATCTTAATCTTGATGTTATCTTACTGCTTAACTGATGGTATTGTATCTTATGTAAAATACACTAATTACAAGTATTAGTAATATTGCACCTATGTGATCACTAAGGATCAAAGGTGATTACACTACAAGCCTCATAACCTTATAGTTGATGATGTACTAGTCTTCCTACATGAGTACTAGTATCATAATGATGACATGGATGGGAGAAATGGAGTATATAAACTTTTTGAGGACCTTAGAATAAGGTTGGATCTTATTCTAATGTCTTCAAAAAATGATGCAAGAAAACTCACACCTATGATTTCTTCCCTACCACTACCAATAGCCACTATCGTCACTACTTTAGACAAAACCTCTATATTTCCCACTAAATATATACAATATGTGTCCCCTTCATCATTGTTCCTAGCACAAATTTGACACTATTATAGGCTCAATAGAAGGAGGGTCTTCAAAGCTAAATAGAGTAAAGCCAAACTTCAATAGAAACAATACTAATGCTACTCAAAACAAGGGAGTAAAACAAATTTCTAATATCCTAATCAATGGGGGAGTGGGGAAATCCAATATTTCTAAAAACTAGCATCCTCTAAAAATATTCAAGGAAGAACATATGGAAGAAAAACTATATGAGATCCATAGAAAGGAGGATTTTTCAATTTCTAAGTTTGAAAAGCTTGAGATAATATTCCCATTTGGTGATTTAATGAAAAGTTGAAAGTATTCCCATACGAAAATAGATATATGCACTATTCCATCCTCTATCCCCTCCACTTGCATCCCTGACATTGGCTTTTTAATTGTAATCATCCTCTATAGTGCTTGTTGACACTTTGGTTCACTATGAAGGATTATCAACTGCAGAGTAAGTGAAAGGGGAGAAACAAGTGCTAGATAGCATGGATATTAGTGAGGACTTTCTCCATGATAAATACAAAAAGGTTGTTGGTTAATAATTGAATAAAATACGTGAAAAATTCCTATTTCAATATGTTGTACTACACGAGATATATTGATGATGCTATTTTAGCAAAAAAATCACTTTTTTCAATTTCTACTTTGATAGGTAAGCTAGGTAGCAACAACTTGGAAGATAAAATATCCAAAGTGGAATTGGTGACCTTTTAGAATCCTAAGAATACACTTGTTATATTGAATTCCAGTGATATTAGTAATCAAGAAAATAAACAAGAATTTTTTGTATTCATGGAAACTTTGCAACATGAAGAAGGTTTGAGGTGATGAGATCATGCGCTCAAGAGTGACCTACTACCCATTGTAGAGAATAAAATCCAAGTAGTCAAAGGAAATTCAAAGAAGTTCCATTTTGAACTTCAAGGGATTCATACATAAAATAAATTATTTGAACATATGATGTCTTATGTCTTAGATTTTGTCGATGAACTCAATGATCTAGGGGAGATTTCTTATGAAAATATTGACTAGGATGAGGTTTAGGTTTAGAGAGTACAAGAGTTTAAAGATAGTACAATGAAGGAGCTTGTGTTGGAGAAGAAATTTAAGCCTCAGAATATCTTTAAACAATATCATGTTAAAATGAATGTAACATTTACATAACAATTCCTAATGAATCACATAAATTTTGTAATGGATTTACTAGCAAGCATGGATGATCAAGTTGAGAATGCAAAAGAAGAGGCACTCAATAGAATAGAAATATCGGATAGTGAGGAGACTGTCCATTTCTCTTCCTTATTTTTTCCATAATCCTAGAATGGTTCCTTATGGATCAACAATCAATGTAGCATGTCTCTTAAACCAGGGGGATAGTGGGAACATTGTCCACTTAAACAAGGGGGAAATGGTACAAAAACATGAGACACCAGGAAGTGGAGAATAATAAATAAAATGGAGTAGTTAATGGACAATACCAATAGTAGTTCACATGATATTAAATAAAGAGAGAGACATATTCAAAGTGAGTTGTTACCATTTGTATTCATCAAGCCTATAAAAATAAGGCTACTCTATGGTTTTTTTTTTTTTTTTGCTAGGGGAATCGACAACTCGCGGTTCTCGTACTCGCGTGACACGGGGTCGATACCCGACGGCTACCACTATAACCCCAGGTGCATCCACGCAACCCACATGAATGGTGCACAGGTTAGTCAGGGTGAGAATCGAACTTGAGACCTCCATTTACAAATTTCCTTCCATATACACGACACTTGCCAATCGGTCTACACCCCTATGGGCATAAGACTACTCTATGTAAAACATATGCTTTGAATAATATATTAAAAGTTTTGTTCTACTAATTTTCTATATCATTCTATAACTTTGAGTCATGTGAGTTTCGTGTGAATGGGATGACAACAAGGTGCCTAATAGTATTGATTAGACAACTCAAGGTCACATAGTTTTTAGATTGTGTTTTTTTTTTATTATTTTGGGAAATTGAAATTTTAAATTCTAAAATATTATTTCACATCTAGGAGATATCCACACTATTCACCAATAGTAAATTCTATTATGGTTTTAGATATATGAGACTTAATGAATTTTGACTCACACTACTATATAATTGTGTTGATTATTAGTCATTTCACATCTTGGAGCATATAACCAACACAATGAAAATAGAAGTTGACTAAGTTGATTCTCATACCAGTTGTCATATCTGACGCGCCCACACACACACATGCAAAGAATATAACACATACCCAACATTCCCAGAGTATACCAACGTCATTGGAAGTACCAACAACTATCTATGAGGAAAATTGTAGTCAAAGGGGGAGTATCATGAAGGTTTTCAAAGCTAGAGTTAGGTACTTTAAGTTAAAAGAGGCATTAGTTGGGGAAGTGGTCAACCCTCAGGTTGAGATGGTAGCATATTTGATGGGAAAAGTTGAGAATACAAAATAAGTGGAAGCAAACACACATTTTATGATGGAGTTTAGAGGAGTAGTTTTCCAACCAAGTGTTGAGTTTTCCATCTAGCAATATTAAAGAAACCTAAAGGGCTTGAATAAAAACAATCTAAGGAATATGGATTATGTACCTTCCACCCTTTCATTGGTTCCAACATAGATACATATCAATCTGGGAATGATTGTCTTCTCTACCCTATATAAATCCATCCTTATATGAGATTTCAATATTCAAATAGGTAGCAATAAAGGAAAGAGTAGTTCCAACCCAAATTCATTTCTACCCATGCATGTCAAAGAGAAAAACTCTTTGATAAACTTGCTTGACAATAGTTCTATATGGTTTTACAGTAAAGTTGCTAAATGTATACATCTTGGAAAGTGAATGCACAACAATTACCATCACTCAAGAAAACTCATAAAAATTACGAGTAATGTTACACACAATTTACCCAAGCAATTACCCATAACAAACAAATAATGAACTAATAAAAAAAAATCATTAAAATAATGTAACATGCTGAAAGATAGAAAATGTGAGAACGTTGTAGACTATTTGATGACACATTAAGTACAAAAATGAATAAAATTCCAAAAATTATATATTCATTACGTATAAAAATGATTAAGTAATCATTTGATAAAGTTCCCATAAAAACAAACTAGAACTTACAAATGCAACATATATGATCTATGAATTATATGATTTGATATA
>ML799229.1:415415-451295 GCA_009831015.1 Picea engelmannii | reverse complement strand
AAAGCCATGATGTAGGTTCTCATTCTAACTTTCCAGAAGGCAAAGTTTGTTCCATTGAACAGAGGGGCCTTATTGGTTGAATTTCCTTCATGGCTTGACATGTTTAAGCTCTAGGATCAACCCTTAGATAAAAGGGGCTGGCTTTGATACCAATTGTTAGACAACTGAGAGGGGGGGGGGGTGAATCAGTTGTTTCCGTGCTTAAACATTTATGGTTCTTTTAATCTCTTTGTAGAGATACTAAATGATGATCACAATAATGTATGGAAATAAGCAATGGTACTTTCATCATCATTCACATATGTGAGAAATACAGAGACATATATTTTCTGAGGAAACCCATGCAGGGTAGAAACCTCTTTTTCTTTATATGATAAATAATGGTTACAATCTTTACAATATCATACACATGAGCACCAACTCATAATGAGGCTACAACCTCAGTTTTGCAAGCTGCAACTTGCTGAGAGAACCAACTCTCTGTTTTCTCTAGCACCCACTAGAAGGAAGCACCAACTCCCTGGTTTCTCTAGCACCAACTAGAAGGAAGCACCAACTCCCTGGTTTCTCTAGCACAAACTAGAAGGAAGCACCAACTCCCTGTGTTCAAGCACCCACATGAACCTTTGAGGACACCAATCCTCCCTAGTTCCTCCCAACCACCCTGAAATATAAATCTTTGGTACTGAAATTTATTACAGTGATATGATGTTCAATAGTGGCTTACCAGACTTCTCACTGTTCTAATGTATTTCGTTGTTCTGTCTGCCTCATTGCCTTTCTTCTCACATCACTTGCTCTGTCTATTATTCTGCTATTTATGCTCTATGTGCCATATCCATTCACTGCATAATTCCACTTCTGTGTTGTTTATCTTCTGCACTCTCCTCCTTCTTCACACATGAATCACCTTCACCAACAAAAATCACAGCAAACTCCTATAGAAACAACAACCACATCTCTTCTCTGTACAATGTACTTATAGCTTCTGTGCCCCTTGTGCATGCAATGTGCGCAATACCTATGCATACTCACACCATGCCGATATCCTCCACCTCTCGAGTGCTCTACGTGATCATCATGGTGACTCTTCAGCTTCTCTAGCAGTTCAACCACGCATTCAGCATCACTGAGTGTTATACTGAGATTCCTCGGCCTCTCTGGCAGTTTGAGACTCTTCGTCTTCTCTGTGAAAGTCAAGTTCACCTTCTCTGTTTCAGTTACAGGATCCAACCCTCATCCAGCTGTCAATTTCCTCCATGGATCATCTTCATTCCACTGGCAGATTCCTTGTAATTCTTCAGCTACTCTGGAAATCACACAGAAGTCTCTTCGCATCCTCTGGTAGAATTCATCAATGGTTTCTAGCAGTTACAATGTGTCGTGCAATAGTAGCCCTCGGATCTTCTTCAGATTATTCTACGTCGTTGGATGAGCTTTATTAATTTTGTCTTTCAATCAGGTTTCGGCATTTCAGAATTCCTGTTGCATTGTGTTCTTGCCTCTCCAAGTCGCGATCCCCGAAACTCCGATATGGAGCTTATCTGGACTGACTCCTTCTCTTCCTGTGACCAAGGGCTATGACCACATCCTTATGCATAAGGCACTTTCGCGATTTCGCATATCGCGAATTCGTAATTCCTTATGTTCAATGTTCCTGTCACCTCCAAATCTCGATCTGGGAAATTCCATAATGAAATCAGATCAACGATCCAGATTATATCTAGATCTGACGGTTTATTTTAAGTCAGGATATTACTCATCGCGATTTCGACACTCTGGACGATCAGTTTTTTTGTCAACTCGAATTCCCGATTCTCGACATTCAGTAAAGAAGTCAAATCAATGGTCCAGATCTAATATTGACTTGACGACTGCGATTGAATCGCGATATCGCATATCGCGAAATCGAGGTTCTTGTTGCATTGTGTTCTTTGCCTTTCTATGTCACGATTCGTGAAACTCTGATGTAGAGTTTGATCAATGGTCCAGATCCATTCTTGATTCAATGGCTGTGATTGCATCGCGATATCGCATATCACAAAATCGACATTCTTGTTGTCAAGTGTTTTTGTCACTTCAAAGTCTCGATCCCCGACACTCCATAAAGAGATCATATCAATGGTCCAGGTCACTTATTAACTTTAACGGCTGTGATTAAATCGTGATATCGCATATCGCGAAATCGGGTTTTCTATTGTCAATGATCTTTGTCATGTCCAACTCCCGATCCCTGAAATTCTGACAAGGGCTGGAATCAACGGTCCAAATCAAACCTTTGATCTGACGGCTCATGTTACATCATGATTTCGAGAAGTTAAGGAACCCTGTTCCTTTGACTCTCCAGTCAGTGAACTTACGATCTTTCCCCACGTGTCCTTCCTGATGATGGATGGTCCTCCTTCTTTTGGGATTTTGTGAGGCCCTTTTCTCCTTGCACTTTTAACTATCGTGCAGGTTTTCCTCGATCCAACGGTGGTCGGACCCTGCACTCAGATCTGACACCTGAGATCTATCCTCCTCTTTAGCGCACTCTTCTTGTCTTTATTCAGATCTGACGGCCCTCATGTTGTTGGGAATTTTGGATAGGATCCAATGATCAGTGACACTTCTCCTCCAAGCTTACACATCCTTCTTACTTGGAAGAATTTCGAATCTGTGCTAATTCCTCCTGAGCCTGCGTTGTTCCTATTTGTCCATCAATTCACATTCTGATCCTGCCATCTTCACTTTTGTAATTTCCATCAATGAAAAGCATACACTACCTGTTAATAATTTGCAAATAGACATATCAATGTACCTCTAGTAAAAATTTCAGCTCTTTATTCGCTATAATTATGGAGATACACTCTGTGGAAGATAAGGTTTGTGACCAGTCCTGAAGCGAGTCAATAAACATGGGTTTCAGGTAAAATAGTCATAACTTCTTCATACAGAATCCAAACGAAGTGGGACCACTTCCATTGGAAATATTACAAACTGTAGTTTCTTGTGTGCGAGTTTCCAAATAGGATGTTAAATATTGAGTGTGGGGCATGTTGTACAAGTTGGGTCTTCTGAATTGACCATAATTGAATAAAGTCTACCATTCTTTCTATAACCTCCTTTTGGGGAGGATTCAAGGAGTGAAAATTGGAGGAGTTTCAGAGAATACATTGAGTAATATTATCTATAGGATCATAGTACTCCAAGAATTGAAGAATTGCAGAAATTAAAGTCTCAGGAAGCATTATCAGGTTCTATGTAATGATTGGTTGATGGTGATGATTTAATGTAAAGTTTTATTATCTCTCATATATTCTTGCGTGGAAGGAAGGGGCAAGGATGGAGAGTTCAACTCTCTCTTGATATTGGAGGATTGTATCTTCCTCTTGAAGGTTTATCCCTCCCTTTACATTTGGAAGTTGTAGCTACCTTTGGAAGTCATTACTTCCCTTGAACAATAAACTATTCATTATTTCTCATATATTGTGCATGGTGTATTATGGTGTGTTGGTGTAACTCTTATACTATTGTTCATTTCTCATTGGATATAGTTGAATGGTTTAAGTATAAGTTGAAAAAGGTTTTAAATTGTACTTGATACTGATTCACCCCCCTCTCAGTATCAACAATTTTTATACAGTATATAAAAATGTGTATTTCTTCCACACCTTAAGAAGAAATTCCATTAAAGTACAATATGTTTGTGCATGCATATCCATCGGGTCATTCTTAGTCTATTGGATATTCATATTGAAATTCCAAAGGGCCAATACCAATTTTCTTACTACATTAAGAAAGGTATAGAGCCTGAAACTTTGAAGAGTTGTATAAGAAAGTGTAAGTTTCCATTCAAGCAGACCCGTCAATCAAACACGTTGAGAAAAATCTCCCTAAAGTGCAAAAGCATTACTTGACCATGAAACTAACCTATAAATATATAAAGGAAAATTTAATTGCTCGATTGAACGCTTTGAATGCCAATGTTGATGAAGAGAATGATGAGTAAATTATTAAGTTATTAGATCAACTATCTGTTTTTCTCTTCCTTCTTGGTGAATTGCAGAACTTTCCAAAAAGGGGATGCTTGGTGGTAGAAGAATTTTTGGAGTTTCAGTGTATATTCCACACTTTCAATGTGCATCTGGAGTTGTATCAATATTTGAATCCATAAAAATCCACTCAAAGGTTAAAAAATCCAATATTATGAATCATCCTCTAATTGAATAATCAGGATGCTAGGGGCATTCACATGGTACTAACCAAGAGAAATTATTTGTATGTGGCACAATGAGTAGTTTATTTACGAGTAAAATTCTTATGAATTTAATTTCAAAGTAGGATAATATGGTGGGTAGGTGTTATAGTCCAAAAATGCCTTACCTATTCATACAAGACATTGGCCTTTCCACTTACATACTTTGTCAAAATACCGTTGAGGCCGCTTCTTAAAAAAAAAAAAATGGATAGTGTATGCGCCCTGTTGCACTGATAGTCTGCGTACACACGCATGCTACATGCTAGTTAGCCCACGTACATATGTGATTTGCATGCTAGTTAGCCCGCATTTACCTCCAAAAGTTGCAAAAAATATAAAATTACAAGGAATTCGGCGGAGATTACAGGCTATCGAGGGTTTCCTAACCATTTTACCCCTTGTATCCCATCCCCAAACTGAATAACAATATTTTTCTCATATAAAAATAGGCCTTGGGGTGTCATTTGACAAAAATAAGAAAGAGAATAAGAAAACTCTGCCAAAATCCCTTCCCCTTCTTAGCCCAAGTTTTGCATCCTATTCTGAGTTTTGGCCTCAACATTCCCCTCTAGCCCTTTTTCCTTCCCTAAGTGATAATTTGGTTGTGAGAAGATAGCATGGGATTGATGCACTTGGAGCAACGATAGAGGATCCCGAACCTAGTTTGTGGAGCAGTTGACGACAAAGGTTTTAATCATTTTTGTCTCGAAACTTAATAAAAGACTTGTCCTTGTCCCAAAACCTTATATTTTTATGTTTTTGTTGATTTATGCATTTATATATATATCTAAACCTTGAAAGCAATAGGTAGAGATTGCATGTGTTGTAGCATTGTTTTACTAAGCTTTTGCAGGTCATCTTTGGGAGGAGACCCGTAATCTAGGAGGTTGCAATAAGCGAAAGAGGTCTACACCAACCACAAGGACTAAAGGTACACCCATTGACCCTATTTCCTCTCTCTCGACATTTCATTTAGATATTTTTTGGGTAGCTTAAGGGTAGAAGATTCTTTTAAGGGAAGTCAATGCTCTGCCTGTACCTAGGTGGATTTTCCTCGTAGAAAAATTGGCGACTCCACTGGGGAGTATCTCTAGGGTCTTAGTGGGAGATTTTGGTTTGATTTAGTTTTTTTGGTTTAGTTTTGAGTTTTCCAAGTTTACTGAATCAATTTAGGGTCTCTAGTCACCTTCGAGGTGCCTACCAACCTTCCCTGCCCAGTTAGTTATCCAAGCCTTTTTTATTTTTGAAAATTTATAGAGGTGTATGTGCCTTGTCCTTAGTATATCCCACATATATATGTGGTCTGCATAGTATACAACCCATGTACATATGCAACCTACTTATTCACAACCTGCATCTATGTGTTTTGGATGGTTTTTAAAAAACACTTTTTCTTTCCTGACAAATAACTTTGTGCTTCTCAGGCCTTCGTGAACTCTTCATGGTCTGTTAATGGTCTTTGGTTGGGCTAAAGATTCAGTTTATCTTTTTATTTATAAAGAACCCATGTCATTTCTTTATTTTCTTTTGTTTTCTTTGGAGGATTAGGGTGAAATTTTGAGCATTAGATGCTCCTTTGGATTCCAGTGAATCCCTATGATGAAGTAGTGGTTTAGGGTTTGTGTTAGTCTTGGGTTTGTTTTCTCCTCGCCTTGCTTATGCTTTGAAAAAATGAAAAATATATTTTACTTGTGTTTTTTATTTTCTAAGCATTTCAAAAAATAAAAAATTGTTGCATTTAGTTTGATAGTTGTAGCATAGGTTTTTTTTACAAAAGAAAAGAGTTCTTTTTCAAAGTTCATTTTTTCTTTTTTCTTGAAAGTTTAGTAGTTTGCATTTACATTGTAAAATGAAAAGCACATTATAGGAAACTCTTTGCATTATAGGATCTTGGAATACTAATTTGAAAAGTTTTCATTTACAAAGATTTAAAAGTCATTTCTTTCAATTTGAATAATCTAGTTGCTTTTGCACGAATGCTCTAAAGTTTTTATTCTCTTTCGTCTCTTATAAACACCACAAGTTGCACATTGGTACCCTTTTGAGTAATTCAAGCCAATTAAAATCAATGATTAACACTTAAAATAAATTAGACTTTTGTTTGTAGGGTTCACCAAGTAGTCTAGGCTCTAGGGCCTTGAAATAGGCGTGGACAAGAAACTCTTCAAGGTCGTCTAAACAAACATAAGAGTCTGTGATAGGGATTGTCATAGTCCAACATTGCAAGAGTCAAACGACATCCCCCTCTAACATAGGGGCTAAACATGAGGTCACGTGAGGAAAGTTAGAGGAAATAACCCCTCCAAATCTAGACAAGCGTAGTGGGGATTGTATATTGATGGTCGTTCTTGGGAATTACACTGATTTCATTTGAATACAGAGCCTCGTGGAATTAAAATCCATTCGAGATCCTCATTTGTCTTTCAGACCATTTTCCTTTGGTACCCTTGAAAGGATTCAAACTTTTTTATCCTGCTCATTATGATCAGCTCGACTGTCGACTGTACCCGCCTGGTGACTGACTATGAGTTAGAAACCTAGTTGCCTATTTTTAGAGACTTACACAGTTGAATGTGGGGCTATACAGTGGTACCCAGGGAAGATGTCGGGTCGCACTTCACATAGTATACCCAGAGGGTGTTTCCATGTTCAAGTTACACTTGCACCGATAAGTTTCTCTAGTGTCGATTGGCATAACTATTCTTCCTTCCAACCAGTTGTTTTCTTGATTTACCATTAGGAAATTTTTAGTGTGTGCTCTGTGTTTCACGCTATCTCAACCTTACAGTGTCGGTTGATCATTTCAAAAAGTGGAAGATCAACAACTTTTCCATTCACGTAGGCTTCCGGGCCTACCACTGGTTACTTTGGAGCCACCTTTGCCACCATTGAGGTGCATGCTATATCAAGAAGGCTCATTTGAGGATACCGAGCCACATGAAACTGTGCCCGAGCTAGCTCCTAGAAAATACTTTCTCACACTAGAGGAATCCATTGTTTTTTACCTTGAGACTGAAGGTTTCAGGCCAGCAAACCATCCGATCATTGACTTATCGACGTCGCTTCTAATACATATATTCCCTCCTAAGGTGACTTCACCTGAACAACAGTTTGTTCGATGAGAGACGATGGAAGAAACTAGTGTTGCATCATCCAAAAGTACTCATACTTCGATTTTGATTGTCGCAATAAGGGGTCTTGTACCTCCTCCCCCACCATCGACTATCAGGACTACGACTGTCCAGACACCCACTACTTTAGGTAGTGGCACAATCCCTTCAAAAAAATTTACCATTGTTCTGTCTATCCAGAACGCGTATGGTGCTCCCTTTTCATATGGGATGCCATGTTTTGACTCCAGTTTGGTTCTAACCTACTCTACTCTATAGACCATTGGTCTGGGGGTAGGGAGCTCTAATGTTCCCTTGTAAGGATCTGTTGCGGGAACCACTGCCCCATTCAACGCTATCCATTACGGTGGGGGTCACATCCATCCTCCATCCTCTTCCCTCGGAGGCACTTTCCAGCAGTTGATTGGTCTTAATACCAACTCTAACTTGTTCAGTGGGGGGATCCTTGGACCACAATCCTACATGACTCTAGTGGGATCTATGCCTTTTTTTTATTCTGTTCATTTGGAAATAATGTTTTCTCATCGTATTCTTTCTTGGTTGGGGGAAACCCTATTTTTGGTCAACAAAACACTATGTAAGGTTTCATTCTTTCGTAGGGAGTGATGATAGGAGTTTACTCCTCACAAGGTCTTGGAAATCCTTGGCAAGGCTCATTTCCTTTGAAAGAGATGTTGATTATGGGAAACCACTCCCACACTCTATGGAACCCTGGGAAGGGTTCAATACCTATGCCAGGAGGGTTGATTGGGGGCATACCCAACCAAGGTCTTTGGAATAACGTATAGGGAGAAATCCTTGCACAAGGCATGTCATCCAACTACGGGAATCAGTCGATGATGAAGAATCAAATGCAAGTCCATTTTACTAGACAGATCCACCATCATCTCTACAAAAACCTTAGTCAGTAGTCAAACTTTTCCTGGTAACCTAGTGCCAGTCAAAATCCAGGCTCCTATTTTCATGTAAATCTGCCAAAACCAAGACTACCTTTTCTGGCAACTCTGCATTTGCTAGACTTGTCAATACTTTTGAACGACCCGATATATCATGATCCACATTGGTCCCCCATGCTGAATATCTTTCCCTCAGACATCCCTAAGTTCGAAGGAAATATTGACGAAGATCCAAGTGATCACGTGACGAAATTTCACTTATGGTGCTCATCCAACTCGTTAAAGGATGATTTTGTTTAGTTGTGTTTGTTTCAATGCACTCTTATAGGGGGTCCCACAAAATGGTATATCGAGCTCAATATATATAAGTACACTTACTTTAACGACCTGGATATGGTATTCTTAAACCATTTCCAGTTACCGGTAAGATATGAAGCTGGCACCGAGTTTCTAGCCAACGTTGAGCAAACAAAAGCTGGCCATATCTCAGATCATATCCGAGAGTGGCGACGACAAAATATGTTGATCAAAGTTAAGGTCCCTCCCATATTTTTGTACGAGTGGTTCCTAAAGTCCTTAGTACCTTGTGTATCCAAATACGTCGTGACATCCAGGGTTTTTTCTAAAAAAGAGTCTATCATGAGATCCCAACAACTGGAGTTGATTTACTCTCAGTCTGGTATGTTGTATGAGATCCTTCCCGATGAACCATGGTCAATGTTCGTTAAGACCAAAAAAAATTCTAGGCCTCACACCAACATCATAGTAGGCTCAACATAGAGAAATCCCACAGATTCTTTATCTAATTAGTTACAACAATTATCGATTCAACAGACTTTGGCCAACCAAACTTCTATTTTGACTGCCCCGTTAACCCAAATGTCGGATGTACACAGTGTGCAATCGACAAATCCCAAGGGTAACCAATAAACTGAGGGAAAGAGGAAACCTAAAAAAAATAAGAGTAAGGGGGATAAGAAGACTGCAAATAATGTTGGTGAGGGAAAAAACGAAAAAGAGAAAGGTGAAGTTTCAGTGTAAGATTTGCACGAATGACCACTTGACTCACCAATTCCCTCGGCTTGAGGAAGCCCAAAAGCTATTCGCATAACAACAAACTCTCATGTTAACCAACCCTTTTCCATAAGGTAAAAATATGGCTCAAGCTTCCTCATCCACGAGTGTGCCTGGGGGAAGTTAGGGAGGCCCAACGCACAATACTAACAATGGAGCCACAAAAATTTATATGATGAAAGACGAAGTTAATATACAGACCAGGGCTCATAAATACATAATGCCAGAAATTTTTGAGAAGGGAAAAGAAGCCTCTAACCCACTAACTCCTCTCCAAATTGAGAATATAGTGGGAGAAACGATGACTCACATCCCTAAGGGTGCATTCAAAAATAATTTGCACAACCAAAATCAAAGGGTTGCTCAGAATTACTCCATTGTGGAGGATCTGACACAAACTCCTTGTGCAATGTCTTCTCTGGAAGTTCTCTAGAGTTTCCCCTCAAAGAGGAAAGCGTTGTTGTCATCCTCGGGAGCGGTCGAGACCAATAAATCAGGAATTTTTTTTTTTTACCCTACAGACCATAAACCGTGTCTTCCTCACCATGTCGCTTTTCAAATAGTAGTGGTGTACACCAAGAAATCATTGACACATAACATTTTCCATATGGTGGTTGATGAGGGTGCCTCGAATTGCGTGATTTTGTTGGCATGTTCGAAGGACATCGGTCAACCTAATTTTTCTCCATTTCCTACGTTGCTAACAGTGTTTGATGGTTGATCTTTCATACCACATGGCATAATCCCCTCCTTCCCCATGTAGTTGGAGGGAAAAATTGTGTGTGTCAAAGTAGAAGTAATTGATGTGCCTCTCGACTACAATAGTTTGTTAGGACAAAGTTGGACCTATGCTATGACAATGGTTTTATCCACCTTTTTTGGGGTCTTAAGTTTTCCTCACGAGGGTCGAATTATAATCGTTGATCATTTATCCTTTTATCATCCTGACCCTTCATCGGGGACGTCCACGGTCTTGATGATTGACAACCTCAACCAGGTATCATTAAATTAGGTTTATGATTGTTTCCATCCTTGATGTAGAATTTCGATTATCTTCAACCTACCAATGATGTTAGGTTTATTTCGATTGTACCCGAGCAACCAAAGGCTGCAATTTTTCAAGTCGCGTCTTTTAGAACGAGTTACTTTAATGACCCATGTATTTTAACTTCCCCATCGAATTTGATGGAAGGGGTAGGGCACCTTGGAATGGCTATTCCCTTATCCGCTAATGAGGTTGCATACAACATTTTCTAACAGGCCTTGACCAACCTTGATTCGGCTCCCCTATAGGATCTCGATCCCATTCTAGATCTTGTTTGTGCTCAAGAATATCTCACCACTTACGATCCCATGGAATTAGTATTTCCCTCTAACTAGGTGATTTTAGAGGCAATGACTGGGCCAGACATACCTTGGGATTATTGCATAAAAAAACAAAACTTGGGATAACACTTTATATCATTGAGGAGTGGATTGAATTCTCTGTCGATGTCTCACTCACGAAGAAGAAGAACTTGTTTTAAGAAACTATCACACAGGAGCATGTGGTAGTCATCTTTCTGGGTTGGCAACAACCCAAAATATTCTTTGTGCCAGATGCTTTTGGCCCTCATTGATCAAAGATTGTGTAGAGGTGGTCAAGAAGTGTCACCTGTGCCAGATATTCTCTCGAAATATGCAGGCACACCTAGCTCCCATGTTCATAGTTATTGACGTCGGTTCCTTCACCAAGTGGGGGATCGATTTCACTACATGTCACCCACTTTCAACTAGAGGGCATTGCTATATCATCATAGCAGTAGACTACTTTACTAAGTGGGTCGAATCTATGTTGAATTTCAACAATGATGGGGAAACGACTACCCTTTTCTTTTTCATCTAGATTATATCCTGGTTCAATATTCTAAAGTTGATTGTCACTAATCACAACAGCCACTTTCAAAACAAAATGATTTCTAAGTTAACATCAAAACTAGGGTTTAAACAAGAACATTTGTCACCTTAATACCCATAAGTGAATGGCCAGGTAGAAGTTGTTAATAAGTCTCTCAAGAATATTTTGCAACGAACGATTAATTCGGCCAAGTCAAATTGGAATTTTATGTTGTACTCGACACTTTGGTCTTGTCAAACTTCAGTCAAGACTGCTACCAGTTTTTCTCCTTTACAACTCGTTTATGGGTTGGAGGCAGTCTTTTCGATAGAATGCCAAATCCCTTCTCTTAAGTTGGTAGTGGAACTACTGCCCGACACTACATCGCTTGAAGAATGTCTTTTATATCTCGAGCAACTCGATGAGCAGCGTCAATATGCAGCCTTAGCCAACAAGGCTTAGAAACAATGTTTCAAGTGTCAGTATGATCGATCTGTCCACCCTTTGATTTTCTCCAAAGGAAATCTTGTCCTAGTCTATGACCAAGACAAAGATTCATTGGGGACAGGCAAGTTCAAACCCATGTGGTTTAGACCTTTCATTATGAAACAAGTATTAGAAAAGGGTTCTTATCAACTGGTTGATTTCGAGGGTAATACTTTACTGGAGACTAGAAATGGGCTCT
This sequence comes from Picea engelmannii, assembly GCA_009831015.1. Classification (NCBI taxonomy): domain Eukaryota; kingdom Viridiplantae; phylum Streptophyta; class Pinopsida; order Pinales; family Pinaceae; genus Picea; species Picea engelmannii. Next base: position 439,393 of record ML799229.1, on the reverse strand, counting down.
ACCTTAAGAATTATTACACTTAGGTCGGTCGCCTGAGCGTGACTTCTTGTATATATGTATATTTTTTTATACAGTCTTGTCTTTTTGTTTTATGGACGTCCAGTTATTGTATTTTCTTTTCACTATGGCAGATATCAAGTGAATATGAAGTCTATGTTGGGTTTGCAAACGGTGTTATCCAACACACTTAGAGGCTTGCTTCTGCAACTTGGGTGATTTTTACATCTTTTTGTCAGTTGATGTCTTCTAGAGGTATTTGTCTAGGAAAATAAACCAATAATGTTTCTGAGTACAGTGCAGTAATAGAATTAATACGTGACACCTTGTCACATGGTATTTCTCACCTCCTGGTTTATCTAGATGCTCAATTGGTTGTATCTTAGTTAAATGGGGTATACCGTGTCTATGATCCCACCCTTCACCAACGATCCCTTAGGGTATGTCTCTTAGAACATTATTTTGATTATATTACTTATATTCATGTTCCTAGGATATCTAATCAACTAACTGATACATTAGATAATCAAGTATTAGATTGGCATGTTGCTCACATATAAAAGTAAAGACACACACATACACGCACATGTAAATACATTTGTACAAAATGTTTTTTTTTCATAAGACGAAAACGATGCATATATAATATATCCCAAAAAATAATGTCATGAGTACAAATTGGGCCATAATGCTGCAAATAGAGCCGATATACATCGTTGGGCTCAAGCCCTCATTACAGAGTACAAAAATTTCCCTCGGCACATGTGTGGTTCAAAACTAACTATGGCCTAGGACTATTGGCCTTACTATAATGAACCACGATGTTCACAAGATGCCGAAACAATTGGACCCAAGTCCTGGGAACCCCTACTACATGTGGTTGCATAGCCGGGGGAAGTTCCTCTATCTCTACCATCAGCATTACATGAGTGATAGTTGTCAAGTTCCTCTCTACTCGCCACAATACTCTCTCAGCCTCTCCGGCTGGGGGTCCTCTTGGAGATGTTGGTCTGACCTCAGCTCGAGGATGACGTCTAGTCCTGGAAAAGTCAGCTAGTTGCACTGGTTCCACATCCATATATAAAATATCTTTGAGTTAGTACTTTGACATCATCATAAAAAGGATAATTTAAAAAAAAAATTAAAAAATTAAATAACTTTAAAAGTGTTCTTACCTATATCTCCACGCTCCTCACCAGGGAGCATGGGAATATCAGGATACCTCGGGAAACTGATCCCTGCATATGATAGTCCTCAATAACAGGAATCTAATGGGCCCACCAATCAAAAAATATGTCATCAAAGGCCTCTTGGACTCTCTCTGCACCCTATCTAGGCAAAAAAATTTCCCACTGACACAATGTTAGAAAGGAGGCAATATGGCCTCGTACTATCTCCCTGGGGCTAAGGATTGACACTCTCTTGAAAAATAAAGTGCACAACACAGTCCCAAACCTGAAGTTCTTGTTCGTCCTTCTCCAATAGTCGATGAGTTGTTTCTTCATGCATGTAATCATGGTAGTGCTCTAGTAAAAAAATGGTGCAATCCAAGCACTGAACTGCACAATGAATCTATGAACGAGAAGCCTCATGAAGTGTTGTGTATCCTGTGATCCGCCCAATCATAAAATTACTATCCAAATACCGAGTCTAGTAAACTTGTGTATCGGCACTTGAGATCCTACTTTCTCAGTGTCGGCCTCACGGTACATCCTAATGTAATCCTCTATGTTGTATGGACTGGGAGGAAAGATCCTCAAGTTGACTGGTTCCCTCCTCCTGGAGAGGATGGTCAAAAAGTATATTTCCTATGTCATCGGAGTCATTTATTGACCCTCTAGCATGAACGCCTCAACATCTGGATACGACTACTCTATCAAGTGGTTCAACAGTTTGGGTTGTGCCCTCATGAATGGACACTGGAAAACCTTTGTAATATACCAGATACAAAAGGTATGCAGAACATAAATAAAATGATAGTAATGGTAGAGCAACAACAATATAACCAGAACAATCAACACAATAGCACTGAAATGATATAAGAACAACAACAAAAATAACACTTGATTCTGAAAGAAATGTTCACAAGCCTCTTCGAGCGGGCAACCTCCAGTTGAGCAGCGCTCTATTACAATATTATCCAAGCTAGGGTTCTCATACCCTCGGCTCCTATTTATACTAAATATGTCTATTAAAAGAAGCATCTAGAGGAATATCCTTCTAGAAGCGGAAGCTTCTATTAGGTCTTCTTACATCTGCCTTATTATATTTTATTGGAAGGCATTATTAATATTGACCTTTATTACATCCAAATATATTGTTCTACCTATGTGAAGGTTAGGACCCTAACATGTCTTCCCCCTTAAAAACAACCTTGTCCTCAAGGCTTGAGATGAGGAAATTGTTGCAGAATGGTAGTTGGTTCCCAAGTGGCATTTGGTGGAGTTGTACCTTTCCACTGGACTAGCACTTCCTTGATGGTTCTCTGACGTAGGCGATGCTCATGCTGGTCCAAAACTACTTCTGTCTATATCCAAATGGATCCTTCTTCAGCTAACTCAAAAAGGTTGGTTTGAATTTGGCACTTAGCGCCAATCACCTTCTTTAAGCATGAAACATGAAAAACATGATGTAGCTTCGAATGTCTGGGCAAAGCTAACTGATAGGCTACTTGTTCCACACGCTTGAGAATGGTATAAGGACCATTAAATTTGGGCGCTAGCTTCTAACAATGCTCAGAATTGAGGAAATTTTTCTTGTAAGGTTGCAGTCAAAGAAACACCTGATCCCCTTCTGCAAATTGACGTTCAGAGCGACCCTGATCTACTTGTTGCTTCATGTGATTTTGTGCCATGACCAAATTCTCTATGAGGGTACGAAGAATAGCCTCTCAATATGTAAGTGTTTGGTCAACTTCTTAGACCTTCAAGGCACCCGGTAAGTATCAGAGAACTAAAGGTGGCTTCTGTCCATATACCGCTTCAAAAGGAGTCATGCATGTAACTGTATGGTATGAAGTGTTGTACCACCATTCGGCTAGGGGTAACCATTGAGTCCACTGATTTTTCTTTCCAACACTTGTTGAAAATTTCCATTTGGCCATCAGTCTGGGGATGATAAGTTGTACTGAGATGTAATTAGGTGCCCTGTATCTTGAACAATACTTGCCAAAAATTTCTTGTGAAAGTTAGGTCGCAATTAGAAATAATAGAGTGCGGCATGCCATGAAGCTTGAAGACCTGATCCATGAAAATTTGAGCCACCATGGATGTTGTAAATGGGTGTTGAAGGGTGCAGAAATGAGCATACTTGGAAAGGGGATCAACAACCACCATGATGACTGATTTATTTCCCAATTTGGGTAAGCCGGTAATAAAATCCATAGAGATATCCTTCCAAATAGCAAGTGGAATCGAGAGCGGTTGTAGTGTGCTCAGAGATTTGATTGTTTCTCCCTTGTTGTGTTGACACACATCACATTCAATGAAAAAATTACGAATGTCTTATTTCATACCATCCCAGAAAAAGGAATGTTTGACCCTGTCATAGGTTTTGGTGAACCCAGAGTGCCCTGCTATGGGTGTAGCATGAAGCTCAAAAAGTACTGTGGATTTAAGCTTTGATTGTTTACTTAAATACAAATGGACTTTGTATCAAAGTTCATCATGGACCCAAGAGTACCCTGGGGAAGCTGGAGCATTGGACTGCAATTGTTGGATCATATGCAAACTTTTGGGATCTTGTAGCCAATCCTTGCGAACGGCTTGGAGCCAATCTGGTACAATGAATGAAAGAGAAAAAAGGGATCCTTCATCTTCATATTTTCGAGAAAGTGCATCCGCAACCACATTGTCTTTGCCTTTCTTTTAAATGATCTCATAATCATATCCAAAGAGTTTAGTCACCCATTTTTGTTGTTCTGGGGAGGAAATGCGTTGTTCCAAAAAATACTTGAGGCTTTGATGGTCTGTCTTAATTTGGAAATGTTGCCCCAATAGATAAGGGCGCCATAGATCAACGACATGAAAAATAGCCAACATTTCCTTTTCATAGATGGATTTGCCCATATTTCTTTTAGATAGTTTCTTACTGGTAAAGGCCAAAGGTCGACCCACTTGCATAAGGACAACATCAATTCCTTTCTCTGAGGCATCACATTCCAACACAAATGTCTTTGTGAAATCGGGAAGGGCGAGGACTGGAGTGGTTCACATGGCCATTTTCAAGGTTTGAAAATCTTGAGAAATGGCTGGAGTCTAAGTGAAAGAGTTTTTTTTTAGGAGAGCAATGAGAGATGTTGCAATCTTCCCATAATTCTTAACAAACTTGTGATAATACCTTGTTAAGCCCATAAATCCACGTAAGATCTTAAGAGTCTTTGGGTGAGGCAAGTCTTGCATAGCTTCAATCTTTTGAGGATCCACCCTGACACCATCCTTTCCAACCAGATGACCCAAGTATTCTACTTCTGAGGTGACAAAATCACATTTAGATTGTTTCAGGAAAAGTTGGTGCTGAGAGAGTAGATGGAGAACTTGATCCACATGAGCAAGATGGTCTGTCTAGGTTTTTCTATAGATGAGGATATCATAAAATAAAACTAAGACAAAATGGCGAAGAAAAGGTTAGAAGACATGATTCATAAGGCTTTTGAAGGTGGAGGGGGCATTACACAAACCAAAGGGCATGACCAAAAACTCATAGTGGCCCTCATGAGTTCTAAAGGCAACCTTGGGAATGGCTGCCTCTTTCATATGTATCTGGTGGTAGCCCAAATGAAGATAAATTTTAGTGAAGAATTGGGCACCACTCAATTCATCCAGGAGGTCATCAATGACAAGAATGGGGAATTTGTCTTTGATGGTAAGTTTGTTGAGGGCACGAAAGTCAAGACACATTTTCCAAGAACCTTCTTTCTTTAGGACCATGACCACAGGAGAAGAGTAGCGGCGATGAATAAAATTATGGGTGCTACCACTATCAACTAGAATGATGAACTTCTGATGCTTGATGTAACTGATTAGCTTGAGGGTTTGGGGAGCAGATAAGCCAGTGAGAGCACTGAGGGAAATGACCGATTCTACTTCGGGAGGGTCTGAGGGAGGGGTTATGTCAGTGTATTTGGGTGACTCAGACACAAGGGGAGTTTCTACATCCTCTTCTGAAATATCCTCTGAGATGGCCATAAAAATCTTTTGTTCTTTACACTTGTGCCCCGGGAAATATTTTTCATCACAATTATAATAAAGGCCTTTGAGTTGGCATTCATCCATTTCAGCCCTGGTCAATTTTTGGATCTTTAGTGGAGCTGAGGGAGTAGTGGGATTTACTGGTTTAGGGTGAGGGATAAAGGAGGGTTTTCGGTTTTGAGAAGATACAACTTATTATGCTTCTTTATCTCTTTTAGTAGCCTCCACCCAACTCTGAGGCCGAGCCAAGAGGACATGGGCCCAAATCTCATCCTTGAGGCCGCTGATAAAACACTCTCGGAAAAAGGCATCAGACATGCCCTCTGTTCTAAAATCCAGGTGCTCAAAGGTAGCTATAAAGTCTTCCACTGTTCCTAATTGTTTCAATTTAATCAAACAACCCAAATGGTTGGTGTCAGTGTCAAAGCGTTCATAAAGCTCTGGCACAAAGTGTGTCCAAGCAATATATCCTTGATGAGAAGTTTTTCTCCATTGCCACCATTGCCAATGTTCTTGATCTAGATGGAGAACACCATACCGGAGTTTGGCCAAGTTATCTATAATGTCGTATAAAGAGAAATAATGTTCCATTTGGTTTACCCAATCAATGGGGTCCGAGCCATAAAATTTGGTCACATCCACCCACATAAGGCATATGTCACGTTGAAAGTGATGGTTCTAAAAGTTATGGGAATGAGAGGAATGGTCACCTTTAGTATGTGGGGACGAGGAAGAGGAAGGGTTATCTGTAGGGATATGCAATTTGGTGCAGAGTGTCGAAAAGATAGATTCAAGCTGGGTGGTGAGGTCTTGTTTGATTTCCTCCATTGAGGACTGGATGGTTGTATTGATGGCAGAAACATTGGCACTGAGTTGTTTCACTTCTTGTTGGGTCTCGATGAGACCAGATTCCAAGGTGTTGAAGCGAGCTTCCAAGTTTTGGATATGGGTATGGGCCATGAGGATTTTGGGGGAACTGAAAAAGGGGCGGGCGGGGTCAAACTATTTTCTGAAAAATGATATGGATGAATGTGATGAGGGCGAAGAGATGAATCCAATAGAATAGGTCTCAAATAATGGTGAAAAAAATTTCAGACTTTTTTTTTAACACCTGTGGAGTTATACTCTGGTCTGAAGAATACTGCAGTGATGAAATGACAAAATACTTAACCAAGAAGAAATGTGTAGTGATTTGGCAACCCGAACACAGTTGTGCGTCAATAGATCTTGTCTGTTTTAATTTGTTTATGTTTCTGTCCCCAAGGGTTAGGTATTCAAGGGTTCTATAGACAAGGGCTTTCCCTGTGCTATAGCTCTCTGATATATGTGCGGGGTCCAACAATAGTACTCAGCCCAATATCTCATGGCACTAACTAAGGAGGATAGACCGTACCCTTAGCCGTACTACTTGACTACCCAGGTACTAGAGATTATCTTCCCGAGTGTTGTTATTAGTGACACTATAGCAGTCAAGTGACCAATCAGTTTATCTAAAGAGGGCTTTAGGTAATCTAGGTCGATCTATACATAGGTGTTGTCTGATGCACTACCACTCGAAGGGGTACCAACAGGGGTTACAAGGGTGGCCAACAAATGTGCGGTTAAGAACCACTTGTATTTCCTGCGTGTATGAATCCCTCAACCGCGGGTTTATGCACGTAACAATAGCTCTTTGTGGCTTAAAGACGCTGAAATGTGTCTCTACCTTGAAAAAAATTTAACCCACACTTTCTGCCGAGGAAAGTGCTCTGATACCACTTGTAATATACTAGATACAAAAAGTATGCAGAATGGAAATAAAATGATAGTAATGGAAGAACAACAACAATATAACCAGAACAATCAACACAATAACACTGAAATGATATAAGAACAACAACAAAAATAGCACTTGATTCTGAAAGCAATGTTCACAGGTCTCTTCGAGGGGGCAACCTCCAGTTGAGCAATTCTCTATTACAATAGTATCCAAGCTAGGGTTATCATACCCTCGAATCCTATTTATACTAAATATGTCTATTAAAAGAAGAATCTAGAGGAAGATCCTTCTAGAAGAGGAAGTTTCTATTAGGTCTTCTTACATCTGCCTTATTCTATTTTATTGAAAGGCCTTATTAATATTGACCTTTATTACATCCGAATATATTGTTCTACCTATGTGCGGGCTAGGATCCTAAAAAAATTCCACATACAACATTGTTTAAGCATGGAAATGCCCCCTGAATCCTCCTCTACCAAGACATATAGCTCCTCATGTTCCCTTTCCCGCCAATGAACATACATCCTGTTGCACAACATTTGGAGAGGATTATCCCTTGTTTCATATTTTTTGAACATTAAAAGAGGTGTACGCGGGTTCTCTTTAAGACAGTCGTGTATGTACATGGGATAAGTGTTACTTTTCCTGCATACATACACATGTTGGTCATGGACAACCCACGTACACGTAGGCCCGACCCTTTTACAAGGGAGAATGCCTTCCAAACATCAAATTAAGCATTAAAGGATGGATGAAAATGAAAGGAAAGGTTGTTTGTACTTACTTGGATCAAGTGTGAGGATCTTTCGTCCACCGTAGATCCTTGAATTCACATTTTGAGGAAGGGGATTTTTTGACCTTTTGGTTATTTTCCAAATTGCAATGGTTAAAATGAGTTGTCCATCTCTATTTATAGACTTTTTTGGCCTTTTTTTCCCCAGTTTGGTCCCCTTTTTCCCTTTTCGTGGCTCGGTAACTACTTGAGTTCCCTTTTGATAGCTCTTTTGGTTGTTCTAATGAACTTGTTATTTTGGTTTGGTGTTTTCTTGAGATGGGTTACACTTATATCATCCCATGGTAAAATTCATTGTTTCGACATTTGCATATAGGTTAGGTTTTCACCACCTTGCATTTTCCATATCGTTGACTTTTCCACTTTTCCATAGGATCGATCCCACCAAAGTGTGACACAAAACCTTCTTTGTTGCTTTAGAAGTGTTGTAATTAGGTGGTAGAGCCTTCCTCTACATGGATTCCCTAGGTAGGTCCTTTGCTTCATTTTGGTGTCCATGCCATGAGTTTTTTCTATAGGATTGGGAGTCCTTTTAGTCAAGCCATGATTACATTTTGAATCCTTATTCTTCTTCATCTTTTCTAGATCTTACCCAAGGGACTCCCCATGAGCACAATTTTTTGTCTTTCAGGCTTGTTTAAACTTTGAAAGAAACATCTAACGAGAACTTATTTATTATTTTTGGTCTCGTCTGGATTACTTTAGAAAAGAATCCCCCCTAGAGTTTTCTTTAAGCCCTTTTCAGACTCTCTAAAATTGAAAAGATTGTCGAACGATCTTATTTCCCTTCACGCTCGTCAAACTCAAATTTGAAGGAGCATATGTCTGACATTATTTTACCTCTTTTTCGGTCCAGACGAATAATTTACGAATAAAGGTATTCCCTAGGAGCTTCGGTTTTCTAGGAGAGTATTCTCAGGCGTAATTTTAACCCTTTTTTGAGCTCGAGCGACTGTATTTTTAAAAACGGGTCATTCTCCTTTGTTTTGGTTTATCTCTTTTTCGGGCCTTGGAGATTACTTACGAAAAAGGAACCCCCTCGGAGTCCATAGTTAAGCTCTTTTCAGACACCCTAAATATGAAAAGATTGTCGAGTGACCTTGTTCTTTTCACACTCGTTAATTGGTCCAGAAGGAATATCTATTTGGCATAAGTTTAACCCTTTTTCTGGCCAACAGATTATCTAGGAAAAAGGTATGCCTCGAGAGACCCATCTCACCGGAAGAGTTCTCCTAAGTTATATTTTATACTTTTTTGGGCTAAGGAGACTAAATTCAGAAAAAGGTTGTGAGTCCATAGTTAAGCTCTTTTCAGAATCCTTAAAATTCAAAATATATCTTAGTGATCTTGTCTTAATCACACTCGTTAAAATGGTATTGAAGAGACATGATTTCGGTATAATTTTAACCCTTTTTCGAACCGACTGGACTAATTACGAAAAAGGAACACTCTAGAGTCGTATTTTAGTGTTTTTCAAACTCTCTAAATGTGAAAAACCATCGATCTTACCTTCTTTAGGATCATAAGTCTTAACATGGAAGGAGTCTTGTTATGTCATGTTTAATTGCATCACATGTTTCATCCTTGTGTCGTTGGCCTAATTTCAGCTTCATGTTGTTGTTAATTGAACCTTCAAAAGAATTCCTTAAATGCAAGCCTTGTAGCACTCTTTTCCCGTGTGATCTAACACCTTGACCCCTGGAGGAATTTTCCCGAGTATCCTTATCCTGCACATGTCTCCTTGCAATAAGAATCAGTATGTTCCATGCGCTTGGAACTAGTTTTCTTTCCTGCGACACTTGTTCCTCCTTTGTAACGTATCATTCTTTTATTCTTTTTCAAGCTCATTCAAAATTTGAAAAACAAAAAAAAATCAAATATTCCAAAAAGAGGGGACGGGATATACATTCTCTTTTTTTGGTAGTAAGATAGTTTGCCTTGGACAAAGCACATCCTTCTGCTTGTTTTCCAAACATTGGTATCTAGAATGACCTTAGGAGGTTTTTCTTGTTACATACAGTTGTGTCCTCCTCTGTTCGGTTACTCTTCCAAACATATGGAGAGTTTGTGGTGCCTCATGTATCACAGACTTATGTCAATATTACGCTGCCTAAGTCTCATCATTTTTTCATTATTTTGTCCAAGGGAAGTTTTATCCAACCTGTGTTGGCAATTCTGCAGTTTTATCTCTTGACTTTCATGATTTGGCCATCCTGAGAGTCCAGTCAAGTTCGGATTCAAAATCAATGAAGTTTTGCACCTGGCAATTGATATCCGCTAGTATTTTCCCAGCAGTATGTTGAATACCCCAGGGTAATGAGTCTTACACTCCTATTGTAATCCTACCTGATATTTTGAAGATATTTAAGTTGTTTCTCGAGAGATGACGTACTCATCTCCAACCACATGCATTGATGCTTCTTGGGGATGTATATCATATTGTACTTGTATATCATCAAATGATATTGCGATGTATATCCGATGTGTATTATTCACGGTTGCACATTATATGGACATTTTTTCTAGTATTCATATGTGACATGGATCTACAGTGTACTTGATTGGAAACCATGCTTAGTTTATCCTGAGCATGGGTATGCCTGCCTCAGAGATATTATTATTATTATTGCAGATGGCACACTCACGAACACTTGTCTCGGGCTCACTCAACTTTGTGCCTTCCCACTGTGTAAAGATATTGTAATGTATTTAGGACATCAGTTTCTCTTCTAACCTCACACATTAGGGGGCACCTGTTATAGTCCAAAAATGCCTTACCGATGCATACAATACATTGGCCTTTCCACTTACATACTTTGCCAAAATATTGTTGAGGCTACTTCTTACAAAACATTTTTTTGGATAGTATGTGCGCCTTGCTTCACTAATATTCCACATACACACTCATGCTACATGTTAGTTAGCCTTCTTACATACATGAGTTTCATGCTAGTTATCCCACGTTTACCTCCAAAATTTGAAAAAAATATAAAATTGTAAGGAATTTGGTGGAGTTTACGGGCTATCGAGGGTTTCCTAACCATTTTACCCCTTGTAGCCCATCCCCAAACCGAATAACCATCTTTTTCTCATATAAAAAGAGGTCTTGGGGTGTCATTTGACAAGACAAGCAAGAATAAGAAAACTTTTCCAAAATACCTTTCCCTTCTTAGCCCAAGTTTTGCATCCTATTATGAGATTTGGCCTCAACATTCCCCTCTATCCCTTTCTCCTTCTCTAAGTGATAAGTTGGTTGTGAGAATCTAGCATGGGATTGATGCACTTGGAGCCACGATAGAAGAGCCTGGACCTGGTTCATGGAGCAGTTTCCGACAAAGGTTGTAATCATTTTTGTATTGAAACTTAATAAAAGAGTTTGTCCTTGTCCCAAAATCTTATATTTGTATGATTTTATTGATTTATGCATTTATATCTATATATAAACCTTGAAATCAATAGGTAGAGATTGCATGTGTTGTAGCATTGTTTTCCTAATCTTTTGTAGGTCATCTTTGGGAGGAGACCCGTAATCTAGGAGGCCGCAACAAGAGAAAGAGGTCAATGCCAACCACAAGGACTAAAGGCACACACATTGACCCTCTTTCCTCTCCCTCAACATTTCATTTAGATAGTTTTGGGGTAGCTTAAGGGTAGAACAATATTTTAAGGGAATTCAACACTCTATGTGTACATAGACCCAGTATAGGGGGGGTTTCTCCGTAGCAGTAGGGGGGATTCTAAAATCTACGTTGATTTATGGCTCTGAAGCTCTTTTTCTACTGTTCCTTCAAAGGTTTTGAGCCAATTTCCTTATATCTGGAAGCTTTGTAAAAGAGGAGGGAAAATATGAGGCATTGGATTTATAGAGAGAATTAAGAAGTCAATTATAGAGATGTGAACAATGAGTCGACAAGGGAAGAGAATACAACAATGGCTTATGCACTAGATCCAAATATTATTAAATGTGAAATAGAAGGTTTGTTGGGCCATACCTTTCCTCATACAGAATTATAAATATGATATCACAAGTAGTTATTCTATTGATGACACGGGTTGCAAAAACCACTACCTGTCCCCATAATCAAAGCTTCATATTCTTGGACATAAGCATGCAATGAATCATCTCCATGATAGACCTATTCTTTTGTTTTTCTAGACTCCATTTCATTGTGGATTTTAAGGAACAATGTTATACTCAGGAGATGCCTTAAGATGTGAAAAATGACTGGAAAGCATTGCTAATATATTCACCTCCACCATCAACATTGAGATACTTTTCATTATCTTCAAGTTGTTTTGTTTTCTTACTATGTTAAGAAAGGTATAGAGCCTAAAACTTTGAAGAGTTGTATAAGAAAGTGTAAGTTTCCATTTGAGTAGACCCATCAATCAAACACACTAAGCAACAACTCCCTAAAGTGAAAAAGCATTACTTGACAATGAAACTAAGCTGTGAAGAGATACAGGAAAAATTAATTGCTCGATTGAATGCTTTGAATGTTGATGTTGATGAAGAGAATTATGAGTAAATTATGAAGTTATTAGATCAACTATTCCTTTTTCTCTTCCTTTTTGGTGAATTGTAGAACTTTCCAAAAAGGGGATGTTTGGTGGTGGAAGGCTTTGTTGACTTTCAATGTATATGCCACACTTTCAATGTGCATCCCAGGTTAGATCAATATTTGAAGGCATAAAAATCTGCTCAAAGGTTCAAAATCAACTAGGGCACCAAAATAAGAAGAGTACACCCTTAAATGGTCCAAGAATAAGGGGACATGTGAATATACATTAAAGCTAGGTTTTGCAATTAGAATATAAGAGTTGGAATGGTGACAAATTTTGGTGGTGGAGGTATGCATGGAAGCTACGTTGTCCATTAAAATCTAGAAATGTAATGTGGTTGGCATTGGAAAATAGATTACTTAATTGGTACAATAGGTATAAAAGGAATTGGGTGGGGCCTAACATATCTATCATGTGTAAATTAGGTGAAGAAGATCAATAAATTATTTGTTCATGTCTTTCTCTTTTTCTAGAGTTGTTTGGTTGGAGTTTACACAAGACTTAAGAGTGAAGGGGAAATTTGGGATAATGGGACCTTAGAAGGATCCACTCTAGAATGGGTAATTGATAAAGTTATGACTGCACATAGGGATTTACCTTGCATGTTTACTTATGGAATTTGGACAACCTAGAATCAAATGAATTTGCAAGATTTGGATTTTACACCAGCTCAAGTGACACAAAATATTAGATTGGATTTAGAGGGTAACAACAGGGCTTTAAAGACAAAAATGCTCCAGAATTTATTGATGCCAAGTATTGATAAGGAGAAAACATGGGGTTTCTTTGATGCAACATGTCAAGGAACACAATCTATATGTGGTTTTGGAGTGTTCTTTTTCAATGACACTTAACATTATTTATTGTTAAGGTATGTAGCCAGACAAGGGACAAACAAACATGCATAACTCTATGGTCTCTTGATACATACTTTCAAAAACACTGCATCAAAAAGGGTTAAATAAAATACAAGTTTTGGTAGATTCAAAGCTTCAGATAGAGTGGGATAATCAACATTTCAATATGGAAAATATAGGTTTGATTCTTATTACGAATCAAATTTTGGAGGTAAAAATAAATTTGTTGATATTTCCTTTTCTCATGCTTATTGAGAATTCAACATCCAAGAAGAAAAATTATCAAGGAAGATTTACTTTTTAGGAGGGAACCTTTACTGAACATGCTTTCAAGGAATGCACTCTCCTCTCAACTACAAAAACAACCTTTTATTAATTATGTGATAGTCTATTTTTGGTTTGAAATATAATATTTCCAAGAATGTAATGGAGACCTTTTTAGGTTAATATATTTTTTATTATGATTATGAAGGAGACGAGGAAGTAATTAGTTCAACAAAGACTGCAATTAAATTGATCTTGAATAGGAGAATGGATAGATAGCGTCGAGGTTTATTGAACACTTATATGATGGATTCCTTTTGAGATTCTATGCATTTTTTATTTCAAACTCTAAAATATCAATATAAAACATTTTTGTCTTTGAATTTTTTTTCAGAGAATCTATATGTATCTCATTTCAAACTCTAGAATATTAATATAAAACCTTTTTTCTTTGAATTTGTTTTTTTTTTAACAAAGTAAAGTACTAAAAAATACTTTGATTTGCATGCAAATAAATTAGAAAAATGTCAAATTGAATCATATTTTTCGAACCTAAAAAGCAAGATCTTAAAAACAAACATAGATTGAAATATAAGAAGTAAATAAGCACGATAAAGTTCATACGAATGGATACCCACTTGGCCATTGAAAATGTGATGTGAAACAAGAAATCATCTATTTTGTGTTACTAATATGAAACTAAATTAAATATGAAACAAAAAAATTGGATTAGAATTTTATAAGGATCATTTTTTTCTAAAATAAAAATAAAGTTAAAATATTATTTAGCATAGTAAAAAATATTTTAATTTTTAATTTCAAATTAGCACCAAGTAGAATCATGCATGGAAACAGAAGAGGAGGACTTGATATAAATAGAGGAAGATTAGATAGTTTAGGAAGAAGACACATAAATGGTGGAAGTGGACCTACCCGTGCTAATAAAAATATATAGAGATCAACATCTAAGTATTCTTCCTGAAAGGGATACGATCAATCATTTCTTTTTATAGAAAGAAAGGAATCTAATTTATTAAAGGTCTTCTTCTTAAGGAAGCTCTTCCATCCTAGTTATTCTTCTTAAGTATGCAAGGAACCCCAATATAATAGTTCATTAATTGTATTCTTAATCCTCTCATACGAGACAAAAGAATCTCTTTAATCAACTATCATTGGAAGTTCATTTTGTACAATTTGCCTCTACCCATATCTGGAAGTCAATCTCCAACAGATTGAGAATACTCCATTTCCATTCCCCAAAGGCCAAGAAAACACCTATAATACCAATACCCAAATCATGTTGGGTTTGAAAAGTAGTTGAAAAACTACCTAGCCGATTTCATTTTCATTTACAAAGGAAAGTTAATATCTTTCCTTGCACATGTTATTCCTTTGGTCTCCCTACATTATTACTTACTCCCACTACATATGAAATATCTAGTCTTGTGCACACCATAACATACACCATTCTCCAAATTGTTGATGGATAAGGGACCATGGACACACAGACATGTATTATATCTACTCATGTGTCTTAGGACACATTTCCTTGGTTAATTTGAAATGGTTAGCCAAAGGTGTACTAACTGGTTTTTCATTCTGCATTCTAAACCTCTCCAACACCTTCTCTATGTACTCACCCTGAGACAATGTCAATTTGCGATTTTTCCTATCTCTTGTTATTCACATACCAAGGATTTTCTCTGCAGCACCCAAATACTTCATCGCAAATGAATTAGCTATTTTCTTTTTGAGCACATTTATATCCTGCATGTTAGATCCTGCAACAATCATGTCATCTACATATAATAGCAAGATAATATAGCTTTCATTTTACATCCTCTTAAAATAAACACAGTGATCATAATGACATCTACTATAATGTTGTTCTGTCATAAACTTGTCAAATTTCGAGTATCACTGCCTTGGATCTTGTGTTAGACCATACAAGCTCTTCTTCAACCTGCATACCAAATTCTCCTTCCCTTTGACCTCATACCCTTGTGGTTGTTGCATATAAATCTCTTCCTCCAAATCCCCATGGAGAAAAGTTGTTTTTACATCTAATTGTTCAAGATGCAAATATTCTACTATCACAAGAATTAAAATAGTCCCAATTGAAGTCATTTTAACAATAGGAGAAAATATTCCGTCAAAATTTATACCTTTCTTCTATGTAAACCCATTTACAACAAGTATGGACTTGTATCTCTTTTTTCCTCCATCTTCTTTCTTAAAATTGTAAACCCATTTATTATGCAATGCTCATTTCCCTGCAGGAAATTGAACCAGGTCCCAAGTCTGGTTATTTAACAAGGTGTCAATTTCCTCTTTCATGAATTGCTCCCACTTCTTTTGAGTGTCTACCTGCATTGCCTCTTCATAACTTTCTAGTTCATCGGAATTAGTAAAAAATAGATAATATAATCAATGAGAGTATCATTCATGGGGTCTACTTAACTTGGTAGATATTATAACAACACTTGTAGGAGTTTGAGTTACCTTCTTCTCCCATTGTTGGACATTTTTATTTTATTTTCTTTGATTTCATCAAGCACTATGTATTATGTGTTTTCCTTTTCTTGTTTCTTTCCCTGCAACTGATCTTTGTAAATGACCCTTTCATTGAATACCACATCTCTACTCCTAATGATTTTGTGATTTTCATAATCCCATAGCGATAACCAAAATCATTAACATATTATCCAATAAAGGTACACTTCTTGGATTTGTCCTCAAGCTTTGTCCTATTTTCTTTATCAATATGGACAAATTCTTCACAACCAAAAGTCTTCAAAAATGAGTAGTTTATCTTTTTACCTTTCCATGTATCCTTTGGAATGCCACTATCTAAGGATCTTGAAGACCCTCATTTTATTAAGTAAAAAAAATATCTATAGCATTTTCCCAAAACCGTAAGGGAAACCATGCATGTAATCTCATGCTCTATGCATCTTCCATTATTGTCCTATTCATCCTTTCTAACACATTGTTTTCTTATGGTGTTCCAGGAACTGTCTTCTCTCTACAAATCCCATAGTATGAATAATAATTATCAAACTCCTTGCTACAGTATTCACCTCCATTATCTGATATGAGATACTTTAATATTTTTCATGTCTCATTTTCAACCAAAGCTTTCAAATTATTAAAAGTGTCAAAATCATCATATTTTTTTCAAATGCATAACACAATAATGAGAGCCACCAAGAGATTATACTTGAGTTGGTACCCATACATCTATATGCACAAGATCTAACTTTTCACTCTTCTTTTCTTTCGTTACTCTGAGAAATATGACTCTGTTCTATTTTCCATAAACACAATGTTCACATAAATTCAGATCAACTTGTTTAAGATCTGGAAATAAATTTCTTTTGTGGAGTATCTGTGTTGGTCACTATAATTTCTTATTAATTAAACAATCAAGTATTACATAAATTGTCAACCCAGGGAAGTCTGTTTATTTCAAAGGCAATCACACACTGTATATGCTCAATCTCAAAAGAAATCTAGAGTTGTAGTAAAAGTACACTAATCACACCTTGCATTGAACAGAGTGAAGTTCTACTTTGAATTACAGAAAAAAAAAATCTATCTATTGCAAAGTTAAGATTCAAAGGAAATTAATTATCAGAAGAATCCTAGATTACATTAAGAAACAACAACCTAGGAAAAGGAATCCTTCAGCACACTGTAAAGAAGACTAACTATTCAAAGAATAGGACCCTATTCCCCAAAGTAGGAATCTTCAGCACCTGTCTCTGATTATCACACCTTCATAAACTCATCAAATAGAATCACCAATCAGAATGATTAATAATTACCGAAGACTAACTATTCTGTAACATAAAATAGGACCCTATTCCCCAAAGTAGGAATCTTCAGCACCTGTCTCTGACTATTACACTTTCATAAACTTGGAATTACCAATCAAAATGATTAACAATTACCTAGGAATGAATTGTATGAAAACAATGTAACAATCAGTGGAAACGAAGTTTCAGCAAAATAGAGTTTTAACAAGGTATGAATAAAAACAATACTAACATACTACATAAACTAATGGGTGAATCTTATAAAGAAGGTGGGCCCTTTCCTTTTCACAAGATTCCCCAGAAATGAAAGAAACTTAAGAAGAAATGCTCAGAATAAATTTTTTATTCATCTGTCAAATGTGTCAAGTTACAATATCTAGCATGAACACACTCCTTCTCTATAACTCCTCTCTGGCTAAGCCTTTCGTAAAAATCCCCCTTCTAATGATGATTTCTCTCCTATTTAAAGAGGAGAATCCTCTTAATACAATTGATCATAAAATTACATGTGTACATACAAATCCTATTCTTAGTCTGATCTAATCTTCTATGTTGGAATTGGATATTTTGTTCTCCTGTAGAAAAATGATGTTATAGTATGGTGTTGGCTTGAGGTACAGGTGTTGCGGCCAGTGTAACAACTTCTTTATTTATTTTTTCTTGTTACCGCTGTTTGTAGAATACTGTTTCAACATCGCAAATCATGGACTGTTTCAACAACGGGATTTGCGTCCTGTTTGACTGTTTCAGCAATGTGGTCTCAAACAACAGTGATGGTTGGTGTTGGATTAAGGTACAATTGTTGTGGCCAGTGTAATAGCTCCTTCTTGTTACTGCTGTATGTGAAATGTTGTTTCAGCATCGCAAATCATGGATTGTTTCAGCAACGGGATTTGCGAACTGTTGACTGTTTCAACAACGTGGTTGTCAAGCAACAACAGTATGTTAACTGCAGTTCAAACTGTTTCAGCAACTATATATTTCTGATTAATGGATAAGTATGAGAGTAATGAAAAATTACATGTAAAACAAATTAAACATATAGCAAAGAGAAGAAATGTTATATACCTTTGGAAAAATAGGTCAAGGTGATAATGTAGGCTTAAATATGAGTGGGAAAAGGATGTAATGATAGAAAAAAGTATGAGAAAAAGGGTACATTATAGGGTCCTAACATCCCCCCCAACTGAAAAGGTTGCATGTCCTCAGGCAACTTCAATCTGAATCAGAATCCGGATACCGACTCTGGGCGTGCAAATTACTTAAGCAGTAGCTATGGAAAGTGATGTCTGTTGGAGCTCTGAATCCTTGAACACGTTGTAGCATTTTCCAAGCTACCGTTTCAACCTTCTTGGGAAACTTATGATGAACTTGATACTTTTCTACTGGCATCCACAGAATGGGAAAATGGAACTGATAACCTATCCAATTTTCAGCACATTGTTGGACACATTTGATGTAACTGGGTACCCGGGAGATTGTTGTCTCAAGAATGGTAGGACTAAAGGGATTGTGCTCCTGCCTTTTCTCAGAAGATTGTTTCCAAAATGTGTTATTTTCTTCTAGGGCAGCAGTCTCTATGGATTTAATAAACTGTTGGCAATCATGAAGTATTGTTGCCTGTAGTTGCCTTATGTGTTGATTCATCCCTGGTTTCTTAAAAAAAATGTAATATTTTTTGACAAAGGTGGCAACTTTCTGTGGTTTTGGCCGAATCCAGAAGAGACAGTTATCTTCATTATGCTTGGCAGCTAGAAAATCATTCTTCCACATAATTTGATTGTTAAGGAAGGAGGTGAATGCCCGAATCTGGATGTCACCGACAAGAGGGTTAAGGTTAAGTTGTTGGTTCTCAGGGATGGCCTCATTATGAAGATATACCTCACATAGTAGGTGTTGATCAATAGTAGAGGCTTCTGCAAAAGTTTTAACAAAATCTGTTGGATTGAACACTGCATGGGGTCTGCCTTCTTTGATTGATTTAATCTGAAAAAATGTAAGTCGTTCTATGAGGAAAAGAGAGTAATTTGAGGATTGTTTCCTAGTAGCCAACAATTTTTGTGCCAAATCAAACATCAGGAGCAATTTGCCTTTTAGCTCTTCATTCTACTTCTTATGGGCACAATATTCTTAGCATATTTGCTCCAAAGCTTCCTAGTTTGAATAGATGTGGTTTAGCCAAAGTAGTCTGTGCTCCTGCAGGTTTTTGTCATGTGTAATAGTAGAATATTTTTTCCATTTGTCCATTATTGCTGCTCATCCCATGGTTGAGTTTGTGTTTCAACGTCACAAGTGATAGGATGAGGTAGGGTCTGAGTGCCTTGTTCTACAAGAGTATGGGTACTGATCTTGTTAAGAGGGGCAGATTCATCAATAGGCAGTGTTCGTACAACTTTACTAATAAAAACAGGGGCTTCAGATGTAGCAGTTGTTGTGGGCCAGGGTTCATTTTGAATTTATGAAGGTCCCACTGGTTCTTGTGTAACAGTAGGGTGTTCTTCTTCTTTAACTGCAAAAGTCATAGGTGCAGGGGAAGCTCCAGGCATTGGAATTTGAACTACTTTGTAACCTGCTTGATAATAAATGTCCCCACATTGACTGCACATATACTCTCTACACTGTTCATCTTTTGTGTTTTCCTCTGTCATGATTGCTATGTGAGCTAAGGTATACAATTTAAGTTCCCTGTCATAGGCTTCCTTTACCATTACCAGCTCTTGCTTGTAGGCTTCTAGTTCGGATCTTAGGAACTTGTTCTCTTGTAAGATATAGGCCAATGTTGGTTCTGGTTGTTGATATTTCATGCGTGTATCAAGAGGGGTGACTGGCTCTTGTGTAACAGTCACAACCGTAATAGCTGGTTCTTGTGGAGCAGTTACAAAATCGGTAGTTGATTCTTGTGTTTGAGCTTCTTGATATAAAGAAAGTAGTGTTGCGACACCCTGGGCATCTGATTCCTGTATTTCGGGAACAAAATTAGCAGCTGGTTCTTGTGTTTCAGCTGTAGTTGGTTCTTGTGTTTCATCTATAGCTGGTTATCGTGTTTTAGCTACTGAATGACTAGCTGGTTCTTGTGTTTCAACTACTGAATGAGTAGCTAGTTCTTATGTTTCAGCTACTGAATGAGTAATTGGTTCTTGTGTTTCATATATTGAATGAGTAGCTGGTTCTTGTGTTTCAGCTACTTGATTTAAAGAAATTGATGTCGCGGCACCTTGGGCCTCTGGTTCTTGTGTTTCAGTGCCCATGGGTTGAACAGGTAAAAATTCTGAGATTTGGGAGGGTGGAGGTGTATGGGATTTTAGCAAGATAGGTTGGGGGTTTAGGGCAGTGGCAGTAGTGGCTACTCTTGTTGAAGTCCTCGTTCTTTTTTTTGGTAAAAAGGAAGGAAAAGTAGGAGTTTGCTTCTTTCTTTTACGTGTGGATTTTTCCTCAGTGATGGGGCAGGGAGGTTTATCAGGTTTATCTTCTTCAGAATCATCACTAAGGATATAGACAATAGGAGTAGATGATTTTGGTAAGTTATGGTGTAGACTTAGTATGGTAGGAGGGAATCAATTGGATCTGTGGGTGGATTGATAGGTATTTCCGGAGGGTCAAGGAGGTTTTGTGTTTGTTCTTCATGAGGATTTTCAGGATGTTCAGCGGCTTCCTGAGGGTTTATGGGTGGATTGTTTAGGGGAAGGTTTTGTTGGGTAAAACCCTTTTGGATGAGTATTTGAATGAGATGATGATGGGTGAGGGAAAGGGAGGGATTTTTAGCCTATTTGCAATAATGAGAAATGTTTCTAAGACATCCGAGCAGATAGTAAGGAATATTGACCAGTCTAGCATGTCGTAAATGAGATAACAAGACAAAATTGTACTGGTAGACTACCTGGTATCGACCTTCCTAGGTGAGATAGTGCTTGAAAAACTCTGTAACTTTCGGCCAAGGAGGTGGCAATGAGATAAGTCGAACTCCCCGGCCTTTAGGTTCAACTTGTTCTCCTCGCAAGAGAAAATCCTGCTAGGCATTAAGGATAATGTGTTTGTGGTTGAACCAACAAATGCCAGTGATGGGAAGACCCTAAACTTGTGCTATATCATCCTCTGTGAATAGAATCTGAACCCCTTGAACAATGGAATGGTCTTCTTGAATATTTCAAGCAAATTGAAGAACCTGTTGTAGATCAAATCCATGGAGCCTCTGAAAATAATCCAGCCAGTCTTCCTGCTGAAAAATTTGGTAGACTTCTGGAATGATGGGTAAAAAGGAAATGATGGGTAAAAAGGAATGACGGTAGTCGGTTCGTGTGAAATGATGTCATAAGATTTTGATATTTTCCCCCCTCAACTACAGCTAAAATAGTGACTTTAAGTGAACGATAATAATGAATCGGGGTCTTCTCATTAGCCATAGTTCAATTGTATTTAC
Source organism: Picea engelmannii (assembly GCA_009831015.1). Classification (NCBI taxonomy): domain Eukaryota; kingdom Viridiplantae; phylum Streptophyta; class Pinopsida; order Pinales; family Pinaceae; genus Picea; species Picea engelmannii. The sequence continues at coordinate 417,736 of ML799229.1, read as the reverse complement.
ATATAAGGTTTACATACCTCATATTTACCTTTGATTCGTACTTCAAAAAATATAGTGCCTGTCCATAATAGATCTGTAGTAACCATGGGAGAGACTTTGGATTTATTAGAGAAATTGTATCAAGGGTTTGTTTAATTATGAGAGAAGGTCGTGAAAGGATAGAATGTAGTATGAAAATAGGAGAATTGAGAGCGAAAGAGCTGAAGCATATGTTTTTATTGATAGGGAATGCTGAGAAAGTGGTGTTTCAACAACAGGAAAAAAATGGAAAAATGTTTGCTGAAGAGTGATGTTTTAACAATGGAAAATACTACTGAAGAAATGGTGTTTCAGTAGTGGGGAAAAAAGGTGAAATATTGTTGAACAATGGTGTTTCAACAATGGGGGGAAAAATGAAATATTGTTGAACAGTGATGTTTCAGCAATGGGAAAAATGGGAAAAATGTTGTTGATCAGTGGTGTTTCAGCAATGTGAAAGATGGGGAAAATGAGGAAGGTGTTGCTGAAGAGTGGTGTTTCAGCAATGGGAAAAAAATGGGAAAATGAGGAAAATGTTGTTGAAGATTGGTGTTTTAGCAATGGGAGAAATGAGAAAATGAGGAAAAATGTTGCTGAATGGATTGAATAAAGAGGGAGCAGTGCTTCACAAAATGAAGCTTGGATCTGCTTGTAGTAAGATTGTCCTTTCTTGGTAGGCCTTTTCTTGGGTCGAGAATCTGCAAAAGAATCAATTGTAACATGCCATTCCTTGACAGGGATTATTAGTAAAAGAAATTTAATCTAATACCAAAGAAATTAACTTCAGAAAAATTAATTGCAATGAGGGGCAGGAGGTTCCTCTAAAAAGAGATAATGTGAATCTGCCACACATGTGGCCTTAAAATCTTCTTTGGAAATGGGGCGCTGGTACAGATGGAGCCGATGACCATTCACTAGTAACAATGTTTTAGAGTCATCAATTGTGAGGAGCCTTACTGTTCCATTGGGGAAAACAGTGTCCACTTCGTAAGGTCCTAGCCATCTTGTACGTATTTTCCCTTGAAATTATTTAAACTGAGAATCATACAGTAAAGCCCAATTACGTTTTTGGAATTGCTTATGTTTGATGGTTTTATCATGCCATTTTGTTCTTTTTTGTTGAATCATAGTTGTATGATGAATGGCATCTAGTCTTTTTTCATCCAATTCATTAAGTTGTTGCAATCTGGCTATTTGTGCATCAGTCAAATCAAGGTTAACAGCTAAAGCAGTCCTTAAGGTTTTGATTTCAAATTCCGCAGGAAAGACAACACTTTTTCCATAAACTAATTCATAGGGGGAGAATCCTGTAGTATTTCTCCAGGTAGTTTTGTAAACCCATAATGCTTCAAGGAGCATGTGAGACCAATCCTTTCTATTTTCCTTCACTGTTTTTGTGAGAATGGCTTCTATTACTTTGTTTGTGCTTTCCACCTATCCATTAGCTTGGGGGTGGTATGGTGTAGTCATTCTATGATGAATATGATATTTTTGAAGGGTGGCTTTAAAACCATGAGAAGTGAAAGGAGGTCCTCCATCCGTGACTAATTCTCTAGGCACTCCAGATCTGATAAAGATATCTTCAGATAAAAAATATAGAACCGCTTCTTCTGTAGCTCTATGGAGTGCTTTAGCCTCCACCCATTTTGTCATATAATCTTTGTAGACCACTATATAAACTTTTTGATTGGATGGAGGGTTAATGGGTCCTACAAAGTCTAAGGCCCATCTTTCCAATGGTTCGAGTACTACCTGGGGATTTAATGGAATTTCATCTCTATGATTAGGTTGACCCATTCTTTGACAGCTATCACAGGCTCGAACATATTTCTTTGCATCTTTAAAAAGTGAGGGCCGATAATAACCCATCCTGAGAATTTTATGTGTTGTTCTCTTATCAGCAAAATGCCCTCCACAAGGGCCATCATGACAAGCTTTTAGTAAATCATAAACCTCATCTTCTCTAATTCATCTTCGGATTTCTTGATCAAGTCCTGTGTGGAAAAGACACCCACTTATCCCGCTATACCAAGCACTTTGTTGAATGATTCTTCTTTTCTCTCGGCGGGATAGGTGTGGTGGTAACTTCCCTGCAACCAAGTAGTTATCGATGTCTTCATACCATGGTGAGTGAGCAGATACTGAAAATAGATATTCATTAGGAAAGGAATCATCTACTAGAGTATTATCATCAGGTGTTAACCGAGAAAGGAAATCAACAACTACATTTTCTTTTCCTGGTCTATCTACAATTGTAATATCAAATTCTTGTAATAATAGTAACCATCTGGTGACTCGAGCAT
>ML799229.1:387087-407816 GCA_009831015.1 Picea engelmannii | reverse complement strand
AATGTTATGTTTGGAATTAACTTCATCAAATCTTGGCATATAGAAAGGATATGATTGTGGCGGAAAAGAGTAGGATGTTGTAGGTAAGGTATCAAGTCTACCAGAATCTAGGAAGAGATCAGGATATAAAGAATAAAAGGAATCAGAAATAAGCACATGAAAATAATCTCTTGAGCTATGATATTTAACAATGGTATTCTCAAGACATTTCTCTTCACTTTCTTTAAAACTCTCACTCTGCTTTGGTGACAAATTCCTCATTTCTCTTCACTTTCTTTAAAACTCTCACTCTGCTTTGGTGACAAATTCCTCAATATAATATAATCATCTAGATTTTCCTTCTGTATGATAGATAATTCAAAATTTACGTGACAAACGTCTAGTCTTTCCTGTGGATAAAGTACATTTTGAGGATGAAGGTTTAAGGTTTCTCCTTCCAATTCCATATCTTCTTCTCTAATCAGTTTCATAGGAATGTTAGAATGTTTAAGATGATTTTCGTCGCTTAAGTGTTCTTCAATGACTGAGTTTAAATATTGATTAGAGCATGAGTTACAAGAATGATGATATTCACCTCAACCAAGAATCGAATCTTCTTCCGCGATGGTCGAATATTGAAAATATAATGATTCAGAGGAAAAACCAGTTTGGTTGTCGGTAAGAACCTGGTCAATAGATTCTACCTCCCTTGCTTGTTCAAAGTTTTTGGATGGAATCCTCTCATCCTGCGAACTAAATTCTTCTCGCAGTTCAGTGATAGGATTTGCAACTGGTTCTTCATTCACGATTGAATATGACTGGATGGAAGGAATGCAAGAATCATAGCGGAGATTTAATACAGGTGACATGTCATCGAGATTAAATTTACAAAGGATATGATAGATTCTTGTAAAAATGTCTTCCGAAGATGAACCGCCATTGATTAGCGAAGTCTGAAATTCTTCACATAATTGATTGCAATCATAAATTTCAAAAGCATCTAGAAATTCATTTACAAATTTAAACCAATAAAAAGTGTGACATGCTGGAAAGGACTTAAACCAATGTTTAATTCGACCTCTAAAAGTAAAAGTGAACAATCTGCATAAAACTCTTAAATCAGAAATGTCATGTTTGATGCATTTGCACCAAAACTTGTTAAGGCGGTTTTTAGTAGATGCATTGCCTCGACCATTGAAGGTGAGTGTGGACAAGAGAGAGACTATATCATTGGGAACATCGAGTAACGAGAGGTGGAAAGAATGTTCCGACACAGTGATTTGGGGAGCCATGGGGAAATTGAATACATTTAAAATAAAGTCTCCTACAAGGCCATCTTGTCAGTGGGCCCTCCTTCTAGTGCCATTTGTTGACGAGAAAAATTGATCATCCGTCAACTGGAAGAGCGAGTCCGGTCCGGGGTTGTCTAATTAACCCAAGCCATTTGGTATGACTCGCTCTGATGGGTTTAATGGCTTCGTTAGCCAATCTAAAGTCCTAAAAGAAACAAATAAATAAATAAATAAAAATGAAATAACTAACTAATTACTAAACACTAATATATATATATATATATATAACTATTTTAAATAATATTTACACAACAGATCTGTTTCTCTAATTTATGTGCATGTTATACAATTTGTGAGTTTTAATCTGAACTCACGAAAATCTATGAAAATATGGCTCTTTTGACAAAAGTAGATAAAGAAAGCAAAATAAACTATTTTTTGTTTTTTATCTTTATTTATCTGTGAGATTAAATATCAAAAAAAACTATGAAACAAGAATATGTAGATGGTCAAAACCAGACCACATATAAGAGTTTCAAAAATAAACAAACAAATAAAAGAAATAAACTAACCTATTAATGAGTTGATCAGCATGCATCTGACATCTGTATGATAATGAAATGTCCATCCAGTCTGTCCACGAGATAAACCTGCAGTGAACCTTTACGTTGTTTGGAATAAATACAAAACAATATATTGACTATTGGATTTTAATGACAGAATGATAAGATGCAAATAATAACTATGATATTTGTGATTCCAAGAAATTACACATAAGATAAATCTAATTGTAACAACCTTCTTTTAATCATTCAACAAAATTAAAGATAAACCTTATCATTTGAATTGAACGAGCGATCACTATTTTTAATAACTAAAGCATCAAAATGTGGACTATATTAAAAGAAATTATCTTGACGACATAATAATTTGGGAACAAAAAATCTATCAACAATTATCGAATTATCAAGATAAACAAACCATAGATGAAAACAACATTTACAGATAGATAAAGCAGAAATGTAAACATATGTTCCGTCCAAATTCGTGTATAAGTTGTCCACCTTTAGCCCCAAGCCAAGATCTTCTCCATTACAAAAATATGATTTTTTAAAGGTTTCAGAAAGATAACTATCTTATCTTAGAGATAAGATAGAATCATCTATTGCTTACAAAAACAGAGGGGGAATATAACCACTCAGATCACACTAAATCTTAAAATCCTAAAAACGTTTGTTGTTGTTTATACAAAAGTGGATCATAGATATGGATAATGAGCCCCAAAAAATGCTTCAGTACACTTGGTCACCATAGACTCCCAAATATCCTGAAAGAAAAGATAAAATACAGAGATTCAGATGTACATTTAACCAATAATTTCCAAATTTCGAATTAGAATAGACTGGCTTGAGAATCCTCTGATTTTGTAGCTGGTCTTATTTTAACAACGAAATCTAATTTATTCAATTAACAAGAATATAACACTATTTTAAGATAAAAACAAATCTTTACGTTTAACTGGAAAATCAAATCGATTCACATGATCTCGGAAATTATCACTGTTGTTACACTCTCTACATTTTTTATAATGATATTTCCAGTTCTCTTTAAACGTTTCCTTGGTCTTTGTGCATTGGTTTGAGTCTGTGATTTTCAGTCATTAGTTAGTCAATCTGGGTTGTGAAGGCCTTGATTTTATCTTGCAGGGACGACACATCTGTGTAGTGTTTTTCTATCCAGAATAAACACACTTCACACTGCAGGTCGAGAACTATTGATTGAAGGAACCCATGGTTGTATGTCAACACGCTCCCACTATTGCCTGTGGGTTTTTTTATCAAGTTTGATAAAGGGATTCGGGCAATTCCCTTGCATGAGGGTTTTCATACAAAAGTTTAGGCCTCACATTTGAGAGCCCGAGAGGCTTCTCTATCAAAGGTTTATCTAGCGTTGTAGCAATGTAGGTAACAAAAAATAAAAAAACGCTTATCTTAACCGAAACATAAATTCTGAGAAAATTACCTCCAAAGGTCGAAGCATATCTCTGCAAATATCCATTTTCTGGAGAAACTACCCATGATGAAGATAAAATGGTTCATTTCGGTTTTGGGTTTTAAAGGGTTTTGTCTAATTCGTAGTGGTTTGCTTAGAATCCCTCCCACAAAATCGTGTCTCTAGCAAAGAAAAATGGGATTTAACAGACTGTAACAAAATAAAATAGACCAACTATGGGTTTCAATGGCAGTGGTAGGAGGTAAGCCCGCAATAAAACAATGGAAACAGAACTATGAACACACCAGGGCAACCATAACACAAGCAATGGGGGTTTCAGTCATGAAATTTGGAAGTTTCTGGCGATGAATGTTTAGAGTACATACGAAACCCGAGACTTAGCTCGAAATGATAGACTTGTTGTTGTCAAACTGCCACCTCCCATAGGGTACAAACCATGACCATGCTAAAAAAAATATCATTGCGCACAAGGTGGAATCGGTTTCCAAAATTTAGGAGAGGCAAAAAATTATAAACCAAAGTGTAATGACAAGAATAGGACTTACCAAGAGCCACAAAGATATATATGATAGTTTAATTTTAATGGATCCTTGGTGTTTCAAACAACAATTTCGAGCACACTTCAGAACCGATGAGCCAGTTTAAAGAAACAAACTAGCGGAGCTTCATAGCCCAAAAACCTTTATTAGAAACCAAACTGTAGAGACATCTTCCTTTCACAAACTTTAGATAAAACGGGAAAACAATCATGAGTTTCAAAGCTTCGTTCATGCTTTCAATCATGAACGAAGACACCAAAACGAATAAAGGAAAACAATAGGAATAACGGAGACATCGCATTTACAATTCAAAATTACTTTTGAAAAGAAATAATCCCATGACCACGTGTCGGCAGCTACATAACTTATCATTTGTTGCTTTTAAAAGGTGAAAACATGTTGGGCTACCAACAATGGCGACTTTCTAGGAGAAGTAGTTATCTCTGTATCACTGACGAGTTCAGGTTAGAAATGTTTGAATGATTTCAAATCAAAGAACAACTGAAAATACATTTGAGCATCTCTAATAATCATGACGTGGTCTAGCTTAAGCTTTCTTTCGTTAAAAAAGAATGAAATTTGGTGACAGACTTCACAAATGAAAGCCACGATGTTTAAGTTAATGACTCCAATATTGTTGATAGGACCACTGTTGGAAGTAGGCGTCCATAGCCTCGACAGGGATGTAAATTAACCCACTCTGACGTATGTATGTTGTCCAAGAAATTTCAAATCAGAATGAAGGATGCTTATGACCAAAATCAAAATTTATACTTGAGAATTTTCTCTAACCTGACATCGCTTCGCTTCTAGTGGGCCTGTTCAGTACCCTGGCGAAGTTGTCTTGGCATCATGCATGCATTTACCCAGTACCAGCAGACATGTTCAATGTCCCGACGGGTTTACAAACACTTCCCACATCTCTTTGAGAAATTATTTACAATTCTGATATATTTTTAAAGACATTTAGCAGAGCGGGGTGACGCTGAAAATTCCATTTTTTACACAACTTAATATTTTCCAAGCCTTTAAATTTTTCTTGCTAACCTTCATCAAGATCTGAAAATAGTTCATTAATAAAACTAATTTTCGAGGACAGGGAGACATCGTTGAATTGATTTTCTTAAGCGCAGGGACAACATAAAGATCTTTTAAAGATAATCGTGTATGCTCTCAAAATGCAAATTGAAACTAAGAAATCAAGTTTCAAACAAAATATCATCTTCAACTAGTCTACGTTCTTTAGAAAAACACAGCAATTGATGTGATGACAACCCTTAACAGTTGTTTCGAGATGAAGCATTATGTTCTCCTCTTCTGAAGTAAAAGATGACACAGGCACGATTTAACCAGAAAGTAGTGAAAACAAACAAAATAAAACGAACCAAAAACCAGAAAATAAATCAAAACAAAAAAAATATATACAAATATGGGTCGGAAAACATCATGTGAAAAATCCCTTAGGAAACTAAAAAAAATAGAAAAAAAATCCTCGTCAATGTGAAAGTTTTCCTACTCGTGGCACCTTGGGTCAGGGTCGAATTTACAATTCAGATTCATTTATCCCTTTACTTTCCATTTAAGATTTTGATAATAATATTGCGGCTTTGAAAAGAAATATTCAACGAAAAGCGGAGAGAAAAGGATCATGCGGACTTCCCTGACAATAATCATGTTATGGTTCTCCTGGTGCGTTCACTTGCACTCATGACTGCATTATTACAAAGAGAAATAGTGAGGAATAATACTGAAAGAAAACCTACTCCTAAACCTACCCTAACTACTAAACAAATCAGAATACTACGTGAAGTCATGCTTCCAATGTAGCCATTGGAGTAACTCCAATCTTGCAATGGAAACAAAATCAAATATTACTAAAAAGAACGGTAGTATATCAAAAAATGACATAAATATATAATAATTGCCTTCATAATCATCATTTACAATTAAAGTAAGCATGATCTTACCATTCCCTTGAAATTTCTTGATGTATGAATCCTCCAGCCATTGTGCAATCTTGTCCTGATAAGGGTCATAATGGCATGGATGAGTGCAAGTGATTTTGTAAAACTTGTCAAGATTATGGGGAAACGACATAACCGTCAGCTAAGGCTGAAGTGCCCCATCCTCCTGACAATTCTCTAAGTGTTCATTAATTTCTTCACATGGAGGATCTAAAAGAAATATGTCACGCCTACTTCCAAGATACTTAGGTAAAAACAAAGCAAGCACAACTTTATCTTTATTATGAAGATTTTTTATATACGAATATTCAAGCCATCCTAAGATCCTGTCACAAAAATGAGGATGCAAATCATGACTTTGATGAAACGAATATATCAATGGGGAAATCATCATAAGAGGATTCGTGACATCAATTAGATCATTGGTTTGAATGCTTCCTTTGATGAGATTGATCATTTCAAAATGTGAAGCATAAACATTAAAATTCGAGCTAATCAAAGAACGAATATGCGACGTAGAATGTTTGATCTCCATAAGATAGAGTGCATTGTATTTTTCAACAATAAACTGTGTAAAATCATCTCGCAACATGTCCTTTTCCCATGTGAGTGATGAAAGTGAAAGAGTGTCAAATCCGACTTTATCAATGTTATGTTTGGAATTAACTTCATCAAATCTTGGCATATCGAAAGGATATGATTGTGGTAGAAAAGAGTAGGACGTTGTAGGTAAGGTATCAAGCCCACTAGAATCTAGGAAGAGATCAGGGTATAAAGAATAAAAGGAATCATAAATAAGCACATGAAAAGAATCTCTTGAGCTATGATATTTAACAATGGTATTCTAAAGACATTTCTCTTCACTTTCTTTAAAACTCTCACTTTGTTTTGGTGACAAATTCCTCAATATAATATGATCATTTAGATTTGCCTTCTGTATGATAGATAATTCAAAATTTACGTGACAAACGTCTAGTCTTTCGTGTGGATAAAGTACATTTTGAGGATGAAGGTTTAAGGTTTCTCCTTCCAATTGCATATCTTCTTATCTAATCAGTTTCATAGGAATGTTAGAATGTTTAAGATGGTTTTCGTCGCTTAAGTGTTCTTCAATGACTGAGTTTAAATATTGATTAGAGCATGAGTTACAAGAATGATGATATTTACCTCAACCAAGAATCGAATCTTCTTCCGCGATGGTCGAAGACTGAAAATGTAATGATTCAAACCAGTTTGGTTTTCGGTAAGAACTTGGTCAATAGATTCTACCTCCCTTTCTTGTTCAAATTTTTCGGATGGATTCCTCTCATCCTGCGAACTAAATTCTTCTCACAGTTGAGTGATAGGATTTGCAACTAGTTCTTCATTCGCGATTGAATATGACTGGATCGAAGGGATGCAAGCATCATAGCAGAGATTTAGTACAAATGGCATGTCATCGAGATTAAATTTACAGAGGATATGATAGATTCTTGTCAAAAAGTCTTCCGAATATGAATCGTCATTGATTAGGGAAGTCTGAAATTCTTCACATAATTGATTTCAATCATAAATTTCAAAAGCATCTAGAAATTCATCTACAAATTGAAACCAATAAAAAATGTGACATGCTGGAAAGGACTCAAACCAATGTTTAATCCGACCTCTAAAAGTAAAAGCGAACAATCTGCATAAAACTCTTAAATCAGAAATGCCATGTTTGATGCATTTGCACCAAAACTTGTTAAGGTGGTTTTTAGCAAATGCATTTCCTCCACCATCAAAGGTGAGTTTGGACAAGCGAGAGACTGTCTCGTTGGGAACATCGGGTAATGAGAAGTGGAAAGCATGTCCCAACACAGTGATTTGGGGAGCCATAGGGAAATTGAATACATTTAAAATAAAGGCTCCTACAAGGCCAGCTTGTCAGTGGGCCCTCCTTCTAGCGCCATTTGTTGACGGGAAAAATTGACCGTCCGTCAACTGGAAGAGCGAGTCCAGTCTGGGGTTGTCTAATTATCACAAGTCGTTTGGTATGACTCGCTCTGACGGGTTTAATGGATCTGTTGGCCAATCTAAAGTCCTAAAAGAAACAAATAAATAAATAAATGAAATGAAATAACTAACTAATTACTAAACACTAATATATATATATATATATATATATATATATATATATATATATATATATATGTGTGTGTGTGTGTGTGTGTGTGTGTGTGTGTGTGTGTGTGTGTGTGTGTGTGTGTGTATATAACTATTTTAAATAATATTTACACAACATATTTGTTTCTCTAATTTATGTGCATGTTATACAATTTGTGAGTTTTAATCTGAACTCACGAAAATCTATGAAAAAATGGCTCTTTTGACAAAAGTAGATAAAGAAAGAAAAATAAACTATTTTTTTTTATCTTTATTTATCTGTGAGATTAAATATCAAAAAATACTATGAAACAAGAATATGTAGATGGTCAAAACCAGGCCACATATAAGAGTTTCAAAAATAAACAAACAAAGAAATAAAAGAAATAAACTAAGCTATTAATGAGTTGATCAGCATGCATCTGACGTCTGTATGATCATGAAACGTCCATCCAGTCTGTCCACGAGATAAACCTGCAGTGAACCTTTACGTTGTTTGGAATAAATGCAAAACAGTATATTCACTGTTGGATTTTAATGACAGAACGATAAGATGCAAATAATAAATGTGATATTTGTGATTGCAAGCAATTACACATAAGATAAATCTAACTGTAACAACCTACTTTTAATCACTCAACAAAATTAAAGATAAACCTTATCATTTGAATTGAACGAGTGATCACTATTTTTAATAACTGAATCATCAAAATGTGGACTATATTAAAAGAAATTATCTTGACGACATAATAATTTGTGAAGACAAAATCTATCAACATTTATCGAATTATCAAGATAAACTAACCATAGACGAAAACAACATTTACAGATAGCTAAAGAAGAAATGTAAACACATGTTCCGTCCAAATTCATGTATAAGCTATCCACCTTTATCCCCAGGCCAAGATCTTCTCCATTACAAAAATATGAGTTTTTAAAGGTTTCATAAAGATAACTGTCTTATCTTAGAGATAAGATAGAATCATCTATTTCTTACAAAAATAGAGGGGGAATATAACCACCCAAATCACACTAAATCTTAAAAGCCTAAAAACGTTTGTTGTTGTTTATACAAAAATGGATCATAGATATGGCTAATAAGCCCCCAAAAATGCTTCAGATCACTTGGTCAACATAGACTCCAAAATATCCTGAAAGAAAAGATAAAATATAGAGATTTAGATGTACATCTAACCAATAATTTCCAAATTTCAAATTAGAATAGGCTGGCTTGAGAATCTGTTGATTCTGTAGCTAGTCTTATTTTAGCAACGAAATATAATTTATTCAATTAACAAGAATATAACACCATTTTTAGATAAAAACAAATCTTTACCTTTAACTGGAAAATCAAATCGATTCACATGATCTCGAAAATGATCACTGTTGTTACACTCTCTACATTTTTTATAATGATATTTCCAGTTCTCTTTAAACGTTTCCCTGGTCTTTGTGCATTGGTTTGATTCTGTGATTTTTAGTCGTTAGTGAGTCAATCTGGGCTATGAAGGCCTTGATTTTATCTTGTAGGGAGGGCACATCTGTGTAGTGTTTTTCTATCCACAATAAACACACTTCACACCACAGGTCGAGAACTATTGATTGAAGGAACCCATGGTTGTATGTCAACACGTTCCCACTATTGCCTGTGGGTTTTTTTATCAAGTTTGATAAAGGGATTCAGGCAATGCCCTTGCGTGAGGGTTTTCATATAAAAGTTCAGGCCTTACATTTGAGAGCCTGAGAAGCTTCTCTATAAGAGGTTTATCTAGTGTTGTAGCAACGTCTGTAACAAAAAATAAAAAAACGCTTATCTTAACCAAAACATAAATTCTGAGAAAATTACCTCCAAAGGTCGAAGCATATCTCTGCAAATATCCATTTTCTGGAGAAACTACCCACAATGAAGATAAAACGACTCATTTTGGTTTTGGGTTTTAAAGGGTTTTGTCTAATTCATAGCGGTTTGCTTAGAATCCCTCCCGCAAAATCATGTCTCTGGCAAACAAAAACGGGATTGAACAGACTGTAACAAAAGAAAATAGACCAACTATGGGTTTAGATGGTAGTGGTAGGAGGTAAGCCCGCAATAAAAAAATGGAAACAAAACTATGAACACACCAAGGAAACCATAACACAAGCAATGGGGGTTTCAGTGATAAAATTTGGGCGTTTCTAGCGATGAATGTTTAGAGTACATACGAAACCCAAGACTTAGCTCAAAATCATGGACCTGTTGTTGTCAAATTTCCACCTCCCATAGGATATAGACCACGACCAAGCTCAAAAAAAATATCATTGCGCACAAGGTGGAATCGGTTTCCAAAATTTAGGAGAGGCAAAAAATTGTAAACCAAAGTGTAATGACAAGAATAGGACTTACCAAGAGCCACAAAGATATATATGATAGTTTAATTTTAATGGATCCTTGGTGTTTCAAACAACAATTCTTAGCACACTTCAGAATCAATGAGCCAGTTTAAAGCAACAAACTAGCAGAGCTTCATAGCCCAAAAACCTTTATTAGAAACCAAACTGCAGAGACATATTCCTTTCACAAACTTTAGATAAAACGATAAAACAATCATGAGTTTCAATGCTTCGTTCAAGCTTTCAATCATGAACGAAGACACCAAAACGAAGAAAGGAAAACAATAGGAATAACCGAGACATAGCATTTACAATTCAAAATTACTTTTGAAAATAAATAATCCTATGACCATGTGTCAACAGCTACATAACTTATCATTTGCCACTTTTAAAAAGTGAAAACATGTTGGGCTGCCAACAATGGCGAATTACTGGGAGAAGCAGTTATCTCTGTATCACTGACGAGTTCAGGTTAGAAATGTTTGAATGATTTCAAATCAAAGAACAACTGAAAAGACATTTGAGCATCTCTAATAATCATGACGTGGTCCAGCTTAAGCTATCTTTCATTAAAAAAGAATGAAATTTGGTGACATACTTCACAAATGAAAGCCACGATGTTTAAGTTAATGACTCCAATACTATTGACAGGGCCACTGTTGGCAGCAGACGTCCATAGCCTCGACAAGGATTTCAATTAACCCACTCTGACGTTTGTATCCTGTCCAAGAAATTTCAAATCAGAATGAAGGATGCTTATGACCAAAATCAAAATTTATACCTGAGAATTTTCTTTAACCTGACATCGGTTCGCTACCAGCGGGCCTGTTTAGTACCCCGACGAAATTGTCTTGGCATCATGCATGCATTTACCCACTGCCAGCAGACCTGTTCAATGTTCTGTCAGGTTTACAAACACTTCCCACAACTCTTTGAGAAATTATTCACAATTCTGATATATTTGTAAAGACATTCAACAGAGCGGGGTGACCTTGAAACTTCCATTTTTTACACAACTTAATATTTTCCAGGCCTTTAAATCTTTCTTGCTAACCTTCATCAAGATCTGAAAATAGTTCATTAATAAAACTAATTTTCGAGGACAGGGAGCCATCGTTGAGTAGCTTTTCTTAAGAGGAGAGACAGCGTAAAAATCTTTTAAAGATAATCGTGTCTTCTCTCAAAATGCAAATTCAAACCGAGAAATCCAGTTTCAAACAAAATATCATCTTCAACTACTCTAAGTTCTTTCGAAAAACAAAACAATTGATGCTCTGACAGCCCTTGACAGTTTTTTTGAGATGAGGCATTATGTTCTCCTCTTCTAAACTAAAAGGTGACATAGGCATGGTTTAACCAAAAAGCAGTGAAAAAAAAAACCAGAAAATAAATCAAAACAGAAAAAATATATACAAAGATGGGTCTGAAAACATCATGCGAAAAATCCCTTGGGAAACTAAAAAAAATAGAAAAAAAATCCTCGTCGATGTGAAAGAAGTCCTACTCATGGCACCTTGGGTCAGGGTCGAATTTACAATTCAGATTTATTTATCTCTTTACTTTCCATTTAAGATTTTGAAAATAATACTGCGGCTTTGAAAATAAATATTCAATGAAAAGCAGAGAGAAAAGGATCATGCAGACTTCCCTGACAATAATCATGTTATGGTTCTCGTGGTGCGTTCACTTACACTCATGACTGCATTATTACAAAGAGAAATAGTGAGGAATAAAAATGAAAGTAAACCTACTCCTAAACCTACCCTAACTACTAAACAAATCAGAATACTACGTGAAGTCATGCTTCCAATGTAGCCATCGAAGTAACTCCAATCTTGCAATGGAAACAAAATCAAATATTACTAAAAATAACAGTAGTATATCAAAAAATGACATAAATATATTATACTTCCCTTCATAATCATCATTTAGAAACAAAATAAGCATGATCTTACCATTCCCTTGAAATTTCTTGATGTATGAATCCTCCAACCATTGTGCAATCTTGTCGTGATAAGGGTCATAATGGCATGGATGAGTGCAAGTGATTTTGTGAAACTTGTCAAGATTATGGGGAAATGACATAGCCATCAACCAAGGCTGAAGTGCCCCATCCTCCTGACAATTCTCTAAATGTTCATTAATTTCTTCACATGGAGGATCTAAAAGAAATATGTCATGACTACTTCCAAGATACTTAGGTAAAAGCAAAGCAAGCACAAATTTATCTTTATTATGAAGATTTTTTATATATGAATATTCAAGCCATCCTAAGATCCTATCACAAAAATGAGGATGCAAACCATGACTTTGATGAAACAAATATATCAATGGGGAAATCACCATAAGAGGATTCGTGACATCAATTAGATCATTGGTTTGAATGCTTCCTATGATGAGATTGATCATTTCAAAATGTGAAGCATAAACATTAAAATTTGAGCTAATCAAAGAACGAATATGCGACCTAGAATGTTTGATCTCCATAAGATAGAGTGCATTGTATTTTTCAACAATAAATTGTGTAAAATCATCTCACAACATGTCCTTTTCCCATGTGAGTGATGAAAGTGAAAGAGCGTCAAATCCGACTTTATCAATGTTATGTTTGGAATTAACTTCATCAAATCTTGGCATATCAAAAGGATATGAATGTGGCGGAAAAGAGTAGGATGTTGTAGGTATGGTATCAAGTCCACTAGAATCTAGGAAGAGATCAGGATATAAAGAATAAAAGGAATTAGAAATATAAGCACTTGAAAAGAATGTCTTGAGCTATGATATTTAATAATGGTATTCTCGAGACATTTCTCTTCACTTTCTTCAAAACTCTCACTCTGTTTTGGTGACAAATTCCTCAATATAATATGATTATCTAGATTTTCCTTCTATATGATAGATAATTCAAAATTTACGTGACAAACATCTAGTCTTTCCTATGGATAAAGTACATTTTGAGGATGAAGGTTTAAGGTTTCTCCTTCCAACTGCATGTCTTCTTCTCTAATCAGTTTCATAGGAATGTTAGAATGTTTAAGATGATTTTCGTCGCTTAAGTGTTCTTCAATGACTGAGTTTAAATATTGATTAGAGCATGAGTTACAAGAATGATGATATTCACCTTGACCAAGAATCGAATTTTCTTCCGCGATGGTCGAAGACTGAAAATATAATGATTCAGAGGAAAATCCAGTTTGGTTGTCGGTAATAACTTGGTCAATAGATTCTACCTCCCTTGCTTTTTCAAATTTTTCGGATGGATTCCTCTCATCCTGTGAACTAAATTCTTCTCGTAGTTGAGAGATAGGATTTGCAATTGGTTCTTCATTCGCGATTGAATATGACTGAATGGAAGGGATGCAAGCATCATAGCGGAGATTTAATACAAATGACATGTCATCGAGATTAAATTTACAGAGGATATGATAGGTTCTTGTCAAAAAGTCTTCCGAAGATGAATCACCATTGATTAGCGAAGTCTGAAATTCTTCACATAATTGATTGCAATCATAAATTTCAAAAGCATCTAGAAATTCATCTACAAATTGAGACCAATAAAAAATGTGACATGCTAGAAATGACTCAAACCAATGTTTAATCCGACCTCTAAAAGTAAAAGCGAACAATCTGCATAAAACTCTTAAATCAGAAATGTCATGTTTGCTGCATTTGCACCAAAACTTGTTAAGGTGGTTTTTAGCAGATGCATTTCCTCCACCATCCAAGGTGAGTTTGGACAAACGAGAGACTGTCTCATTGGCAACATCAGGTAATGAGAAGTGGAAATCATGTTCCAACACAGTGATTTGGGGAGCCATGGGGAAATTGAATACATTTAAAATAAAGGCTCCTATAAGGCCAGCTTGTCAGTGGGCCCTCCTTCTAGCGCTCTTTGTTGACGGGAAAAATTGATCGTCCGTCAACTGGAAGAGCGAGTCTAGTCCGTGGTGTTCTAATTAACCCAAGTCGTTTGGTATGACTCGCTCTGACGGGTTTAATGGCTCCGTTGGCCAATCTAAAGTCTTAAAAGAAACAAATAAATAAATAAAACAAATGAAATAACTAACTAATTACTAAACACTAATATATATATGTACATGTATATATAACTATTTTAAATAATATTTACACAACAGATCTGTTTCTCTAATTTATGTGCATGTTATACAATTTGTGAGTTTTAATCTGAACTCACGAAAATCTATGAAAAGATGGCTCTTTTGACAAAAGTAGATAAAGACAGCAAAATAAACTATTTTTTGTTTTTTATCTTTATTTATCCATGAGATTAAATATCAAAAAATACTATGAAACAAGAATATGTAGACGGTCAAAACCAGACTACATATAAGAGTTTCTAAAATAAACAAACAAATAAAAGAAATAAATTAACCTATTAATGAGTTGATCAACATGCATCTGACGTCTGTATGATCATGAAACATCCATCCAGACTGTCCACGAGATAAACTTGCAGTGAACCTTTACGTTGTTCGGAATAAATGCAAAACAGTATACTGACTGTTGGATTTTAATGGCAAAATGATAAGATGCAAATAATAACTGTGATATTTGTGATTGCAAGCAATTACACATAAGATAAATCTATCTGTAACAACCTGCTTTTAATCATTCAACAAAATTAAATATAAACCTTATCATTTGAATTGAACGAGCGATCACTATTTTTAATAACTGAAGCATCAAAATGTGGACTATATTAAAAGAAATTATCTTGATGACATAATAATTTGTGAAGACAAAAGCTATCAACAATTATCAAATTATCAAGATAAACAAACCATAGACGAAAACAACATTTACAGATAGCTAAAGAAGAAATTTAAACATTTGTTCCATCCAAATTCGTGTATAAGTTGTCCACCTTTAGCTCTAGGCCAAGATCTTCTCCATTACAAAAATATGATTTTTTAAAGGTTTTAGAAAGATAATTGTCTTATCTTAGAGATAAGATAGAATAATCTATTGCTTACAAAAATAGAGGGGGAATATAACCACCCAGATCACACTAAATCTTAAAAGCCTAAAAAAGTTTGTTGTTGTTTATAGAAAAATGGATCATAGATATGGCTAATAATCCAAAAAACGCTTCAGATCACTTGGTCACCATAGACTCCCAAATATCCTGAAAGAAAAGATAAAATATAGAGATTCAAATGTACATTTAACCAATAATTTCCAAATTTCGAATTAGAATAGACTGGCTTGAGAATCTGTTGATTCTCTAGCTAGTCTTATTTTAGCAACGAAATCTAATTTATTCAATGAACAAGAATATAACACTATTTTAAGATAAAAACAAATCTTTACCTTTAACTGGAAAATCAAATCGATTCACATGATCTCGGAAATGATCACTGTTGTTACACTCTCTACATTTTTTATAATGATATTTCCAGTTCTCTTTAAACGTTTCCCTGGTCTTTGTGCATTGGTTTGAGTCTGTGATTTTCAGTCGGTAGTGAGTCAATCTGGGTTGTGAAGTCCTTAATTTTATCTTGCAGGGAGGGCACATCTGTGTAGTGTTTTCATATCCAGAATAAACACACTTCACACCGCAGGTTGAGAACTGTTGATTGAAGGAACCCATGGTTGTATGTCAACACGCTCCCACTATTGCCTGTGGTTTTTTTTATCAAGTTTGATAAAGGGATTCTGGCAATGCCCTTGCGTGAGGGTTTTCATACAAAAGTTCAGGCCTAACATTTGAGAGCTCGAGAGGCTTCTCTATCAGAGGTTTATCTTGTGTTGTAGCAAGGTCTGTAACAAAAAATAAAAAAATGTTTATCTTAACTGAAACATAAATTTTGAGAAAATTGCCTCCAAAGGTCGAAGTATATTTATGCAAATATCCATTTTCTGGAGAAACTACACACGATGAAGATAAAACGGCTCATTTCGGTTTTGGGTTTTAAAGGGTTTTGTCTAATTCGTAGCAGTTTGCTCAGAATCCCTCCCTCAAAATCGTGTCTCTGGCAAACAAAAACGAGATTGAACAGACTGTAAAAAAAGAAAATAGACCAACTATGGGTTTAGATGGCAGTGGTAGGAGGTAATCCCACAATAAAACAATGGAAACAAAACTATGAACACACTAGGGAAACCATAACACAAGCAATGGGGGTTTCAGTCATGAAATTTGGGCTTTTCTGGCGACGAATTTTTAGAGTACATATGAAACCCGAGACTTAGCCCTAAATGATGGACCTGTTGTTGTCGAACTGCCACCTCCCATAGGGTACAAACCACAACCAAGATAAAAAAAATAGCATTGCTCACAAGGTGGAATCGGTTTCCAAAATTTAGGAGAGGCAAAAAATTATAAACCAAAGTGTAATGACAAGAATAGGACTTACCAAGAGCCACAAAGATATACATGATAGTTTAATTTTAATGGATCCTTGGTGTTTCAAACAACAATTCCGAGCACACTTCACAATCGATGAACCAGTATGAAGCAACAAACAAGTGGAGCTTCATATCCCAAAAACCTTTATTAGAAACCAAACTGTAGATACATCTTCCTTTCACAATCTTTAGATAAAACGGTAAAACTATCATGAGTTTCAATGCTTCATTCATGCTTTCAATCATGAACGAAGACACCAAAACGAAGAAAGGAAAACAATAGGAATAATCAAGACATTGCATTTACAATTCAAAATTACTTTTGAAAAGAAATAATCCCATGACCACATGTCGGCAGCTACATAACTTATCATTTGTCACTTTTAAAAAGTGAAAACATGTTTCACTGCCAATAATGGCAACTTAGTAGGAGAAGCAGTTATCTCTGTATCATTGACGAGTTTGGGTTAGAAATGTTTGAATGATTTCAAATCAAAGAACAACTGAAAAGACATTTGAGCATCTCTAATAATCATGACGTGGTCTAGCTTAAGCTATATTTCGTTAAAAAAGAATGAAATCTGGTGACATAATTCACAAATGAAAGCCACGATGTTTAAGTTAACGACTCCAATATTGTTGACAGGGCCACTGCTAGCAGAAGGCGTCCATAGCCTCGACAGGGATGTCAATTAACCCACTCTGACGTCTGTATCTTGTCCAAGAAATTTCAAATCAGAATGAAGGATGCTTATGACCAAAATCAAAATTTATACCTGATAATTTTCTTTAACCTGACATCGCTTCACTGCCAGAGGGCCTGTTCAGTTCCCCGACGAAGCTGTCTTGGCATCATGCATGCATTTACCCACTGCCAATAGACTTGTTCAATGTCCCGGCGGGTTTACAAACACTTCCCACAACTCTTTGAGAAATTATTCACAATTCTGATATAGTTTTAAAGACATTCATCAAAGCGGGGTGATGCTGAAAATTCCATTTTTTACACAACTTAATATTTTCCAGGCCTTTAAATTTTTCTTGCTAACCTTCATCAAGATCTGAAAAATAATTCATTAATAAAACTAATTTTCAAGGACAGGGAGACATTGTTGAGTTTCTTTTCTTAAGAGTAGTTACAGCGTAAAGATCTTTTAAATATAATCATGTCTTCTCTCAAAATGCAAATTGAAACTGAGAAATCAAGTTTCAAACAAAATACCATCTTCAACTAGTCTACGTTCTTTAGAAAAACACAACAATTGATGCTCTGACAACCCTTGACAGCTGTTTCGAGTTGAATCAGTATGTTCTCCTCTTCTGAACTAAAAGGTGACATGGGCACGGTTTAACCCGAAAGTAGTGAAATAAAAAAAAATAAAAAGAACCAAAAACCAGAAAATAAATCAAAACAAAAAAAATATATACAAATATGGGTCTAAAAACATCATGCGAAAAATCCCTTGGGAAACTAAAAAAAATAGAAAAAAAATCCTTATCGATGTGAAAGTTGTCCTACTCGTGGCACCTTGGGTCAAGGTCGAATTTACAATTTAGATTTATTTATCTCTTTACTTTCCATTTAATATTTTGATAATAATACTCTGGATTTGAAAAGAGATATTCAATGAAAAGCAGAGAGAAAAGGATCATGAGGACTTCCCTAACAATAATCATGTTATGGTTCTCGTGGTGCGTTCATTTGCGCTCATGACTGCATTATTAAAAAGAGAAATAGTGAGGAATAAAAATGAAAGAAAACCTACTCCTAAACCTACCCTAACTACTAAACAAATCAGAATACTACATGAAGTCATGCTTCCAATGTAGCCATCGGAGTAACTCCAATCCTACAATGGAAAAAAAATCAAATATTACTAAAACGAATGGTAGTATATCAAAAAATGACATAAATATGTCATACTTTCCTTCATAATCATCATTTAGAAACAAAGTAAGCATGATCTTACCATTCCCTTGAAATTTCTTGATGTATGAATCCTCTAGCCATTGTTCAATCTTGTTGTGATAAGGGTCATAATGGCATGGATGAGTGCAAGTGATTTTGTAAAACTTGTCAAGATTATGGGGAAACGACATAACCATTAGCCAAGGCTGAAGTGCCCCATCCTCCTAACAATTCTCTAAGTGTTCATTAATTTCTTCAAATGGAGGATCTAAAAGAAATATGTCATGCCTACTTCCAAGATACTTAGGTAAAAACAAAGCAAGCACAACTTTATCTTTATTATGAAGATTTTTTATATATGAATATTCAAGCCATCCTAAGATCCTATCACAAAAATGAGGATGCAAACCATGACTTTGATGAAACAAATATATCAATGGGGAAATCATCATAAGAGGATTTGTGACATCAATTGGATCATTGGTTTGAATGCTTCCTTTGATGAGATTGATCATTTCAAAATGTGAAGCATAAACATTAAAATTCGAGCTAATCAAAGAATGAATATGCAACGCAGAATGTTTGATCTCCATAAGATAGAGTGCATTGTCTTTTTCAACAATAAACTGTGTAAAATCATCTCGCAACATGTCCTTTTCCCATGTGAGTGATGAAATTGAAAGAGCATCAAATCCGACTTTATCAATGTTATGTTTGGAATTAACTTCATCAAATCTTGGCATATCGAAAGGATATGATTGTGGCAGAAAAGAGGAGGATGTTGTAGGTAAGGTATCAAGTCCACCAGAATCTAGGAAGAGATCAGGATATAAAGAATAAAAGGAATAAAAAATAAGCACATGAAAAGAATCACTTGAGCTATGATATTTAACAATGGTATTCTCAATACATTTCTCTTCACTTTCTTTAAAACTCTCACTCTGTTTTGGTGACAAATTCCTCAATATAATATGATCATCTAGATTTGCCTTTTGTATGATAGATAATTCAAAATTTACGTGACAAACGTCTAGTCTTTCCTATGGATAAAGTACATTTTGAGGATGAAGGTTTAAGGTTTCTCCTTCCAATTGCATATCTTCTTCTTTAATCAATTTCATAGGAATGTTAGAATGTTTAAGATGATTTTTTCCACTTAAGTGTTCTTCAATGACTGAGTTTAAATATTGATTAGAGCATGAGTTACAAGAATGTTGATATTCACCTCGACCAAGAATCGAATCTTCTTCCGCGATGGTCGAAGACTGAAAATATAATGATTCAGAGGAAAAACCAGTTTGGTTGTCGGTAAGAACCTGGTCAATAGATTCTACCTCCCTTGCTTGTTCAATTTTTTCGGATGGATTCCTCTCATCCTGCGAACTAAATTCTTCTCGCAGTTGAGTGATAGGATTTGCAACTGGTTCTTCATTCGCGATTGAATATGACTGGATGGAAGGGACGCAAGCATCATAGCAGAGATTTAATACAAATGACATGTCATCAAGATTAAATTTACAGAGGATATGATAGATTCTTGTCAAAATGTCTTCCAAAGATGAATCGTCATTGATTAGCGAAGTCTGCAATTCTTCACATAATTGATTGTAATCATATTTCAAAAGAATCTATAAATTCATCTACAAATTGAAACCAATAAAAAATGTGACATGCTAGAAAGGACTCAAACCAATGTTTAATCCGACCTCTAAAAGTAAAAGCGAACAATCTGCATAAAACTCTTAAATCAGAAATGTCATGTTTGATGCATTTGCACCAAAACTTGTTAAGGTGGTTTTTAGCGGATGCATTGCCTCCACCATCGAAGGTGAGTTTGGACAAGCGAGAGACTGTCTCATTGGGAACATCGGGTAATGAGAAGTGGAAAGCATGTTCTAACACAGTGATTTGGGGAGCCATGAGGAAATTGAATACATTTAAAATAAAGGCTCCTACAAGGCCAGCTTGTCAGTCGACACTCCTTCTAGCGCCATTTGTTGATGGGAAAAATTGATCGTCCGTCAACTGGAAAAGCGAGTCCAGTCCGGGGTTGTCTAATTAACCCTAGCCGTTTGGTATGATTCGCTCTGACGAGTTTAATGGCTCCGTTGGCCAATCTAAAGTCCTAAAAGAAACAAATAAATAAATAAAACAAATGAAATAACTAACT
>ML799229.1:371983-387037 GCA_009831015.1 Picea engelmannii | reverse complement strand
TGCATTGTCTTTTTCAACAATAAACTGTGTAAAATCATCTCGCAACATGTCCTTTTCCCATGTGAGTGATGAAAGTGAAAGAGCATCAAATCCGACTTTATCAATGTTATGTTTGGAATTAACTTCATCAAATCTTGGCATATCGAAAGGATATGATTGTGGCGGAAAAAAGTAGGATGTTGTAGGTAAGGTATCAAGTCCACCAGAATCTAGGAAGAGATTAGGATATAAAGAATAAAAGGAATAAAAAATAAGCACATGAAAATAATCACTTGAGCTATGATATTTAACAATGGTATTCTCAAGACATTTCTCTTCACTTTCTTTAAAACTCTCACTCTATTTTGGTGACAAATTCCTCAATATAATATGATCATCTAGATTTGCCTTTTGTATGATAGATAATTCAAAATTTACGTGACAAACGTCTAGTCTTTCCTGTGGATAAAGTACATTTTGAGGATGAAGGTTTAAGGTTTCTCCTTCCAATTGCAGATCTTCTTCTCTAATCAATTTCATAGGAATGTTAGAATGTTTAAGATGATTTTTGTCACTTAAGTGTTCTTCAATGACTGAGTTTAAATATTGATTAGAGCATGAGTTACAAGAATGATGATATTCACCTCGACCAAGAATCGAATCTTCTTCCGCGATGGTCAAAGACTGAAAATATAATGATTCAGAGGAAAAACCAGTTTGGTTGTCGGTAAGAACCTGGTCAATAGATTCTACCTCCCTTGCTTGTTAAAAGTTTTCGGATGGATTCCTCTCATCCTGCGAACTAAATTCTTCTCACAGTTGAGTGATAGGATTTGCAACTGGTTCTTCATTCGCGATTGAATATGACTGGATGGAATGGACGCAAGCATCATAGTGGAGATTTAATACAAATGACATGTCATCGAGATTAAATTTACAGAGGATATGATAGATTCTTGTCAAAATGTCTTCCAAAGATGAATCGCCATTGATTAGCGAAGTTTGAAATTCTTCACATAATTGATTGTAATCATAAATTTCAAAAGCATCTATAAATTCATCTACAAATTGAAACCAATAAAAAATGTGACATGCTAGAAAGGACTCAAACCAATGTTTAATCCGACCTCTAAAAGTAAAAGCGAACAATCTGCATAAAACTCTTAAATTAGAAATGTCATGTTTGATGCATTTGCACCAAAACTTGTTAAGGTGGTTTTTAGCAGATGCATTGCCTCCACCATCGAAGGTGAGTTTGGACAAGCGAGAGACTGTCTCGTTGGGAACATCGGGTAATGAGAAGTGGAAAGCATGTTCTAACACAGTGATTTGGGGAGCCATGCGGAAATTGAATACATTTAAAATAAAGGCTCCTACAAGGCCAGCTTGTCAGTCGGCACTCCTTCTAGCACCATTTGTTGATGGGAAAATTTGACCGTCCATCAACTGGAAAAGTGAGTCCGGTCTGGGGTTGTCTAATTAACCCTAGCTGTTTGGTATGACTCTCTCTGACGGGTTTAATGGCTCTGTTGGCCAATCTAAAGTCCTAAAAGAAACAAATAAATAAATAAAACAAATGAAATAACTAACTAATTACTAAACATTAATATATATATATGTACATGTATATAGATAACTATTTTAAATAATATTTACACAACAGATTTGTTTCTCTAATTTATGTGCATGTTATACAATTTGTGAGTTTTAATCTGAACTCACAAAAATCTATGAAAAGATGGCTCTTTTGACAAAAGTAGATAAAGAAAGAAAAATAAACTATTTTTTGTTTTTTATCTTTATTTATCAGTGAGATTAAATATCAAAAAATACTATGAAACAAGAATATGTAGACGGTCAAAACCAGACCACATATATGAGTTTCGAAAATAAACAAACAAATAAAAGAAATAAACTAACCTATTAATGAGTTGATCAACATGCATCTGACGTCTGTATGATCATGAAATGTCCATCCAGTCTATCCACGAGATAAACCTGCAGTGAACCTTTACGTTGTTCAGAATAAATGCAAAACAATATATTGACTGTTGGATTTTAATGACAGAACGATAAGACTTAAATAATAACTGTGATATTTGTGATTGAAAATAGTTACACATAAGATAAATCCAACGGTAACAACTTGTTTTTAATCATTCAACAAAATTAAAGATAAACCTTATCATTAGAATTGAATGAGCGATCACTATTTTTAATAACTGAAGCATCAAAATGTGGACTATATTAAAAGAAATTATCTTGACGACATAATAATTTGTGAAGACAAAAGCTATCAACAATTATCGAATTATCAAGATAAACAAACCATAGACGAAAACAACATTTACAGATAGCTAAAGCAGAAATGTAAACATATGTTCCATCCAAATTCGTGTATAAGCTGTCCACCTTCAGCCTCAAGCCAAGATCTTCTCCATTACAAAAATATGAGTTTTTAAAGGTGTCAGAAAGATAACTATCTTATCTTAGAAATAAGATAGAATCATCTATTGCTTACAAAAATAGAGGGAGAATATAACCACCCAGATCACACTAAATCTTAAAAGCCTAAAAATGTTTGTTGTTTTTTATACAAAAATGGATCATAGATATGGCTAAAAGGCCGTAAAAAATGATTTAGATCACTTGGTCAACATAGACTCCCAAATATCCTGAAAGAAAAGATAAAATACAGAGATTCAGATGTACATTTAACCAATAATTTCCAAATTTCAAATTAGAATAGACTGGCTTGAGAATCTGTTGATTCTGTAGCTAGTCTTATTTTAGCAACGAAATCTAATTTATTCAATGAACAAGAATATAACACTATTTTAAGATAAAAACAAATCTTTACCTTTAACTGGAAAATCAAATCGATTCACATGATCTTGGAAATGATCACTATTGTTACACTCTCTACATTTTTTATAATGATATTTCTAGTTCTCTTTAAACATTTCCCTGGTCTTTGTGCATTTGTTTGACTCTGTGATTTTCATTCGTTAGTGAGTCAATTTGGGCTGTGAAGGCCTTGATTTTAGCTTGTAGGGAGGGCACATCTGTGTAGTGTTTTTCTATCCAGAATAAACACACTTCACACCGCAGGTCGAGAACTGTTGATTGAAGAAACCCATGGTTGTATGTCAACATGCTCCCACTATTGCCTGTGGGTTTTTTTATCAAGTTTGATAAAGGGATTCGGGCAATGCCCTTGCATGAGGGTTTTCAAACAAAAGTTTAGGCCTGGCATTTGAGAGCTCGAGAGGCTTCTCTATCAGAGGTTTATCTAGCACTGTAGCAAGGTCTGTAACAAAATATAAAAAAACGCTTATCTTAACCGAAACAGAAATTATGAGAAAATTACCTCCAAAGGTTGAAGCATATCTCTGCAAATATCCATTTTTTGGAGAAACTACCCACAATGAGGATAAAACGACTCATTTTGGTTTTGGGTTTTAAAGGGTTTTGTCTAATTCGTAGCAGTTTGCTCAGAATCCCTCCCGCAAAATCGTGTCTCTGGAAAATAAAAATAGGATTGAACATACTGTAACAAAAGAAAATAGACCAACTATGGGTTTAGATGGTAGTGGTAGGAGGTAATCCCACAATAAAACAATGGAAACAAAACTAGGAACACACCAGGGCAACCATAACACAAGCAATGTGGGTTTCAGTCATGAAATTTTGGCATTTTTGGCGATGAATGTTTAGAGTACATACGAAACCCGAGACTTAGCTCTAAATGATGGACCTGTTGTTGTCAAACTGCCACCTCCCACAGGGTACAGACCATGATCAAGCTCAAAAAAAATATCATCGCGCACAAGGTGGAATCGGTTTCCAAAATTTAGGAGAGGCAAACAATTATAAACCAAAGTGTAATGACAAGAATAGGACTTACCAAGAGCCACAAATATATATATGATAGTTTAATTTTAATGGATCCTTGGTGTTTCAAAAAACAATTCCGAGCACACTTCACAGTCGATGAGCCAGTTTAAAGCAACAAACAAGCAGAGCTTCATAGCCCAAAAACCTTTATTAGAAACCAAACTGTAGAGACATCTTCCTTTCACAAACTTTAGATAAAACGGTAAAACAATCATGAGTTTCAATGCTTCATTCATTCTTTCAATCATGAACGAAGACACCAAAACAAAGAAAGGAAAACAATAGGAATAACCGAGACATCACATTTACAATTCAAAATTACTTTTGAAAAGCAATAATCCCATGACCACGTGTCGGCAGCTACATAACTTATCATTTGTCACTTTTAAAAAGTGAAAACATGTTGGGCTGCCAACAATACCTTAACCATTCCAACAATTTTACATGGTTCATCATCACCCAAATAAACCTGTCCAGATTCACCTTGAACATAATCTTAAAAATATTTTCTATGGGGTGTGGCATGAAATTAAGCCCCTGAATCTAATACATAAGAATCAATAATATTATCTAAAGAAAGAATCAAATCATCTTGTAACATATCACCTGCTACATTTTCTTCCTAATTTTCTCATGCTATCCATCTCCTTGTTTCTTTGGAGATCTGTCGTCTTTCTTCATATGTTCTTTCTTCCCACAATTCCAACACTCGGTCTTTACTAGTATGGATTTGGATATGCCCTTCCTAGAATTCCCACAGTTCCTCGAGCTCTTTCCTCTTTCCCTTTGTCTTCCCCTATTATCGAAATTCAGTGCATTACCTAATGTCTCACCTGTGATTTTTCATTGCATTTCCTCGCTAAGGATAACACCAACAACATCATCGAATTTCATTGCTTGAACCAGAGATAGAGTTACTTACAACCATGACCAAGTTGTTCCAACTTTCTGGCAACGAGGATAAGATTAGAAGAGTCCTAACCTCATCATCAAAGTTCACTCCTACAAAACTTGGTTGATTAGTAACCGTATTAAATTCATTTAAATGATCGGGAAAACACCCACCTTATGACATCTTCATATCAAATAATTGCTTCATTAGAAATACTTTGTTGGAGGCCGAGGTTTTTTCATATAGTTTATTCAATTCCTTCATCATATCCTCCGTTGTCTTTTCTTTTGAAATGTTGAAGGTCGTTGATGCTTCCAGGCATAGTCATATCGTTCCTAATGCCTTTCTATCAAGAACCTCCCATTCTTTGTCCTTCATACTCATCGACCACTTTGATTTCCTGCTCAATGATAGGAAAAGATCCTTCTAATATAGATAGTCTTTCATTTTCATCTTCCATAACTGGTAGTTTTGGCCATTAAATTTCTTGACCCTAAATTTTCCATCTTCCTCCATTACTCCCACTTGAACTAGGAACCCTCTTTTCCTGCGAGTTACATTTCGCTCGGATATCAATTGTTAGAAAAAGAGGACCTCAGATCAATAAAATGAAACAGATGCATAAGTAAAACACATAATATACACAATACAATAAAGACACATATATACATGGTTCACACAATATGGGCTACATCCACTAGAGAAATTTCAAGTCCTTCCTTTATTATTATCCAACAAATGAAGGGATACAACCTACAACACATCCATTGTAACTTCCTCTTCTTTTTCTTGCACTCTCCTCTATTAGAATACAATATTCACTCCCATACACTAGCCGCAATTCAATTCCCTCATACATAAAAGTGGATTTCCTTCTAGGGAGAAAAACCCTAACATAACTTCTACTGTTATATCTGTGACCTTATAATGAACGGTCCAGATTGACTACGAAATCAAAATATTTTACATGGAAAATTTCCTAAAAAAATCTCTTTGGGGGCTCCAAAATGTCTCCACTTCCTCCCCCCCCATAGACCCCCATGATGACAGATGTGGGGGGAAATCCCCCCCCACACCCCCCCGTCAGGAAATGAGATCCAAATACGACTCAAACAATACCTCTTAATCAGGAAGATAATCAGGCTCCACAACCAACAAGAGATCCAAAGGATGTATTTTGTATTAATTTCTTACTCTGTACTTTTGTCAAATAATTTGAATACAAACCAAAGCTTATAGAAAAAAAATGAAATCAATACTTATAGAGTGGACTGAGAGGAGAAAAATGATGGAAAGAAAAAATGTTCCTCAAGCTTTCTGATTATGTGTATTGTGTTGTTAAGATCCTGTTAGCAATGAGAGGAGTGGAGAAGGATGGGTAGGGATACAAAGTATGTATTCTGTACTAATTTCTCACTCCATAATTTTTTTAAACACTTCACATAAAAACCAAAGCTTCTAGAAAAAAATGAAAGAAATTATTACAAAGTGGACCAAGAGGATCATAACACTAGAGATAAAAGGAGCTCCTTAAGCTTTCTAGCTATACTTATTGTGTTGTTGAGATCTTGTTAGTAATGAGAGGAGTGGAGCCTTCTATTTCATCTATTGCTCATGTTTGTCTTTGTGTTCTTGGTTTCTCCTTGAACTATTTCCCTCCAATTCAATACCTCAAACACCGAAAAATGATTCAACTTGTTCCCACCATATGACTATCAAGGACGATGTAAACTTGTTATAGGCCTATGGTATTCAAACCCATAGGGGATTTCATAGGTGAATAAGAATTATGTTACAATGTGGATGGAAAAATAAATTGCAACTTGAGGATTTAGATGGCACTTCTTTGGTATGTGACATTCCTCCAAACTGGCTAGGATAATGTGTAAATAAAAAAACAAACAAAATTAATTTTTGAGGATATTGTCAAAGACCTTAATATTCGTTACCATGAGGGAATGGAAGTTATGTGATTATTTCAATTCATTGTTAGAAATACTACTAATTCATATTCATGTAGTTGTTATCAAGTCGTATTTTTTGTCCCTAGACTAAATTGGTCATTTAAGTTAGATATTTTTAGTTGTGACACTTAAAATTGCTCAAATTTGGTAGTATTTAACTATCATGACTAACGTTTTTGGTGGTGTAATCACTAATTACCTATTTTGTACTAGTGGTTCTTCTAGAGCTTGGTCTCATGATGCTACTGGTCAAAATTTGACTACTTTTGACCAAGTAAACCATAGGAGTGCTCCATCCCTAGATTTAAGGAAGAATCTACCTAAGATAAAAGTGGAATTTACCAATGGTGGTTTACGAGCCCATGGTTTTGAAAACCCATGGTATTGATATTATTAGCTAGTGGATGTGTACTTCCCACCTTTTCCTTGATTTTAGGATCCTATTTCCTAATTTTATGACTATATTTCCTATGTTTGAGTTCCTAGAGATATTTTAAGAACCTTATCCCTATATTCAATGAAGGAAGGTGCTCCACTTTACTATTCTTAGTTTTGACTATATATTCATGGATTAGATCCTTATTTTTAGGAAACTAGGTCACCGCTTGACATTTTGGGGTAGTTAACTCACTATTGAGAGATTGTATGGCTAGATTAGGGCATTTAAGCTCTAATTTAGTAAAAACGAGTTCATGCATTATGTAATTTGAATTTCCTCTTTTGGTATTCGAATTCCTATATGTACTTACATTATGGTTAATGTGAATTAAGTGTTTCTTATGTATTTCAAGAGTTAATCTTCTCTTATTTATTTATTTTTTGCAAATTTCTATGAGTATTGCTATTCTTTAGATTTCTATGTCTCATTGCAGGTGATCATGAATTATTACACAAAAACCTTAACCCTAATGACCAAGGAATGGAGTTAAAAACCAATTTGAAAGGAAGGAAAATTAAGGGTTTAACTCCTATTAAATTGATTTCATGTTTCATAACATAGCACTTTCCAAGAGAAGTAGGGAGATAGAAAAAAAAAAGAGAAAGATAATTCTATAGGAGATTGTATCCAACCATAGTGTCTCATAGCTCTGCAATGAGATTTATAATCTTTGTATTTTCATTGTATTGTCCATTTATTAAAAGAATAAATACATCTTCATTTCTCACTGGATCTTTCATCTTTCTAAGTTTCAAATCTTAAATATCGTGTGCATGGTGTTCCAAATGAGTGTCTTTGACACTATATATTTTTTATATCGTTGTAGTTAAATAATCCATATGATATAACTTATTTTTCTATTAAATCAACAACAACAACAAAAAAAATAGTCCCATAATAGAGCATAAGCTCATTGTAGTAGTAGTGGTTTGATATATGTTCTTATGAACCTACTATTAGAATATCTATGAAAATTTATAGATCAATGGTCCTTCTGTATTAGATCTTGAATCTAGTATTTTGATCTCCTCATTATCTAGAAGAGAACATTTGTATACAGGGCCATTGGGTAGAGGGTCACCTTATGTCAGCTAGTTGCATGCTTCACTTGGCGACATAGAGGTACCCCCATAGCTGAGTTGAATATGTCTTTGTATTCTTCCATCAACTAATAAACATATCTTTGTTGCATAGGGAAACTTCATACAAAGGCCTTGGTGTTTGCAATTATTTTCCTTGCTCCTTCCAACCAAACCATAAAGAGCACAAATCTCCCATTTTGAGAGATTATCTTTTTGAATTTCTTAGCAACAATTAGAGAGACTATGATAGTTGATGCTACCTTTTTTTATCTTTGAGACTTGAAATCCTAGGGTAACAATGAAGTTACAAATCCTAGACTAGTACGCAACATGAAGCTTCCACATATATTGTTGTCCTAATAGATGATCACAAATTTCAAGCAATGCAATGCCACATAGCACCTCATCTTTGAAGAGCTTAATAATGTGTTATAGGAAACATTGTTGATTGGCTCGTTCCTTTTGTCAACAAATAGATGGTGTATGAATTGGGGGGGAGAGCCTTTAGAAGCTTCATCTTCATGATGACCTTTGCTAAGATTAGGGTCTTTTCACTATCTTTCCTTCCTTGAGTCCTTCCTACATGATTGAAATGGAACCAACCAAGCACTAATTTGTGTTTGTCAATAATTATGAGAATTGAAGGAGGAAGTTAAGAAACCAATACCAATTTGATTCCCTTTTGGAGAGATAAGGTTGTCTCGTGGGTGAAACAAGGATTGTGATTTGGCCATGTTGATGTATTTTTTGCAATGTTAAAAACCTACTTTGAAGTTAGTGCTCACATGAGTTGGAGACTACATGACCTTGAATTGGAGTTCTTAGGTTTTATTATGTACCAAAGTAAGCACATGCATTAGAACTATGTGTAAGAGTAAAACTAATCTTGTAGTAAAAGACCCTCTTTTGAGAACAAATGTGATAAGAATCTAACAAAATTTCTAGGCATTAACTTAAGGCTTTCGCCCAATTATGAATTGACCCAAATCTTATAAAATTTAATAAAAAAATATCAATGAATGAAAACTTGACATCTTAGTATCATTAAGATCCAATGATAAAAATTAAGTTTATTACAAAATTAAATTACAACATATTTTTATAAAAATACAATATAAAAAAAATAAAAAAATAACAACTTATATCAATTTCTAGAAACTTAACCCTACCTTGAATTATGACTCATCTTTCACCGAGATTTATTCTCTATAATTATTTTTAATAATTATTCAAATAAATCCTCAAGGCATATTTAAGTAATAACAATAAAGATGTCAAAATATGATAGAGAAAGAGAGGTCTTTTTTTGATAACTATGAAACCCGTATATCTTGTTTGTTCGGGGCAAATAGATTTGATGCTTGCACTTCCCTCCTTGACAAATGCTTGAGTAAATAATTGTTCCTCTCTCACTCCTTTTTGGGCATACTGTATAGATAAAGATATGAATAGATTGTAATAATTTGAAATATTCTCTCCAAGTCTCGAGGTTCTGGTGAAAATATTTTATTTTTTAGCAGAGTACTTTGGTGAAAATATTTTATTTTGCAGCAGAGTACTTTGGGTGACTCCAGAGAGATGGTGATATCTGACTGCACCGATGATCTAAGCATGATGTCATATGTGCTCCCCTATTGGGAAACACTTTTTCTTTCCAATGTTGTGAATATGCACCTTTGTCTTGTATTTAATGGGAGAGGATAATGTTGTGAATATGCACCCTTTCTTTGTTCAAGGGTGTATAATATGCACCTTTCCTTTGTTCAAGGATGTTGTGAATATGCACCTTTGCTTTGCTCAAGGGTGTATAATATGCACCTTTGAAGTTCAAGGAAGTATTTTGAGGATAAAGGTTTTCCATCTGAACTATGTTAGGAATTTTAAAATGAAACCATTTAGAATTTCAAATCTAAACCAAACAGCATTTGATAGTTTGGATATTTTGTTTTATTCATTTTCTTAGTTTAAAAAAAAAATTTGACAATCAATATATATGAATTATTAATTATATTTGAAGTTAGAAACAAATTTACTCATCAGATTCCATCTCCTGCAAAACTGCAATGAGAGAATACAATAGACAATCAACATATATGATTTTTTAATTATATTTAACAAACAAATCACCTTATTATAAACAAATTTACCCATCAGATTTTATTTGGGTAAAATAAAAACTGCAATGAGAAGATACAATAGACAGATTTTATTTTTTATTTTTTATTTTGCTAGTTTGTCTCGAGCCTGACCCACACCAACCCTTAATATTGGCTAGATTTTTTTGTCTTGAAAGGTTTCCAACTAGTGACTTTAACATCACAAAGTGCCTTAATAGCATACTTTGTCACGGATTCGATTGACGAACAAATCACCTTATATTATATATTATAGACAAATTTACCCATCAAATTCCATCCCAGACAAAACCAAAAACTGCGAAACTGCAATGAGAGATACAATATGAGAGGATGTTAGGAGTCATACATGATTAACAATGATTTTCGTACGTAAAACAGTCCCAAAATTACTCACAGCCTTTCGCTCTGTGATAAGGTTTATCCTCGTCAATTATTTAGATGTGAATGGATGGCAGCAAGATAGCATATATTGCGTTCATATTACAGTGGGGATCTTCAAACAAATTTTGAGGTCCTGGACTCGTTAAACACCAGTTTTTTAAGCATATAAAACATCTGACGACCGTCCATGTGAACGTTTCCCTTTGGTTTGGGGATCAAGAACATCATGTCAGGAACGACTGTAAGACTCTGAATTCACTGAGTACTGGGTACTCGCGCGTTTCTCGCATGCACAGAAATATACACTGAATAAAGCCTCTGCCTCGTCCTTGTGAACAAGTTGAACCTGCTTTGTCAGTCAATCAGTGTGTCTGGCCTCTTCAGAGCCACAAAAGTTGCAAACCTCGCAGCCAACATATTGACAACCTCACAACCAACAACCGTTGCATTTGCTTCTTCTAATCTTAACGTTAATTATAATGTCATAGCTTCATAAAACAAATTCTAGAAGTATGTGACAGATGTCGAAAAAAAGGGATACCGAGATAAACATCCAACGTTCGAGAAAAACCCTTGATCGATCCAGCACATGGAGCTGGCTCTGTCAACAACAAAGGAATCATACGACAAAAGATGCAGAGTTAAGAGGTATCGTCAAACAAAACATGAATGCGCCCTCAACTTTACAGAAACGTGATGTCCTTGCATGTCAGTAAATTCTGAAGATCACTGTAGCGTCACAGCGCTC
Source organism: Picea engelmannii (assembly GCA_009831015.1). NCBI lineage: Eukaryota > Viridiplantae > Streptophyta > Pinopsida > Pinales > Pinaceae > Picea > Picea engelmannii. Next base: position 375,517 of record ML799229.1, on the reverse strand, counting down.
TATCAGAAAGCTGCAACTTTTCTTTTTGGAAACGCAGGGGTAATTTAGACGTGGAAACGCGGGGTTAAGTACACACCTTTTTTTGAATTCTGTTTATCTATATTTGATCCAAATTTTGTCGAAATCATAATTAGACAATAGTCAGTTCCAGTTTCATCACTGGCACTGGAGGAATTCTGCACTCTACCCTTATCTGAATCAAACTCTTCCAAATGACTTGTAGGAATTCTGCACTCTACCCTTCTCTGAATCAAACTCTTCCAAATGACTTGTACGTTAATTTGTGAATTGTATCCAGATACAGATATATTAATAGAGTAGTCTAAACGTTTTAATTTTGAGTGTTTTCAAACTATTTTTTGTTTGTTTGATTTTGCTTGAAATCTAGTGATAAATGGTTCTATATGCAGATTTGAGTGGCTAAGTTTGTATAATCCTAGTGCCTCAAGGGTTTTTCAACAAGCTGAATCCATTTATGCATTAGGAAAGACAATTTAAACAATAGAAAATAGAGATTTTGTCCAAATTTACATGGCCGGCCAATTCCTGCCAGAAAATCCAAAAGATAAAAAGTTTAGCCAACCCCTATATTAATACTTACATGCATATTTAAGTAATTATCATATACCAAGAAAATGTAACATTATTTTTATGGGTTACTTGTAGGGTTATCATTTAAATTGTTGATTAAGAAATCACAACAGAGGGACATCTAAATAGTCAAAATTACCCTGGGATCCCACTCTGTCTCGACTACACCAACCCTTAACATGGCTAGTAAAGGAAACTCAACCCACACTTTAACAGATTGAGCTAAACACAGTAACCTATCAAACTAAACCCACACATTAACTTATTGAGCTAAGAAAAATTAACAACCAATATAACATTAAATATGATATAGATTGAAATATATATGGTTTGATCATAAATACAATATTCTAATTACAATACTATCCATGTGTAAAAAGTGTAACACTTAATATAATATACATTGAAATATAATAATTGTTAATGGATTTTTAATTAGAATGAAAAAATGAACAAATTTAATGTCTTTTTAGGTTTTTTTTCCATTCAAAATATAAAATTTTTGAAAAAGTTAAATAAAAAAGTATTAAGATTTTTATTTTTTTAAATTTTAAAAATCATTTCAAAATACAATAATAATTTTATTTAGAAATATAATAATATTTCAAATTTAACATTTAAATAATTAATTTAACTAATAATTATGAAATAAAACAATACAACATTAAAGACAATATATATTGAAACATAATGACTAAGTATACTATAGATATAAGAGCTGCTGAAACTTTTTTAAGGTTTTTTTTTGTTGGAACTGCAGATTTCATTGATTCACTCTGGATAATTGAGTGTAACTTTTTAGATTCCAGTGAAATTTTTTAAAAATTAAAAGGTTTAAACAATGTTAAATGGATTTAGATCAGGTAATTGGGAGACATGATTGTTATTCTTTCTATTCAAGTTTAATTCTCACAAAATAACATATTGAATTCTCAACTAGTATTGTAGAAGAGAAAACAAGTATGCAACAACTGAATCCCAAAAAATTAGTAAAAATAAATAAAAACTTAACTTACAATATTGTTATTTTCCCTATTCTTCCTATCCAAATTCAATTCTCATAAATAACATATTTTTTTCTTTTTGCTAGTTTATAGGTGACTTGCTAGACTAACATATGACTAAGAAATAGAAACTCACCAACTATCCTACACCTGGAAGAGGCACAACTAACATATTTAACTCTCAACTGGTATAGTGAAAAAAAAACATACAACTGAATTAAAAAAATATTGCTAAAAAAAAAATAATAATAAATAAAAACTTAACTTCAAATTCATTTGCCGGAAAATCCACAGATGACAAAATGATACCTACTGTGGATTCTCCGGCAAATGATTTTGAAATTCCTCACCACATAAATCTAAAAACTTAACTTACAGCATGGGATAAAATTGGACCTAAAATCCATTCAAATTGTAAATTTCAATCACAGATATGCAACAACTTCGAAAACCCTATTGCAACCAGATCATGGCATATCTTGCATTAATTAATGTACTGGTTAGTCGTGCTCATTCATAGCATTATATTTACGCGAGTGGGTAGTGGTACGTGCAGTCAATTCGTGGATTGCACCCGTGACTCCTCACGTAATTTTGGCTGTTATTGATTAATCTGCTGATGATTTAGGGTTTTATAAGTGAAGATGGATATATATAGCAGTGAGTTTTGGTGGTTTCAACCTGTATTCTTGAGCTCTGGTGGTTTCAGTCTGTATGTTTTCTTCCAGTGCTCTCCTTGCTTCCTACCTAGGGTGCAACGTTCGCTCAAGTACGTACTGTTATATACTAGGCTCAGCTCAGTGTAATGTGTTATCCCGGCCAAAGAAGGCCATCATCATGAGCTTGAGGACAGTGGCAAAACGTGAAAATCAGAAAGAAAATGCTGGCAATTTCTGTGGCAGATTTGCATATGCCGTTGTAGGGTAAGTCTCCTGGTCTCGGTCAATCAGTTATTCGTATTTCCCTTTTCTGTTTTTTTGTGCTGAGTGATTTAGTAACAATATTTGTTTCAGGGGTACGAATCATAAGGGACCCGGCATAGAAATGGCACCGAAGGCAGATTTATTATGGAGATTAAGTGCTATGTTTACAGAATTCAATATTTGTTACAGTTCATGCATGCTCCTCATGGTCAAGGGTATAGATCAGAAGGGAAAAATATTTTACAGTAATAAAAGCTATCCCAAAACACCAGACCACCATAGATGTACAGGTAGCTTGATTATTTCACAATGGCGCTATCCCCTCTGAGCTTTATGAAAACTTTCGTTATTCCCATCCATTGTCACCAATATATCTCCCATTCTACACAGCATTCTGATTTCTTCCCTCTCTTTCAGGGACAAGCCCACACATGATTCATCCGATTCCTCCTTGTGCTTTACAGCCAATCCGTCTTTCTTCCTAGAGATTCCACTTATTCCTCTTGCCCTCTCTTGACCTTGAAAGACCCTATCCTCTCCATATCACTCACATCCAACGCACTAAGAGTTTATTTCGGCCTCCCCTCTCGAGCTTATATGCATTACTGTTAGTTACATTGTAGTCCAGGCTATCCCTCTTGAGCTTATATTACATTGATGATTGTTAGTCTGCGGAATATGATAAAAGCTTCTTGGCGAAAAGAATTGGTACCATGATTTCGCAAAACCAATGATAGAAGAACCCAAAAATGTAACTATTAAACTCTGGACTTGATGTTTCCAGAATGGAAGCAAATATTCTGTACAAAGCTCAATTGTATTGTTTTGATATGAATAAATATAAATGGGATATCATTTATTGTTAGCTTTAAGCACAACAAATTTGCATGTCTGGTTTAATTTGTATATTCTGATCTGTTATTTCTCAAATCAAAACAGTTGACCGGCATAAGCTGCACCAATGTAATATTTCCTCCATCTCGGACTGATTAACAGCCATGGAGATTTAGGTAAAT
>ML799229.1:347807-360820 GCA_009831015.1 Picea engelmannii | reverse complement strand
GCAAATTCATGGTCAAGACCGATCACAACAGTTTGAAGTATTTCCTTGAGCAGAAGGACCTCAGTGAACGCCAACAGAAATGGGTGACGAAGGTACAGGCATTCAACTTTGACATAGAGTATGTCAAGGGGAAGAAGAACATTATGGCCGATGCACTATCGAGGAGACTTGTGGCATGTTCTTTGATGGAGATTTCAGTAGATTGGAAATCCCACTTGTTAGTGGAATATTCCAAGAACAAGTTCACTTGTGAGGTGATGGATGGGAAGATACAGGATGACCGATATAAGGTCATTGACGATGTCATATTTTACAAGGATAGAGTCTACTTGGTGCCAGATTCAAGGCTTAAGAAGAAAATCCTCACCGTAGTTCATTATTCACCTTTAGCAGGCCATCAAGTGTTTTTCAAAACCTACAGACAAATCCGAGAGAGGTTCTCATGGAAGGGCCTCAAACAAGACGTTATGAGACACATCAGTGAGTGTGTGACTTGCTAGCAGAACAAGTCAGAGCATGCTCTTCCAGCAAGGCTACTTCAACCACTCCCCATTCCAGAGAAGAAATGGGAGAGTATATCTATGGACTTCATCACCGGTCTACCCAAGGTCTAGGGTAAGGACTGTATCTATGTAGTGGTCGATAGATTGACCAAGTTTTCTCACTTCTATGCCATACCGATAGAGTACAACAAAGTTCAGGTAGCCGAGCTTTTCTCCAGGGAGGTCTTCAGACTTCATGGGTTGCCGATGAACATCGTCAGTGACAGGGGGGACATTTTGGAGAGAGTTATTTTGGTTGGTGGGGACAGAGTTGACACCTAGCACCAGCTATCACCCTCAGACAGATGGGTAGACCGAGATTGTCAACAAGTGGGTTGAAGGGTATTTGAGGAACTATGTAGGAGGACAACAGAGAACATGGATAAAGTGGTTACATTTAGGGGAACATTGCTACAACACCACCTTCCACATGTCCATTGGTATGACACCCTTCCGAGCATTGTACGGATATGATGCTCCCACTTTGGTAGACTTGGTATTCAGGGAGACTAGAGATCCCAAGGCCAAGGATTGGATCATAGAGAGTCAGGATATTCTCAAATTGTTGAAAGAGAACTTACAGACGATGCAAAACCGACAGAAGATAAGCACGGACAGGCACAGGATAGAGCACAACTTTGAGGTTGGAGATTTGGTTTTCTTGAGACTCTAACCCTATAGACAGTCATCTCTGAAGAAGAGTGGAGCCGAAAAGCTCAAGCCTAGATTTTATGGTCCCTATAGGATCATGCGTCGAGCAGGCGAGGTTTCTTACGAGCTAGAGCTTTCAAAGGAGAGCAAGATTCATAACGTGTTCCACGTGTCTTGCCTCAAAAAGGTAGTGGGACAATTCATTAACACATTAGAGGAGCTCCCCTCATTGGATGAGGAGGGACAATTGGAGTTAGTTCCGGAGGAGGTTTTGGAATTCCGAGAGAGGAAACTAAGGAGTAGGGTCATCAGAGAGTGTTTGATCATATGGAGAGGGCTTCCATTAGAGGACGCTACTTGGGAGAGCGAGCAGGTGTTGCAGCACCCTGGACTGTTATTGCTTGAGGACAAGCAATTTTGGGAAGGGAGGACTGTAATGTCCCTTTCCAAATAGGATCTCCAGAAGAGAAGGCTTAATGGTCTAAACCACCCCGTTAGACTATAGCCAGGGCCAAAGAAGGGTAAACAGGGTTACTAGAGGTCACTCCAGTCACAGGTGTTATATTTGGAAAGTGACATTGAGCTAACAAGAGTTAACAATGCTTTACTAGAGGTCACCCCAGTCACAGGTGTTATATTCATAAAGTGACATTGAGCTAACAAGAGTTAACAACGCTTTACTAGAGGTCACCCCAGTCATAGGCGTTATATTTGGAAAGTGACATTGAGCTAACAAGAGTTAACAATGCTTTTAAGTCATTATGAGCTAAAAATAGAAGTCAACAGTGAATTAGGGTTTCAACAGTGATTTAGGGTTTCAACATGATTTAGGGTTTTGGAAAACTATAAAGGAAGGGTCAACGACCTAATTTATTATTATGCAAATTATGACTTGTCATTGAGGACAAGAGGCGCATCTCAGGAGAGATAGTTCAGTGTATTCCAGGAGGAAGACACCAATTGGCTGATTTTGGTGTTGAAAGACACACCCTAGTCACCGGGAAGATCATCCAGGTCTTCCATCATTCTTCAGTGCTCCCATATTCCGGGTGTTATCTTTTAGTTGCTTATTTGTATTCTGGATAAGATCCTTTTGTCTTTTGATCTAGACAAGTGTTGTTATTCAGTAGCAGTTGCTTATTTATATTCCGGCTAAGATCCTTTGTATGTTGATCTAGTCGAGTATTGTCAGTTATTCAGCCGCATTCGACCATTTTTGTAATCCACAGAGATATCATAATACAAACTTGCAGTCCTTTGCTGCATTTATTATTTGTATGATCATTTATATGTTGTAAACCTTTGATCCTACACACACATTAGCAGCATTTCCTAGACTAGCCAAGTCAGGAACATTACATCGCTCAGAAATCTTTTCATGTTTAGAGAGTCTGAAAAGAAATTAAAGATGACTCCAATGTTGTCCTTTTTCGTAATGTTAGTCTCTCGAGGCTGAAAAAGAGATAAATTATCACTCGAAAGATGCCCTTTCAAACCTTTTAACGAGTGGGAAAGGAAGCAAGATCACTTGACAATATTTTCATGTTTAGAGAGTCTGAAAAGAGCTTAAAGGTGACTCTAGGGGGTTCCTTTTTCGTGTATCCATACAGATCTGAAAAAGAGATAAAAGTCTACCCAGATGCATTCTCATGTATTTATGAGCACGAGAAAGAACAAAGACTAAGCTCGGTATGCCCCCAGCATGAAAGCTAGTGGCTTAACTCCAGAATGATCAACAAAGGCTGGAGACATGCCCTCCAAGCTTCAATTCATTCACTGGCTCTAAGGTTGTCACCAATTTCTCTAGTAGATGAGAAAAAGGAGAAGGGTGGATGAAAAGAAGGTTCAAGAGAGGTGTCTGTTTCATTTTTTAACGAGCTTGAAACAGGAAAATAACTATGCTCAGGACCTCTATTTCATTTTTTAACGAGCTTGCCACAGAGAAGAGAAACTATGCTCGTGGTTTTGTCTGGATCATGGCTGCCAAGAGGATAATGCTCTGGAAGGGTACCATGTCAAAGGATAAAATGTAGTCATGGCCTCCAGGAGATCTTCGCTGGATGGAAGATAATCACTCAAGAATGAACACATGTCGAGGGTCGTGATAGGAGTAAGGAGATTAGGCTCCAATAACCCTACCGAAGAAATCACCATGTCTACTACCGGATCCAAATCATCGGAAGTTGAAAGCATGGGAGATGATAGAAAATGACATCAGGAGGGGAGATAGATTGTATATCTGCCCGAATTTCTTCACGAGGGGGAAGAAAAGAGGATCGGTGACAGTTATTATCCCAAGGTAACTTGTCAATGCGAATCATCTCCGGAATAGATTCATCCGAAGGAAAAGTTGGGGAAATGTAGTCGATCGTAGACGACAAGGAACTCAACCGTGATTGCATTGAGGAAACGTCAGGTGCCAATAAATGTTGGTTATTTGATGAGGGAGAAATGGATTGGGTAGAAACGTATGATGTTTCGGCTGGACTAGGTGGCACGGTCTCACCTAGTGCATCGAATTCCAAAGGATAAGGTACAATCCAAGGGTCAGATGATTCCAAAGATTGATAAGCTGCAGTCAAAATCATATCGACGGTGGAAATATGATGTGTAGTCAGTGGAAGTGGTGTAGGGAAGGTACCCATGAGGCTAGAATATTTCAGTAAGCCAACACCAACGCTTTCATACGTGATCTTGTGGTCTCCCAAGAAACGAATATTGTTGGTAGTGGGAATGTGTGCATCGGTCGTGTAGAAATCCAACTGATCAACAGTGACAATTTTTCCCTGATGAGGAAATCGGACACATCGGAAAACCGATGAGGCAACGACAGTCATAGCATAAAACCAACTTCTTCCAAGTAACAAGTTGTAATCGAGGGGAGCATTGGCCACCTCGACATCAACAGTAACAGTTTTGCCACCCAATTGGATGGGCAGGGACTGTAAAATCCCATGGGGATGAAAACCTCACCCGTCGAAGGTGCATAACATCATTGGGGATTTGTTGAGTGCTGGTGATTTTAAACCTTTCCAACACGCAAAAGACATGACACAAGTCGAGGCTCCCTCATCCAGAATAGTTCGGTGAATTTTTTGATTGTGAACGACAACATCAACTTGGAAAGCAAGTTGGTGGGAGAGTCAAGATGCATAATTTTCTAGGTTAAACATGATCTGATTGTACGACTCAGGATCAACAATGCCAAGAGAGGCCAAGAGCATTCTACATTGACTGGGGTAGTGTTGTATAACTTCTAATGCAGACATAGCGCACGGTGCTTGAGCCAAATCTTCAACAATGTTGTAGTTCTGGGCGGCACGTGAACTAGGATTAAAGGTAGCTTTCTAGATAGTGCTCTTAGGAGGGCGTAATATAGATTCGAACGTGGGTTTCTCAATATGAAGTGGTCCAGACGAAGGATTAACCGATGGAAGACTGACGAAGGATGATGATGGATCCGGTAAAGTACCGGCACCGTTAGTGGCTTTTCCTTTGTCAGGGTTACCTGGTGTGTCATATGTCTTAGAGAGAGTGGTCAAATTGATCCCATTAAAAATATAAATATGTGCACTCGATGAGGCCTCATCATGAGGATCGCTAGAACTGCCCCCCGGAGAGGGGGTTTGAGGAACCATGGATTGTTGTTGTGGAAAAGGCTGAGTAAGCACAGTGGGTTGTGAATTTCCTTGGAAAATTTTGGCCACTTCATTGCGAAGTGGACAGTCTCGAGTGTAGTGATCGTCACCACAAATGATACATGGGAATTTTAGCTTCTGTTGTGTTTTCTTTTCGATAGTAGGTGGTTGAGCTTGAATTTTTGTTTGTTCATTGTTATTTTTTGATTTATTATGTCTTCTTCTTACCTCCGGATTGTTGCGAAGGGGCAGATTGAACTGCATTCACCTCAGAGATTTGAGTTTGGGGGGAGGTAGAGGAGGGTGTAGTCGATTTGGAAAAGGATTGAGTTTTGACGGAACCGATAACACCATCCGCATGAGATGAGGATGACGATTTAGAAGGATTGGTATTAGCTCGAGCATCATTCGAAAGTAAATCATACAAAGTACCAGATTGGGAATAAACCAAATCTAAATACTGAGCCTGAGCGATGTCTTGTTCCTCTGTGACTGCACCACCCATAGCGACATCACGAGCGATCGGGGTTAACAGTGATTTAGTAAACCATTCCGCCAATAGCATGTCAGGAATGACTCCCTTGATCATCCTTCGTCATCGTCTCCACTCGTGAATATGGTTAGAGATATGCACGAAGTTAGTTTGATGAAGGGAGGTCAAGAGTTCAGTACCTGTCTCATAGAGAATAGGTAGTTGAAAGTGCGTGAGGAAAGACATGGCAAGGGAATTGAAATCATGAAAATAAGCATGTGGTAGTTCAATATACCACTTTGTTGCTAAACCGGTAAGTGTTCGCTAGAAAAGACACAAACGTATAGAATCATCCATGAGGGAGTTTGATGAACACCACAAATGGAAATTCATCACATGGTTGTTCTGATCTTCGCCAGGGTTTCCGTCAAACTTCAGAATATCAGAAGGAAGTTTAGCTGGAATGACTGGCCAAACCGGTGAATGAGAAATAGGATCATTAGTTAACCGAGACAAGTCTGGGAGATCCAGAGTCGCAAGGAAAGGTAGTTGTCGGTTAATGTGCGAATGATACTGGTGTGGCATAGGAACACCAGTAGGACCATAGATTGGGTTAGGTGGATAGTTGTAACCAGTAGGTTCTCCTACATATGGTTGTTGATGGCCAGGATAAGAAGGATTCGATGGTGCATGAGAAGCATTGGCATAACTCGGTGGGTTATGAACATTATAGGCCGGGTGATTTATTTTCCCGTGAGGAGGATAAACATTTTTCCCTTGAGAATGGTAAGGAGTAGATCCTGGAGGCAGATACACACGAGGCCCATGAGGAGGATAAGACTATGGTCCTGGAGAACTCCAGGTGGTGTTTGGGATGCCGCCCGGATAAGATTTCCTGTAAGATGTTCCAGAAGGGACAAGATTGGATACTCCTCCTAGTGGGTTATTATATAAGTTCCCCCCAACGTGGGGTTGAGTGAAAGTGACTCTTGAAGACACTCCCCAGGATTGTGAAGGGTTTCCAGCAAACGAGGGTTACCCCCCTGCCAGCGGTGGATTTATGACCGTGGTATGACTGGCAAATGGAGGTTTCCCTCTAGGAGGAGCATGAAAAGGGGGCTGTCCCCCGGGAGGGGTAGGCCCGCCATGGAAAGGTAGTCCTCTAGGAGGAAAAGGTTCATTGGATGGTGGTTTCCCTCCAGTCGGTTGTGTTTGGCCAGCAGGGGTCTGCATTCTTGGGTGAGAAGATGTCCCAGCAGGATCATGTGGAACATGTGGAGCTGTAAAGTAGAAGCTTGTAGAAACGGGGGTAGAGATTGAAGTTCTTTGGGGCTGAGTAGAGGTGATGAGTCCAGCATTAGGATGGACTTATGCTGGTGTAGCAGTAGGGTTAATAACCTGATCGACTGGGTGATTCATGGTTTATCCGGATGGTCCTGTTTCACTAGGAGGGTCATGAGGATGAAAGGGTTGTCGAAATAATTCGAAATGTTCATAGAGATCACGTCCCGATGAAGTCCTCCATACAGAATGAGCAGGTGTGGGATTGGTATCTACTGCGGTGCTAGGACGAACATAAGTCCTATACTCGTCACCAAAGATTGGTTCTATGGATCCCATATATGTTTCGATAAATATCCTCTCCGGTAGTCGTGGGATCTCTTCGTTTATGACGTTCCCAAGGGAGTCTAAATGAACCAAAAGTGGTTCAAGAGGAGTTAACGACACAGATGTAGTGGGATTTTCAACCGTGACCAAAGCACCTTCTAAGTTATCTAACAGAGGAGCAATAACACTTCCAGCGTCGGATTGATTTTCTACCTCTCTACGTTAGTTGTCTTGTGACGGGTTAGGAGGTAAGGGTTGATAGCCTTCCAGAGGCAGCCCTTGCATCCTACGTGATCAATGAAGACTTTTATCGTCTATGGGCTCAATTGTGGAGAACAACAGAACACACTGAAAATCTAGGGCCAACTAACAAAAAGAAACAACATACGCTAAAAAAATCTAGGAATCAACCAAGCAAACAAAAATTCTCTTGATGATCGTACTAGTTGGTGATGAAATCCAACGTCACGTGATCAAGTTGAGAAGGGGCTAGGCTATCATGGAATAGTTACAATGGTGACCTGCTTAACGGACTTTCACCTTGGTGCAAGCTTCCATGCAGTAATTGTGGATTTACCCTCCATGGAGCTCGAGTGAGTTTGACCAATGTTTGTTCCAATTACAATGAGACTTCCCTTCACCGTCACCTTGTGTAAGTACCTAAAGATTATGGCAACTAAAGACACCAATTCGCAGTGAGTCCCTGGGTGGGTACAGTCGACAGTCCGATCCGAAATGTATGGGCAGGATAAAAAGTTCAAAATCAACCTGAGAGTCTCCCACACATAATCGTGGTTATACCTCCAAGCGACCCCCAATATACGATTCGACCACTACAAACAGTTGAATCACAGAGGGATAATCTCCGTAATTCGCCCGAATGCGACCTCGTGCGTAACCCCTGTGTGAGAGGGGGATCCCATAAAACCAATACAACAATTGGATTTGACTCTCCCTAGCTCAGGATGCTAATGTTTGTTTTGAAAACTTTGGAGAGTTATACTCACAGCCTAATCCAAAGTGCTAACCCTAGTCTATTGTTGGTGGAAGATCCTAAAAACAAAAATGTTCTAGATAATTTTTAATTAGCATTCGTTTTACAGCTGTTCTTTATTCAAAGTGTGCACGAAAGTGAAACTGATGAGGTGAGGACTCAATTCCCAAAGAGATGCATGAAAGATGATAAGCAATCGTTTCTTTTCAATGAATTCCTATTTAAGGGAAAGAGAAAGAGTCGTTTTCACTTTCAAACACTAATATGAAATGTCCTCAATCAATTGGTTCTCAATCGAATCCAATGCAATGTTAAAAAAATTTCAAAAATGCCCTCTAATATGAAAACCAATCACTAAAATGTATCGTTTTTCATTTTTATGCGAATGATGATTAATTCAATGCAAATACTTCTTCTGCTAACTACCCTTTTAGATCAAAGAGATTCGAACAAGTATGAGCAGATTTCACACACATGACACACACCCTCTTGCTGTGATTGAAACAAGAAGAAAATAGAAAACAGAAGATAATGAAGAAAAATCAAACAATTCACACAAAAAGAGAGGTGTTCAAGAACAATGAAATAAAAAAAAAACCAAATGAGAAGATTCGTAGACTTTTGATGTCCCTCACCAGAGTTTCTACTCAGTCAGACAAGAGAGAAAAAAGTAGTGGATCGATTCCAAGTTCTCAACAAGAGAAAAAACTCAAAATAAGAGAGAAGGTCACAAAATATGAACAAAAACTGCCTACTTCTCAGAAAACAGAGGGTTAAAGGGTCATTAGGAAGATATACTCAAGCATCAAGAAGCTGAGCAAAGACAAAAACAAATATTGAACTGTAGAAAACATAATTCTGGAGGTATTTTTGCAAAAAGAGGCTGGCGCTCTGGTGTAAGTGCCACCATAGCATTATAAAGCTCTGTCTGAGACATTTGGGGAGTGTTGGCGTTGGGCTAACATGGGCACAGGGGCACCGGGCTTCAAAAACTCAGAAAAAGGTCAAAAAAACCAAAAACTCAGTCAATTGTTTGTCAATTAGGATGAATGTGATGGACTAAGGATTCAATGAGCAAGTGAAATCAGGCATATGTGGTGAACAAGGTCTGAAAACAACAAAGGGCAAGACAAGGTTTATGAGGAAGACCAAAACTAAAAGTTTTGATTCGTCCCCAGCGAAGTCGCCAGTTTCTTTTGAAGGAAAATCTCCCTGCGGACAGGTAGATCTCCTCTTGAGAGCTAGACTCTTGACTCTTAAGACAGAAGATGCTTATCATGGTCACTGACTTCCTTTTATACCTATATAAAATAATGTATGAGGAAGAAGGAGAAAATAAGTACCTTTTACCGGCGTTTTTCCCTGCACGGTCTGAGTTGAGCTCCAATCTTGAACTCTTCGATAAGCCCTGTAGACAAACAAGATACAACCAACTTCCTACCTTGGTGAGATTAACTTAAAATAGATCTATCTACTTAGAGACAAGTTCTTGTGAGATCAAGCACAAACTAGAAATAAACAGGCCAAGCATGTCATATTAATGAGAACAACAACGAAAGAAACTTACAACCGTAGATGTGAGCGCAACAGCTTCGTCAAGTCCTCCTTGTCTAAACCTTTCTCAAAAGACCCCACGATCAGAATGACAATAGCTTCACTGATTATTATCCACTTCACTGTGTGTTTCCTATGAGATCATAGGTTTCATGCCTCCAATCATTCCTCCCCTTTTCACCATGAGAGGGCCTCCTTATATAGGTTTGGAGAGGCCCAACCACCTGAGATATCTTTAGGGTAAGTTGAGGATTTTCCTCCTTCAGTTAGGGATATTCCCTAAGATCATGGCTTGACTGAGGATTCGAATCCAACTACCTTCAAATATTGAAGAGATATTTCCCCCATTCTTCTCAACAAACCAACTGTTGCCCAGAATAGGTAGCACTCCCTCAATAGGGCATTCAGAGCGTTATAACACTCCCTAGTAATGTATAGGGGGGCGCCAACACTCTTGATAGTAGCAACGCTCCTCCAAAAGGGAAGATGAAGTGTTATAACACTCCCATATATTCTATAGGGGGGTGCCAACACTCCTGAGAGAGGTATAGGGGAGCACTCTCCTCTAAAAACTTAATTTTTGTGGTTCTTTCAAATGGCAAGAGGTTCATAAACCCAGTTAACCTTTCCTCTTCTTCCAAATCAAATGTTTGAGGTCTTTTAAGTGTCTTTCTAATGTCGTTATAGGTACGACATAGGCATTATGGAAGTATTCTTTTCTTGACACTTGTGACACTTGTGAGAAAAATGCGACACTTGCGACACTATCGAAGTGAGTAATTTCGATGTGTAACATCTTCTTCAGTTCAGCTCCCAAGCTAACCAACTACACAAACAAATCTAGGTATGTATATAGGTTCAGGTACAATGAGATGAAGGTACGAAGGATAACTCCATGAGTGTCTGAATGATGATCGAGTGATTGACTGAATGATGGAAGGAATGATGGGAAATGAACTAAGGCAAAACTATATGTATGCATGTCCCCAACTTGACACTTGTCATGTTGGGAGCTACTTTGGCCTACTTGTCTCCAACTTTAAAACTTAGGATAGAATAATTATCCATACTTTATGATTTAAGAAATATTAATATAATATTCCTTTTTGGCTTAAGCTTTCTAGCTTAGCCCCCCCTTTCTCTAACTAGTGGAGTTTAGTCCCCCATACTCTTTTATCGTGGTCGGTCTGTGCACAGTGATGTATTTTATATTAATGATGAGACATATAAAAAAATAGGTGCACTCGCCTTTAACATCTAGGATCTTCGGCCTAATCATCACAAAACTGGCTCACCATCCTATAAAACACAGCATATACACAAAGGCTCCATGGCCTCAAAATTGTGTGCACTTAAGTTGTTGTGCGTGGTATCCTGGAATGTGCACACTTCATAATTTTACTGCGCAGTACATGCGTGAACTATGCCATGAAAGGTGCATACCAAAATTGATATCCAACAACTCACCAGCTTAAGTACATTTGCATTTACATTTATAATTGGGTTCGGCCTAGGGATATTACAATCCCCTCCCCTTATTTATGCACTGTCCTTAGTGCATTATGTACACATATACACCAAAATTGCAAAAATCCTCAAAAATATGTGGGTATTTTGCATACATTGTATCCTCATGCTCCCAAGTAGTGTCCTCGGGACCGTACCAGGTCCATTGGACCTTTACAAGCCTTATGGATCGATTTCATAGATGTTTGATTTTTCGGTCTAGAATGCGTACTGAATGCACTTGGAAAGCACATGCTTGTTCTACCTGAATCACATTCCAATCAATGACATGATTAGCATCATGTATATATTTCTTGAGCAATGATACATGGAATACATTATGAATAGACATAGATGTAGGAAATGCAATCATATAAGCTACTGGACCAATCCTTTCTAGGATTTCAAATGGCCCACAATAGCGAGTTGCCAACTTTGAACAATTTTCCAACTTTAGGGAACTTTTGTTGGCCTTCACTTTCAAGAATACATGGTCCCAAACTTTAAATTCCATGTGAGTTCTTCCTTTATCAACATAGTTTTTCTTCTTGTCTTCGGCAACCTTTAAATTTTGTTTTATTTTCAACATTTTCTCCTCCATTTCCCTGAGTAAATCTAGCCCAACCACTGCTCTATCTGCTGGGTTATCCCAGCTTACTGGTGTGTTGCACTTTCTGCCATGAAGTGTCTCAAATGGGCTCATCTTTAGAGATGTTTGGTACCCATTGCTATAAGCAAACTCTACCAAGTGTAGGTAGTGTTCCCATTTTGATGCTTTATCCATCACATACATCCTCGACATATCCTCAATCACTTGATTCACCCTCTCTGTTTGTCCATCCGATTTTGGATGATAAACTGTACTAAAATTCAAATTTTTTCCAAATCCATTAAATAATCTCTTCCAAAATTTTGAGGTAAATTTTGGATCTTTGTCAAACACAATTGTCTTGGGTATTCCATGTAATCGAGCAATTTCTCTCATATAAACATCAACAATGTTGGTTTCCTTGTGAGTGAGATTTACAGGAATAAAATGGGCATCGTTAGTAAGCTTATCCACCAGTACCATGATAGAATCATGTTGCTTGTTTGTTCTGAGAAGTTTGGTGATGAAATCCATTGTTACAACTTCCCATTTCCACTTAGGAATGGGTAATGGTTGTAGCAAACTAGCTGGGTGTCTATGCTCAGCTTTTACCTTTTGACATTCCATACATTTGGCAATAAAATCTGCAACTTCTTTCTTCATGCCTAGCCAATAATATTGGCCCTTGACAATTGCAATAGTTTTCTGATAACCTGGGTGCCCAACATAAGGTACATTATGCATTTCTCTCAATATCATATTTTTCAATTCTTGATAATTTGGTACATAAATTATGCCCTTGTATATGATAATTTCATCATTATCTAGCCTGTATTCTTCAATTTTCTGTTGCAAATTACCTTGTTATAATTTTGCCACTAATTCCTTGTATTGAAAATCTAATTTTGCAGCCTCTATAATTATGTGTTTCAAATCTAATTGGTACATGCTAATGGATGTAGCATGCATTTCATGCACTATTCTACTAAGTGCATCAACCAATTTGTTCTCTTTTCCCTTGATATGCTTTATATCAAATTCATATTCAATTAGAAATTATAACCATCTGCTTTGCCTAGCATTTAGAGTTGGCTGATCAAATAAATATTTCAGACCATTATGGTCTGTTCTTAGTTCAAACATTTTCCCCATGAGGTAGTGTCTCCATTTCCTCAAGGCATGCACTATGGCTTCCAACTCCAAATCATGAGTGGCATAGTGTTTTTCATGCTCCTTCAACTTCCTTGATTAATAACATATAACAAACCCATTTTGAATGAGGACTCCACCAAGTCCTTCTTTACATGCATCTGTGCAAACAATGAAGTCTTCATTTGGGTTTGCAATCCTTAGTATTGGAGCACTTGTTAATAATTGTTTCAAGTGTTGGAAACTATTTTCACAATCCAATGTCCACTGAAACTTCACACCCTTCTTTTGTAAGGAAGTGATTGGGTGT
>ML799229.1:334698-347757 GCA_009831015.1 Picea engelmannii | reverse complement strand
ATGCTCCCTTAATACTTGCAACACCATCCTCAAATGATGCTCATGCTCTTCTTCTGATTTAGAATATATAAGGATGTCATCCAAAAATACAATGACAAAATTGTCTATATATTCTCAGAAAACACCATTCATTAAGAACATGAAAACAATTGGTGCATTTGACGACCCAAATGGCACCACTGTGAACTCATAATGACCATACCTTGTCCTAAAGGTGGTCTTGTTGATATCTTCCTATTTAATCCTTACCTGATGGTATCCTAACTTGATATCTATCTTCAAAAATATCTTTGCATCCTTCAATTGATCAAAGAGATCATCAATCCTTGGCACATAATACTTGTTCTTTACAGTCACTTTATTCAACTGTCTGAAATCAATGCACAATCTCAATGTCCCATATTTCTTCTTCATGAACAAGATTGGGGCACCCCAAGGTGTAACACTTGGCATATATACCCCTTCTTCAGAAGTTCTTCAAGCTGCATTTACAGCTCCTTCAATTCTGGTGTACTCATTCTGCAAGGAGTCTTTGACATTGGAGCTTCTCCAGGCATTAAATTTATAGAGAAATCAATATCTCTCTTTGGGGGTAGTCATGGTACCTCCTTGAACACATCTTCAACATGATCTTCCAAATTTAGCACCTTATATTTAGGTGTCTCTTCCATATGAGCTGCAAATATTTGACACCCCTTTCTGTAACATTTCTTCAGCTGCAATGCTGAAATTTCTCTGATGGTTACTTCCCTGGGAATTCCCTGCACTTTCCTTAGATTCCCTTCCTCATCCAAGAAAGTAAATGTCTTGCTATGAAATTCTAGGATAGCATGATGTTGATCCAACCAATCCATCCCAATTAGACAATCATAGGAACCTAAAGGCAAGATGTTCAAATCTACCCTGGTGTTCAGTCCATTCATGTCCATAAGACATGACTTAACCATCTCATTAACTTTTCTTTTGGATCCGGTAGCCAGCTGCACCAACCAATATTTTCCATGCTTTCTTCTTGGCAAATGCAAAATTTTCACCATCTTAGGATCTATATAACTATGACTAGCTCCTGAATTAATCAAAATAGCAGTAGCTTGGTTGTTGATCGTACCTGCCACTTCAATCATATGTGACTGATACTCTACTTGCTTGTTGTCCAGGATTACATAGATCCTTGATACATTTCTACCCATGTCCTCCACTGTTTCAGCTTGTTGTACATTGTGAACAGTCCTCAATTTTTCACCTTTGTGAGGACAATCTATGAACATATGATCTCCTTTACAACCCCAACATTGAATAGGTGGTTGCCTTGGCCTTTGACCCCCTGTCTCAATCGTTCTGGGTTCTCTAGAATTTGGTTTTCCCTGAGTATTATTTCTGAAGAATGGTGGCTTAGTTCCCTTCTTCCTCTGTTCCATCTTGAATTTCTTTTTGTCTTCCCAAGATTTTTGGAAAGTCGGCCTTTATTTTTGTTGATTATATAGGCATTTAGCTCACCTTATGGTCTCCTCCAATGTCTTGGGATCATCATACTGTATTTTTTCACTGATGAATGATGGAAATCCACTCAAATGCCTATGAATCTTAATTGTCTCATCCTTAATGAAAGAAGACATACTTCAACAGTTTTAAAAACCTTCTCTAATATTCATCTATGCTCATAGTCCCAAGCTTGAGTTCAAAGAACTCATTCATTTTCTTGTCATAGTATCTCTTAATCAAGTATTTCTTCTCAAAATACTTCTTAAATTCCCTCCAAGTTACACTTTTCTCTTTAATGTGTTGCACCTATACAAGTTGATCCCACCACATGGATGCCTTTCCCTTGAGTTGATAGATGGAAATTATAGCTTCTACATGAGAAGAATAATTATGCAATTAAAATTACTTTCTCATTCCCAACAACCATGTCTCGACATCTTCATTCTTCTTGTGCTCACCATCGAATGTAGGAGGTTTGATTTTGTTTGTTTCTCCTCGTAGCTCATCCACCCCAGACTTCTTATTCTTCCTGATAGGGGATGGACTTGAGCTATTGTGTGCTTTCTTATTGGAATGCCTCGGGGAGTGATGGTGATGTCTGCTAACACTTATGGTTCTTGTTTTCTCATCAGGAGACCTATGACTTCTTGATTTGCTTGAGCCACTCTCCTTATCCAATTTTTTTTCTATTATGTTCAAGATCTGTATTAACTTCATGTTGAAGTCCTCCTTCTACTCCTTGGATCTCATAATCCTTTCATTATCATCTTTATGGCTTTGGACATCCTTTTGCAAATTTTTAGTGGTCTCTACCATATTTACGTTTTCATCCCTTCCTTCTCCATGTCCATTGGAGTTTGTTCCTTCAATGCCCAAATGGACATCCATCCCTCTAATATCATCTTCCTGGTTGTAAGTCCCTTGTGCCTCTTCCATTCCTCTGAAATTTGTGTTGATCTCGATCTAATCTAGTTTTTGTTAACTCTACAAAATCTTCATCCAACAAAACTTTGTCAGGGTAATTGTGTCAACAATTTCATGAAAATATGAACCATTCTGGTTCAATAATATATCAGAATTATTTCTTCTGATTTACAAAAACTTGAATGCCTGGATCAATTTTATGGGTGACTATTTTTATTCTACTCTCCGAGACCTTTCCAACGCCTTCTCCCATGCTCAATTCCTAGTCTTGAGCAGAAAGTTATGGTTTTTTGAAAATTGCCCATTAATTTTTATGTTCACCCTTCAACTTAGCGCAAATCTGCGCTATAATTATGCATTTTTGCACCTACTCCATTGTATTTTTCATAGGATATCAATTGGGTTTCTTCATATACATATTATGGACACTATGTCCAATTTTCACCTTTTTCTGGGTTCCAGGTTGCTAGTTACATCTCGTTGAATTCCTAGGCCAATTCGAGTTTTTGGTATGGAATGATACATGTAACTTATTTTCCATATCAAACACTTTTAACATGCCCAAAAAATTAATTCAGATCTATGAATGTCTTCTATGGTTCAATATATTTCCATTGACTACTCCTGCGCCTCAATTGGATTCCGGAGCAGAAAGTTATGGCTCTTTGAAGTTAGATGGGTCTTAAACTTTACCCTCCATTGTTTGTGCTATAACATTCTCATAAAAGATCCATTTGATGAACGGTTTACACCATTAGAAATATCTCAGAGACCAAATGTACCATGGTACACTCTGTTCTCGTGGTTTTTGAGTTGCTAAAAATGCTCTTAAGAGCCTCAAAAATGCGCTGCAAAAAAGATGGCGTTCAAGCAGTATAACATGTTGCAGAAAATCATTGTTTTTCTATTGTTGTTCACCCTCCAAATGACTTCATGCGCACAAATTTCAATATGTACAACCATATTTAGCATGTGTAGCAACACCACAAGGTAATTCATACTCCACACATCCATAACTACCGTGAATCACTTCTCTGTCGCGCCAATAACCAATGCACACTATTTTTGTGTCACACACCAATATCAATTGCACAAGATTGAGCTGCAGAGACCAAATGTACCATGGTACACTCTATTCTCATGGTCTTTGAGTTGGTAAAAATACTCTTAAGGGCCTCAAAAACGCGCTGCAAAAAGATGACGTTCAAGTAGTATAAAACGTTGTAGAAAATCATTGTTTTTCTGTTGTTGTTCACCCTCCGAACGAATTTGCGCACACAAATTTCAATATGTACACCCATATTTAGCATGTGCAGCAACACCACAAGGTAATTTATGCTCCGCACATCCATAACTACCGTGAATACTTCCCTATGTTATCCACAAATTTGGTCATTGTGATAAGGTCATGATGATGTCATGATGATGGAAAATCAAGCTCTTTACCAAGAATACTTTCCTGAGAAAAGTTACAGTTGTCTTCTTCTAGAACTCACATTCTGAAACATGTTCGCAGGCTACTTATATATTCTCCTACGAGAATGCCTGATTCCCGCAGGCTACTTATATATTCTCCTACGAGAATGCCTGATTCCCGCAGGCTACCTTAAGCTGGGGTGCGAACTTCTCACACTGTACTCATTGTTAGGGTGCGAACATGCTCTTAAAGGGGAAAAAGATAAAGATCTCGAACCTTCTAGAAGGATGAGTTGGCTTTCGAATGGTTATTCAGGTGCTGGCATTCCAGATATCTTGGGATCATTCCCTATCCAAGTAACTAATCTATCTCTTCCTATATATTGAGGAGATTGCTCATGGAAAGGGTTAAGTTCAGTTAACAGCAAGTTAGCAAGAGTTTGATTAGAGAATCAGTGCAAGACAGTATGGAGGATTGATGCTACAGCAGCAAGAGACGACAGCAAGGTCATCACATGTGGTTGATTTTCTTCATGCATGAGCAAGTGTGTGTGTCAGAGCTAGAAGCCATCGAAAGGAGACCTATGACATCAAGGCTCAGGTTGTAAGTTTCACTTTCAATTAATTCAATACAGTAATATGTCCCTTTCCCATAAAGATGATGTCACTTTATTACATAATTCCTTGATCATATGTATAGACTAGTCATTGAATATCGTAACTTGTCTTTACTTCGATTGGTTCGTTTTGTTGTGATCTGGACGGGACGAGAGCATTGAAGCGAAGCTTGGAACAACAGAGATCTAAGGAAAGCATTCATAAGGTATGTCCATAGCCCTTATCTCTCAGTTCATTCAATAGGCTAGATCTAGGGAAAGTGTATTATTCTGTCCTGTTTTGTTCTAGATACCAAGTGGATCTAGGGAGATCAGTTTGTGTCTGCACTCACAGATTTATCCTATAACACCCTCTCGCGCCAATAACCGATGCACACTATTTTTGTGTCGCGCACCAATATCAACTGCGCAATATTTTAGTTCTTGCACTATCACCTATTGCACACAATTTCTGTATCGTGCGCTGAGATTCTGCGTGCATTTCACTCTATGCACTGCACCATTCCAAAGTTTAGTACACCCCCAACGTGCACCAATACTCTGTGCATACCATTAACTAAACTATTGCACGACAACATATACCCACATTGTGCGCGCACTAACCAAAATCTTCTACGCTATGCCAATACTGCGCACACCACGTGCACCATTATTATGTGTGTGCACACCACGCACAACATATTATGCATATGCACACCGCGCAATGCTAAATTTAGCACGCACACCCGCAAACCAACATTTTTCTGCGTGACGCCAAAATTTAGTGTGTGCACCTGCACACCAACATTTTTCCCCGCGGCGCCAAAATTTAGTGCGCGCACCCGCACACCAACAATTTTCCGTGCGACACCAAAATTTAGTGTGTGCACCCATACACCAACATTTTTCCGCACGACGCCAAAATTTAGTGCATGCACCAGCATGATAATTTTTTTTCGCATGACACCAAATTATTACATATCACAAGATTTTTACCACGCATCATGCATTTCTAGTGTGCCCACCTGCACACATTCATTTTTATGCTCATCAATTCCTCATGAATTCCACTGTAGAAATTTGGGCTTTTGCTTAACTTTTCCCCAATTTTTACCATAGACATTCTGCAACTAAGAAATTTGTTCGATTTCACCCCGATAGCACCAGTTCAACCTTTGCAACAACAAATCGTTGTGGGTTGACATTTCTAGAACAAAATTTTCCCACACCCAATTCACGAAGTGAGAATTTTAATTACTAATATCGCTCCATCTGTCATGGCTTCACTGTAACTTCAAATTCAACCAATTCTAGGTCGGAATTTTCTAGAACAGATATTAAATAAACAATATCTCACCACATGGCTGAATTTCTCAATTTTCCCATGAATTTAACAATAGAAATTGGGGCTTTTCCCAATTCCTCCCAATTGTTGTTACTTTTTACCATGGACGCTCTACAAACTGAAATTTGGCCCCTTCGAAATCAATCCTCTATGTAATTTTGCTTCAAATTAACTTATTCGGTCCATCCAGGCTCAGTGTTGAAAATTGAAGCTCTGATACCATACTTTAATATCCCCGACCACCCAGGTCGAACCATGCTACTCCAGAAAACTCTTTCATTCGTTGATACCATGTTGTAACATACCCAACATCCAACTAAGATATGCCACATAAATTTTTCGAACTGCATGCAATTAAAATATATACACACATAACTCTTGCAGAAATTTATATATAAAATTTAAACAGACAAATGCATACTGTAAATTCACATATTCATACTAAAATAACAATAAACATATACATGCAGCATATACAAGAAATACCCATAAATATAAAGACAGTTGTGACCACACATAGGATAAACCCATAAAATAAACACATAAATAATAATGCAACATGTAAATTTATCACACAGTTGACACTTATCTTGGTAAGAATATCACCAATTGCATCCATACCTTCCACGAACCTCCCAGCCTTAGACCACACCGCTCATCACTCTCAACAGTGGGTCACCCCTGAGCTAGGACTAAACTCCACCCAGTTAAAGGGATTTCTAACCAGGCTAATGTATCACAGACAACAGGAAAGACTTTGTCACGGGTGCCAACTCAAACTAACAGCCTACAGTCCCTCATTCTCGACATGCATGTCCCACCCCAGGAAGCGTTCCCCTTCTCTGCTCAACAATCCTTCGACTGCCCCAATTCATTTCTGGGCTTCATCAACATGCCAGACAGGAAGACTCATAGTCATGTAGTTGTAGTTTATCACCTTCAGGAAATCAATTCCCAACAATTCTATCACCCAGAGAGATTGCTCATGGGCCTAATAACCTACCTCTTCAATATCCCATGGTCCTAACAACCCGCTTCTTCAGTCCAACTCCCAAGCTAACCAACTACACAAACAGGTCTGGGTATGGATATAGGTTCAGGTACAATAACATGATGGTACAAAGGATAGCTCCATGAGTGTTTGAATGATGATCAAATGATTGGCTAAATGATGGAAGGAATGATGGGAAATTAACTAAGTCCAAACTATATGTATGCATGTCCCCAACTTGACACTTGTCATGTTGGGAGCTACTTTGGCCCACTTGTATCTAACTTTAGAACTTAGGATAAAATAATTATCCATACTTTATGATTTAAGAAATATTAATATAATATTCCTTTTTGGCTTAAGCTCCATATATTATCCCCTTTTCCTTAAATTTTAGCCCCCCCCTTTCCCTAACTAGTGGATTTTAGTCCCCCGTACTCTTTTATTGTGGTTGGTCTGCATGAAATGATGTATTTTATATGATTGATGAGACATATACAAAAATAGGCACACTGGCCTTTAACATCTAGGCTCTCCGACCTAATCATCACAAAACTAGCTCATCATCCTATAAAACAAAACATATAAACAAAGGATCCATGGCCTCAAAATCATGCACAATTAAGTTGTTGCACGCTATATCCTGGAATGTGCACACTTCATTATTTTACTACGTAGTACATGTGCACACTATTTCATGAAAGGTGCATACCAAAACTGATATCCAACAACTCACCAACTTAAGTAAATTTTCATTTACATTTATAACTGAGTTTGGCCTAGGGATATTACATCCATATTGACAGAGTGTGAAGGTGAAGGGATGACAACACGTCAGGAAACAACTCTTCTTAGGCTCACTTGACAGGAAATCATACAAGGCGTCTAGACATTTGCTAAAGAAACTCTGGCGGTGCTTCTTCTTAGCCAGGTCTGTCCTCATTGCAAAGATTAAAACTAGGTGGGGGTCCGTGATTCTGTAGGAATTTGGAGCTGGGTGATTATGGTCCTCTTGAGCTTGGCTTTCCTCCAGAGTGGCAGCGACAGAGTCAAAGGAAACCACAGAGTCTGTGACAGGGTCTTCTTCCATGGAGGCAGTGAAATTGTGCACTGAGTGGTAATCCAGAGGTAAGGCTTCTTCTTCCACTATGCATCTCGTGGAAATTGACTCCTGAAATAGACTGGTGATGCAAGTGGCGAGCTGGTGCTCCGAGGAAGTTGAAGGAAGGAAAGGTAAGAGTTTCTCCCAATTGGGCGGAAATTCTTATTCCACCGGGAACCCTCCTTGGAGACTCTTAGCATTGGGAGGACGTGGCTGCTGAGGAGCCTGCACGAACCAATTTTTCCTAGAGAAACATGGATGGTCCTCATCTGGAACTGGAGCTCGAGAGGTAAGTCCCAGGCCATGGTGAGGCCAAGGCTTTTAAGGATCTTGCACAGACCAGTTCTGCCCCGAAGAGCCCGTATGGTCTCCTCCTAGTGTGAGATCTCGAGAGGTAGGTCTTGGGCAGTTGTGTTGTCCAAACCTGCTATAGTAGGTCAGCCCTCGACATGGATTACCTCTTTCTCATGGAATGGATGCATAGAGCACCATGAAAGTAGAAAAATCGGCTGAGCAGGATAAACCAAATACTCATATATCAAAAACTCATATATCATTTTTAATTATGAAAATACTCATATATCAAAAACATTGTTCATATGTATAGTATGTTGAATTTGAACTCCTATTCATATATCAAAAGCATTGTTCATATGTGTACTATGTTAAATTTGAACTTCTATTCGCAACTCAACCTTGTATACATTATCACCAAACATCCTTATAGTTCTACACAGTTTAATTTTCATCACATTGAACTTGTTATAAGTTCCACTAAGTTAAGTCTCTTTTCTCACATGCACTATAACCAAATCACCAACAATAAAAGACTCATACCTCTTATGATCAACAACTCACTCCTTAATATGCTATGTGTTTTCCAGTCTAATATGCTTTGGACTTGTGCACACATGGTATCAATAATTAACTAACCAATTCGACTACAATAGTCGGGCAGGAAGTCAGTTAATTAGAAAGTTAGAGTTGACCGACCAGGCAGCTAAAGAATGTAACCAACTAGTAACAAAATATCATATGTGTATATACACGATTATGTAATGGAATGTAAGAGTTTGTTATGAATATAATAAAATTATTTGATGGTTCTCTCACCTCTCATGTATGTCTGTATGTCTATGTATTCTTCTATATGAAGTTGTAACATGTGTTTCTCTATGTAAGGATATATCGGTAACCTTCTCGTATGTTCTCTCAGACTACAACAATGGTTTTGTTGCCGGTAGTTTTGAACTCGAGCATGCATAACAAAGACATATAAATGTTAACTTTGAAAGACATACATGAATGGTGGGAGTGTAAAATTACCAATTATATAAAAACTTACGCAAGAAGAAAGCAATTGATGCTACCAGAAGCACACACTCAGTTCTTCTCGGAGATGCATGAATGATTCCTGGAAGCCATTCCAGAGGCACTCTACAAATATATCAATCAATCTAACGTATAGAATCACCCCCGATGAGTATTTGATGTATAAAATCATAAACGAATGAAGAACAAACCCGAATGAGTGGTTCGGGAGGATCATGCAAGATTACATTGAAGAACAAGCAATTGAAGATAAAGAATCAGTCCAAACCTTCAAAAATAAATTTGATACAAAACTCCATGACATATTTATTTGCATTGTTCATCATTACTTCACAAGTTCCTCCTAGACAAAGGAGCCGAAGAAATTGTTGAGTATCGACCGCTCATGAAAAACCCTCCTCCAAACTCTAATTAGAAAGAGAAAAAAGATGAGTGGGAACAATTATTGGAATCTAACTACAAAGACACCAGAGAAGCTTGGGAATACTTCTTGAAGAAATGAACATAAAATAATTGGTGAACACTGTCAACTGTGAGTAAGCCGGGTCGACGTGGGGGGGTTGGATGATCCATGAGATAATATAAAGTCGAAGTCGAAGTCAAAGCACACCCAATAAGAAAATGTCGGAAGTCGGGAGGAAGATAAATGAATCAACTGCAAAGTCTGAATGGAGAACATAGGCCCATGAACCCTCAACAGATATACAAAAACTAGAGCAGGACAAGAGACAAAAGAGGAGAGAAGAGTTGTGAAACAGGAGCGATCCCATAAAATCTCATAGAAAACCTATAAAGGAGTGGAATATCGTTGGAGAAGCCCTTGAGAGCACCCCAACGACTCCTCGGAGGAGTATAAGCTTACAATTGAGCACTAAAACTGATGTCTCCTAGCAAGAAAATGATCAATTCGATATGGAGATCGATAATTCAAGACTTTCATTTCGACTTTCCCCCACAAGAAGTCCTAGCCCGTGTATTGCAGACTTCCTCCGACAAACATCTGAAAAATTTGTATATGTTAATTATTCTTTAATACACATAATCCTCTAACTTGATTTCTAAATAATAATGATCGTTTTGACTAATTACATAAAACATGTGAATTTAATTATCTATCCAAAATCACTTCAGTGATAAATAACTTGCAAAATAATTGAGCGAAATAGAAATAGAGTGCACCATCGAATTCCTTGCAAAATTTTGAGAAAAATGAGTATAAAATTCATATATTTCCATTAACGAACCCTTTGGCATGCATTACGATGCAATCCCAAAGTCTCGATACCCATGGCACGAAATTTGAGACATGATTATGTAGTCTGATGTGATGGAACAATGGATTTTGTGCCCATTAAATAGGGTGTGGCCCCCAAACCTTCGTCCGAACCCCATGCACAAACTTAAATTTGGTTTGTTGTGTTGGTTGTAACAACAAAACCATATGGAATAATGGTTGGCGTGCTGATGTTAAGTCGTCGTTCATGTGGTGGGAGGTCTGGGGTTGAAGCCCCGTGAACTCCATTTCTTTGACATGTTATATTTATATAATAATAAATATATTGTTATCCATTGAAATATTCAATGTGACCATTGGCTCGATTGGTTAGTGCATGTGTTTAATTTTGTTGACCTATGCTATGAGGTTGGAGGTTCGATTCCTTCCTAATCCAACCATTTTGATCCTAGGCCAAATTTTCCTTTTCAAAGGTGCCATGTGGCACCATATGATTGGTCCACCTAGCACCCTAGAATTTGTCCACTTATTTCCAACTGTACAGTCAATGCCATGTCGGTTCTATGGTCGATGCTACTTCACTTACCTAGTTGGATGCCAAGTTAGCGGTATGATATGCCATGTGGTGCTCTATAGTGTTTCCACATCAACATCATACATATGTATGGTTATGCTAGATGTCACCCTTCCATTGGTGACACGTGTCACCTTTGAATTTGACTTTTTTCCCATGTTGACCAAAAATTTCAACGACTATATCCTTTGCATACGAACTCCATTTGAGGTGATTTTTGCACCAATGGAAATATATCTCTGAGTTCTACGTAATGAATTCCTTTTTGAGAGAATTTGAGATGGCCAAATTTTGATCATTTATGAATCCTCTTGGACCTATGTGAGCATTCTAGATCTTCCTAGACCTCTTTGAGCGTTTCAGATCCTCCTGGATCATTCCTCCCTAGTGGAATCCTTTTGGGCCACCAAAAGTCTTGATTACTCAACAATTAAGTGAGGGTAAATATCACTCAAATTATTGATATTGATCCACTTTGCTTTGCTTTGTTTTACCCCTTTAATACCAACTCGAAGATATTTCACATCACCTCTCTATGAAGTTTTGATTCTTCTATCTAGAATAACATATTCATGTAGCTCCTCTAGGTACTCTAGAGAAAAATCATCAACTGTCAGAACCTGAATAATTTTATCTTCATCCATAATCATAGCAGGCTCATAAAGTTTGAAATTCTCAACCTTTACCACTGAATACTTTTTCATGTAGGATGGTAGATCTAAATGAAATGCATTAGTACCAATATTTTCTAGGATCTTGAGTGGACCATACCATATTGGTATAAGATTTTTACCTTCACCCTTCATTCTGTCCTTGCTGATATGTAATCATACTTGACCATTGACTTGGAACTGATGATCAACCTAATGTTTATCATGCCTCTCCTTGTATTTGGCTTGGATCTTCTCCAATTGTTCCTGTACTGCTTAATGTACCCGTTGGATCCTCTGAATGAACCACTTACCTTTATCTATATCATCCTACCCATCTTCTTTACTTATTTCTCCAAAAGAAAAATACATAGGTGATTTAGGCAAGTACCCTAAACATACTTCAAAAGGATTTCTCTGAGTAGAAGAATGCATGGAACAATTATAGACATGATGTACATAATGCAACTATTGATCCCATAACTTAAGATGTTTGTTGTAGCATCCTCGTAACAAATGTACCGCTATCTTGTTTACCACCTTTATCTATCTATCTGTATGTGGATGAAAAGTTGTGATCTTCTTCAACTTAGTGTCCATAATCTCCCATAAACTAGACCAGAAATTTCCCAAAACTTGAGAGTCTCGATCATATATAATAGATGCAGGCATCCCAAAATGAACCCAAACATTAGAAAAGAACATTTGTGTTGTTTGTTTAGTTCTGACCTGTTTCTTGCATGGAATTAAAATACACATCTTACTGAACCTATCCACCACGACATATAAGTAATCATGACCTATTATGGACATCGAAACCGGTTGGCCCTTGGTTATGGAAGTACGTGAAGATCAAGTAAGAAA
Organism: Picea engelmannii; assembly: GCA_009831015.1. NCBI lineage: Eukaryota > Viridiplantae > Streptophyta > Pinopsida > Pinales > Pinaceae > Picea > Picea engelmannii. Next base: position 335,247 of record ML799229.1, on the reverse strand, counting down.
AGGGATAATGCGAACTGTGCAGAAGACACAGTGACTGATACCGGGTCAAAGTGAGCAAAAAGAGCAGAAAAGTTGGAGCGAAGTCCAAGAAAGAAGAGTCATTGGATGAAGATATTGAGGATGACAAATCAGAAAGAAAGAAGGATCATGGACAACTCAAAAAGCGGAGAAAGCCACCATTGGATTCTTTGGAGCACCACATGAGAAGGAAAGAAAGACAGGCTAGTAATGTTGGATTACTGAGAGGGGGGGTGAATCAGTAATAACACAATTATAATCCTTTTTCTTCAAATGTTATATCAATGTAGAATTATTATCCAATAATGGGCAGTAATAAATAAAAAATCACACATATGCACAGTACACTAGTGTTTTACGTGGAAATCCAAATCGGGATAAAACCACGAAATTATTTTTCTTATATGTCTTGAAGAATTACATTCATTGGAAGCACCAACTTCCTTTGTTTTCCAGCTGCAACTGGAAGGAGGTTCCAACCTCCTAGTTTCTCAGGCTACAACCTGAGGGAAGCTCCAACTCCCCAAATCT
>ML799229.1:309444-333469 GCA_009831015.1 Picea engelmannii | reverse complement strand
ACTTTGACCTTTTGGGGCTTCTAGATGACATATGAGGGTCCTCCAACTTCGTAAGGCCATAACTCTCAAACCGTGAGGAGTTATGTGACGTTCTACATACCAAAAGAAATGGCATGACATGTACTATCCATATAGAATAGTATCATCTGAAAATATATCATAACTCATACCATTACCCATCAAACAAACTTGGGTCCATTACCCAAACCTGGGGTCTCCAACTTCTCATGGCCATAACTCTCTAACCGTGAAGAATTATGTGATGTTCCACATACTACTGGAAATGACATGACAAGAAATATACATCTAGGATATTTTCCCTAACAAATTCACTTTCCTTCATCTCATTATTCCATAATTAATCATGGGTTCTCTTACTCCACAAAGCGTCTTCTCGTGAGGGCTTTCACCATAAGGGGACCACTTTGGAGTTCATCTATATTTACTTCTTATCAACCATGAAAAAACAATAATGAGTCATATTTACATAAAAAACTATTGGGTCCATTACCCAAAACTTTGTGCTATGGGTCTTTCTTCAAGGGTTGACATCAATGACAACCAACCTTAATCAACAAGTAAAGCCCTGAAAATACGGGTCAAGTTGACCTAGGGTTTTGGTATCTAGGGTTTTGGACACCTAGGTTTCTACCTAAGGATGTCGGTGAGTGATTTTAATGTATAAATAAGAACCTATATGAGGGAAGAGGGTTTGTTCATGTTCATGTGGTCCGATCTAGTTTTTTTTGGTATATTGTGAGAGATTATTGTTGTGTGAGAGAGAAGTGCTAAGTGGGAGAGCCTTATGGTATTGTAAGATATTCAGTTGGGTGCGAAGGTCAACCCTACAGCTGGGTGCACAGGGAGGGGAGAGAAAGAGAGGAGAAGAGAGAATAAATGCTAGCTAAGAGTGCAGACAAGAACTGTATGATTCATCTTAAGATATTATAAAACACAGTTCTGTGGACGTAGCCCTAGAGGGAGGGTGAACCACATATATCTTGTGTTATGTGTGATTTATCTTCTACCTTTTCCATTTGATATACTATGATTGCATTACCATGTTAGAACTGATAAATAGATGGGAAAATTAGATCTAAGCTGATAAGTGACATATGAATGTTTTGATGTTATTGTATTAGATCCACTTGATATTCCCTTGGTTGTAGACATATCTGTCCTGCAACCCCCCCATAACTGCTTCGGGTGAGACTACATCTGCTTCACAGGTTTTTTCGAAAGGGCCAGTAGTTAGGGCTTGTTGGTGTGCTCTTGGAGCTGAAACCTAGGTCTGCCCCTATGCCAACAAATGCTTCCGTTGTCGGGACCGAAATCTTCTTGAGGGAATGTCAAGGTGGTTTTGATCAAAGACAGAGACTCAAAAGTTGATAGAGGATCAAGAAAAGGACTTCGCTAAAGCCCAGAACAATAACCCTAATATTATTACAGAGGATTTGTTGGAGAAATATATATTTACTGATATACACAAGATTTTCTTTGGGGGAATCCATCAGGATCTATACGAGTAGTTAGTTAGGTTAGCAGATACCCAGTTTGAGATCTGATCTAGACCTCTTATGGTTTGGACATCGGAGCTGATCAAGAAGGTCAAGAGGGATGATAACGCCATATCACGTGGAGTAGATCACTGGTTTGATAACACCATTGGAGGGTACATCACCGAGTTTGTTGTTGACAGAGTAGAATCATTTAGCCAAGCTGAGAGATATTTCTTCAAGGGACCCAAAGGGAAATTTTTACAATTCCTGAAGTTGAAACTTAAGATGTTATTGCATGAAAAAAACATCTTGAAGATATAGTAGGTTGGTCGGATCTAGAAAAGCTAATGTTCAAAAATTCGGACAGCGAAAGTGACATAGAAGTTGGACATACGCACCGTGGAAAAGCATTTAGAGAAGTTCACCTTGCAAACTTATTCAAGCATAACTATGGGGATAAGGGTTTCTACAGTGGAGAAGAGGTAGATCTAAAAGACGAGGAGCATTCAGAACCTTCTGGGACAGAGGAAGGGAAAGATGAAGAGCTTCGCCGAGAAGAACCTGAAACTTCAAGCACTGCGTAGACTGTTGAAGTAAGTTTTATTATCCCTCCTGTTGATTTAGTAGTATTAAGCAATCAGAGTAATACAAGCCACTAGAGCGTCCAGAGCACCGTCACTAGTAGTCCACCACATACTCAGTCAGGAACCCTAGGAATATCTATGGTCGATGAGATGAGACTTCCCATATTTAGGGGAGATGGATATGAAGATCCTGATCAGCACTGGTTCTTATGTGAATCCGTATGGAATATTGAAAATATCACTGACGAAGATGTCAAAAGAACCCAATTTAGTACCACTATAAGAGATCGCGCACTGAGCTAGTACATGAAGCTTGTCCAAGAACTTGCATAACCTAAGACACCAAATCATATTAAGAATGCGTTGATTGCAGAGTTCAAGAAACCCAAGTTGGATTCACAATGTATTACAGAGCTGAAAGAGATCAAGCAAAATCTAGCCAAACCTATTTGTGAATTCGACTAGAGATTCAAAACCTTAACAGGCCGATTGACTTTTCAGATCCCAGATGAGCAAAATAAAGAATGTTCATCACTGCTCTCTTACCACACATCAGAGTTCCTCTAATGCAACAGAAGATTTCTTCGTAGTCTGAGGTGCTGGAGATCGCCATGAAGCTAGAATCAACCCCTATGGGAGAATCTAACTCAGGTATGAGTGAGATCTTGAGTCAGCTAACTAGTTTGTCTCTGCAGGTCAAGGATATGAAGAAATACAAGGGAAAAGATAAAAGAGAAGACATCTGGTGTGTTAGGTTTAGATCAGAAGGCCATGACAAGGAACATTGTCCCCTATTAAATGAATACTTGGCTTCTAGAGCTCCGATCCATTTGAAGCAAGTCACCTTACCCTGGTGCAAGGTATGCAGAAATAGACATCGCCCTGGTGAGTGCTATTACATGAAAAAGTATGTTCAGACACCCACAAATTTGTATTGCATGTTATGTAAGTCCATGGGACATGATGATAGGTATTGTAGGGCTTACAATATCATGCATGAAAGGTCAAGAGACATATAGAAGATTCAAGGTGAAGTACAACAAGAAGGAAACACTACGGAGTATAACTCTCCTGGAAGAAGAAACTTTAATCCTCGTTGTGGATTCATAGGAAGAGGACAAGGAGGAGGAATGGGTTGAGGTCGAGGATAGATAATTTTTATAACTGCGCACAACCAGGACATCTCATAAGGGATTGCCAGAACCCTTTTACTACTTGCATCTACTACAACTCATTTGAACATGTTATAGAAGATTTCTCTGTGCTGCTAGCTAAGCTTCAAGAAAGACTAGGACCTCAACAGAACTTGCAAGTGCAACTGATATATGATGAACCTTGCAGAGAAGACCCTAGAGTCATTGTTATCACTAGAGGAGGAATTGTTACAAGAGAAGATAGAATGATCCAAGGAAAGACTACAGAAGACTCAAGAATCAGAAAAGCTACAGAGAAGACACAAATGTTTGATGCAAAGAAAGAAAGACAAATGTTTGAGGAAGAAAGAAAAGAATTCAGAGGAGACCAGGGTTCCTCCTTAAAGACAAGACCAAAAGTGAGAGAATATGGAATTCCTCTGGCATTTGATTAGTCTGCTTCACCAAAATAAGGAAAATAGGTAAGAAAGCTCATGGAATTTCTATATACTTGTATTAAGTTGATTCAGGATGAAAGCACTATACAATAAATACAAACTTTAATCAGACAATATGAGCTAGGAAAGATAGACCCCTTACTTAATAGGTAAGTACATCAAATCGGTAAGAAGAGAAGGACCAATAAGGAATTGCATTCAAATGCTCAAATAGGAGAGTATGAGATAGATTATGAGGTCCTCAAATTAGGGTCAAAGGTTAATGTCATGACGAAGAAAACCTAGGCACTGATGGGAAAACCAAAGTTGATCTATTCCCCTATCAGGCTCAGGATGGCCAAACAACAAGCTTTCAGTCCCTTTGGACGATTGGAGCATGTCCTTGTGGACATCGACGGAGTAAGAACGTTTGTAGATTTTGAGGTAATTGAGATAGTTGATGATAGTTGTCCTTACCCTGCGCTGTTAGGAATTGATTGAGATTTCAATAATTCCACTGTGGTTGATTTGAAGAAGAGACGTATGACTTTTGAAAGAGATGGACTTAGGGTCATTTCACCTCTAGATCCAGATGAAGGTCATCACTACACAGAACCTATGAGAGAAGAAGACCACGCATATGAACTAGAAAACATATACAAATTAACAGCCAGACAAAAGGATTACATTAATCCTACAGCCGATGGGAACCTAAGCTGGTGAAGTTATAGCACATGTTCATCAGACTTAGAAGAATCATTGAAGAACTGGCAGAATAAGATGTACGAAGTATCTACAATAATATGTTCTAGATTAACCAGAGAAGTTCGCTGGATCAACACAATAGTAAGTAACTTACCCACCTTTGATGGCCTGAATTCTTTAGAAACCTTCTTGTCGGACTTTGAAGAAAGTGTACCAATACAACAAAGATTGTTGGTGATGGATGAGGCCCTGAAAGAAACCCCAACAAGATGGTGGGGGACACACAAAAATAGCATTATAGAATGGGTACAATGTCGTACCCTAATGAAAACGCGGTTCTTAGCACAAGTATAAGGATGTGAAGCTCGCTACACAGGTCGAAGTTGTCCAAAGAACCACGTGCAGAGTTGTGAGGAAGCATGGAGCAGCATTCCCCAAGAATAGTGGGTGCACAAATTCATCAACACATTGTACATGACACCTATCAACTGGTACCTTCAAGCAGAGTTGCACCTCATCACTACAAATTGGAAAGGTATGAATCATAATTTTTTAACCAACTTCTTATTTTAAAGTCAATATCCTTCAGTAGATCAAGCATTATAGATTGTGAGACATAAATTATTCAAGGATGCATCTAGCCTTCCTTTGGAACAAGAATAGGAAGAATGGATTGTGCCTCTCCAGAAATTGCAAGGTTGTTACAACATCAATGCTGATGAAGACGATGATCCTAGGAAGGTGAACATCGTAGAAACATAAGGCCAAAGAGATGTGGAAGGACCAGGAGTTGATCTACCATTCATTGGACAACCGATCAAGATTAAGAAGGTCAATATTGGGACAGAGAAGTCACCAAAGTTTGCAAATGTTGGAGATTATTGGGATGCTACTACCATTGACAAAATTACAGAGTTACTGCATGAATATCAGAACTTGTTTCCAACCAAGAACACTGATATGAAGGGCATTAAAGGGCCTATGGGAGAAATGAGGATTCCTTTAAATCCATATGAAAGACTAGTCAAATAGATACATTATAGATTGAACCCTAAATATAAGGAGAAAATGAAGATTGAGATCGACAGAATGTTGGAAGCAGGGGCTATAGAACTTGTCGAAGAGTCAGAATGGATTAGCCCTATGGTGGTGCAAGACAAGAAGACAGGAGAGATCATGATATGTGTAGATCTTAGGAAGCTGAATGATTCTTTTTTGCATCACCCCTTCCCTACACCATTCACTGACGATGTGTTAGATAATGTGGGAGGCCAGAAAGTATATTCTTTTACAGACAAATTTTCAGGATACCATCAGATCCAGATTTCCAAGGAAGATCTCCATAGGACCACATTTGAAACAAAATGGGGATCCTACCAATATACAGTGATTCCATTTGGATTTAAGAATGCCCCAACCATATTTTCCAGGGTGGTGGTCGAAGCATTCAAGGATTTTTTGCATAAATTTATAGAAGCATATTTTGATGATTGGATTGTTTTTAGTTTACTGAAGGATCATATTGAATGTCTAAGGCTAATGTTGGATAAATGAAGGCAGTGTCAAATTTCCTTATACCTGAAGAAATTCATCTTATTTTCACCATTTGGAGTGTTGTTAGGTCATATTGTATGCAAGAAAGGGTTGTTGGTAGATCCATCCAAAATTGCCATTATAGTTGATCTACCCCCTCCTACTTCAGTCAAACAGCTACGCACTATGTTGGGACACACAAGATACTGCATGAAGTTCATTAAAGGATATTATTAGATCATAGCACTTATGGAGAAACTGTTGAAGAAGGATTGTTCGTTTAGTTGGATAGAAGAATGCCAACAGAGCTTCGACACAATGAAACAAGAAATGGTTACTGTGCCTATTCTGGTTTTCCTAGATTGGACCAAGGAGTTTCATGTGCATGTCGATGCATATTCCATTGCTTTAGGCGCAGTGTTAGCACAACCTGGAGAAGGAGATATTGACCACCCGTTAGATTTTTCTAGCAGGAAGCTATTAACTGTAGAGATTAATTACAACACGACTGAGCGAGAAGGGTTATCCATGGTGTACGCATTACATAAATTTCACCACTACTTGTTGGGAGGAAACTTTAAAATGTTTACTAATCACTCTACGTTGAAATAACTATTCAACAAGCCAGTGTTGGGGGGAAGAATATGCAGATGGATTCTTCTATTCCAAGAATATGACTTTGAGATTGTAGTTAATCCAGGAAGAATGAATAAAGGTCCTGACCACTTGTCAAGGTTGGAACATGGTGAAGTGCCGACCAGTTTGGATGATGCACTACTGGATGCAAAATTACTAGCCATTAGAAATATCGATGACCACTTTGAAGAGATAGTCCAGTTCCTATCAGCAGGAATGGAACCTAGTGCATATACAATTCCTCATAAGAAACAACTAGTAGTGTGCATTGCAGACTTCTCACTTATAGTTGGACACTATAAAAGATGGGGCTTGATGAGATATTAAGAATATGTGTTATGGAGACAGAGAAACCACCGATCCTTCCAAAATATCATGAAGGCATCGCAGGAGGACATTATGTAGGTAAAGAAACTGTGCAAAAGGTTCTTAGAGATGGTCTTTGGTGGCCTACCTTACACAGAGATGCTAAAGACTATTCCAGAGACTGCGACGTATGCCAAAGAGTTGGGAAACCATCCAGAAGAGATGAATTTCCATTAGCACCACAACTGACCCTACAAGAATTCGAGAAATGGGCCATTGACTTCGTTGGACCTATAAACCCACCAGGAAAGTGTACAGGAGCAAGGTACATAATTAGAGCAACAGAGTACTTGACCACATGGGTCGAAGCAAGAGCAATCAAGGACTATAGTGCAACTACAACTGCGTGCTTCATATTTGATGACATCATAACCAGGTTTGGATGCCAAAAGATCCTTATGAGTGATCAAGGCACACATTTCATCAATAAGACAGTTGAAGCCCTGACTGAAGAATTTGCAGTCCACCATCATAAGAGCACACCATACCATCCACAAGAAAATGGGATAGTTGAAGCATTCAACAAGATTTTGGAGACAACACTAACCAAGATTTGTAGTGTGAATAGGGACGACTGAGATTTAAGAGTACCAACAGTATTATGGGCCTATAGAACCACTTGCAAGAAGCTGACAATGCAGACACCATTTATGTTGGTATATGGTCTTGAAGCTGTTGTTCCAATGGAATATTTGGTACCAAGCCTAAGAATTGTTTCCTTTACAGATATGGATGACCCTGGCGCTGTTCATGAGAGGATTGCATAGTTGGTTGAATTGGAAGAAGACAGATTTTTTGCAAGATTTCATCAGCAAGTACAGAAGGAAAGAGAGAAGGCCTATCATGACAGGCACATCAATAAGAAGGCATTTAAACAAGGTGATATAGTACTGATATATGACAGTAAGTTCAACAAACATTTTGGGAAGTTCAGAATGCATTGGCTAGGGCCATATGAGATCGCCTATGTTAAAGAAGGAGGATCTGTGTAATTGAAGACTATGAATGGAGATTGGAAGGAAGGATTAGTGAATAGGAGCCGATTGAAATTGTACTATGACAACCAACTGCCCCGCAACTCTCAGTAAACACAAGAGGAAAAGGGTCTAGGTAACAGGTGTAGTTGAAGCTGGGTACCAGACAAAGAAAAGATAGTCTTCACAAGGAAGGAGAGGAGGCATCGAACAAAAAACAAAGGCTACACTGTGCAGTCTGAATTCAAAGTAAAATAGAAAGATTAGATCTGAAGTGCCTCAGGACGAGTCACAGGTGAGCGTTGGTGGCCTGTTGGCCCTTGGTTATGGAAGTACGTGAATATCAAGGAATAAAAGAGAGAATATGAACTATGCAGAAGACGCAGTGACTAATACTGGGTCGAAGTGAGAAAAAAGAGCAGAAAAGGCGGAGCGAAGTTCGAGAAAGAAAAGTCGTTGGATGAAGAGATTGAGGATGACATATCAAAAATAAAGAAGGATAGTGGACAACTCAGAAAGTGGAGAAAGCCACCATTGGATGCTTTGGAGCACCACATGAGAAGGAAATAAAGATAGGCTAGCGAAGCCCTGGAAATACGGGGTTGACCTAGGGTTTTAGACACCTAGGGTTTTGGTATCTAGGGTTTTGGACACCTAGGTTTCGACCTAAGGATGTCAATGAGTGATTGTAATGTATAAATAAGAACCTATATGAGGGAAGAGGGTTCGTTTAGGTTCGTGTGGTTCGATCTAGTTGTTGTTGGTATATTGTGAGAGATTATTGTTATGTGAGAGAGAAGTGTTAAGTGGGAGAGCCTTCTGGTATTGTAATATCTTCAGCTGGGTGTGAAGGTCAACCCTGCAGCTGGGTGCGCAGGGAGGAGAGAGAAAGAGAGGAGAAGAGATAAGATCTGCTAGCTAAGAGCACAGACAAGAACTGTATGCTTCATCTTAATATATTATAAAGCACAGTTATGTGGATGTAGCCCTAGAGGGAGGGTGAACTACGTATTTCTTGTGTTATGTGTGATTGATCTTATACCTTTTCCATTTGATATACTGTGATTGCATTACCATGTTAGATATGATAAATAGATGGGAAGAGTATATCTAAGTTGATAACTGACATATGAATGTTGTGTTGTTATCGTATTAGATCCACTTGATATTCCCTTGGTTGTAGACATCTTTGTCCTGCAACCCCCCCATAACTGCTTCGGGTGAGACTGCATCTGCTTTGCAGGTGTTGCTGAAAGGGATAGTAGTTAGGGCTTGTTTGTGCGCTCTTGGAGCTGAACCCTAGGTCTGCCTCTATGCCAACAAAACCCCCCCTACAAAATCCATTCAAGATACTTTCCCATGACTGAGAAGGTACTATAAGTGGTGTATATAATCCTAAATATTTGTTGCTAGGCTTGCTTGTGGCACACATAACACACCCTTTTACATACTTGGAAACTATCTCATTCATTCGAGGAAAATAACAATATCTTTGTAATTGTGCTACTATCTTACCAACCCCAAAATGACCAGAAATGAGAGTTGTATGAGCTTCTTTGATTACATTCACTCTTCCATCCCTAGGTATACAAAAATTTCCAAGATGATATAACAAATTATCATGCATATGATAATCCAACTGCTGATTTCCTATATATATATATACAAAATTCATTATCCCTAGCACATTTTTCAACATAACTTTCATGAGCTAAGGAGTTATGATTTAATATTGTAAATGAATTAATCACTAGTCTCGAAAACATATCTGCAATCTTATTATGAATACCTTTCTTATACTTGATTACCAAATGAAATTGTTGTAAGAAACCCATCCACTTGAAATGTCTTTATTGTTGTAGCTTGGTCTGTAACTGCAAATACTGCAATGGCTAATGATCAATATGAACTATTGTATCTTTTCCCATTAAATAATGCTTCCATTTCTTAACACTTTGTACCAATGCATACAATTCCTTATCATATGTTGGATAGTTAATTATTGTTCAAGTAAAAGTATCAGAATGATAACACATAGGTTTACCTTATTGCATCAAGACTGCTCCCATGACATATCTGCTTGCATCGATTTGAATCTCCAATGGTTGTTGTAGATTTGGCATAGCTAAAACTAGTACGATTCTTATCTTTTCCTTCGATGTATAGAAGGCTTTCGGTTGCTTTCAAGATTGGTTTGATAAATCTATTTCAAACCAATCTTAGGAAGAGGAAAATCCTACGGCAAATGTCTTTCATGTTCAACCTCCCTCTTAGGAGGAATCCCTATCAGTTTCTGGAATAACTCATCATAGTTATAAATAATCGTTGCCAGTTCTTATTTATGATCTGGATCACAACATGATAAAAATTATTATATGTCTTTTTCCTTTTGTTTCACTATCATGAGAACAAAGGATTTACTTGCACTCACGAGTCTCTTCATTTTATTTGTGCTCACCAAAGAAAAATTAGTTTTAATAGGATGAGATCTGACAATAAATTCAATCCCATCTTTGAAAAGGTGATATTTTTTATCTTCACAATATAATATAGTTTTATTTTCAAATAGATATGGACTACTGAAGACAATGTCGTAAATTTCAAGAGGCACAACATCTAACTCAACCTCATCAAAGAATTTAGTTGTAATTGCAAATCTGATTTTACACTAATTTGTTACTTGCAACTTAGCATCATCACACACCTAACCTAATGGATATGGTTTTCTATGATGTTTCATCTTTAAACCCAACTTATTAACAATTTATTTAGATATTAAGTTAACTTGAGATCCATTGTCAAACAAAGTATCTATCTTTGTATGTTTTACTATAACCCTGACATGAAAAAGCTCACTTCTTTTCTTTTGATAAAGAATACTTTCCAATTTAGTAGATTGAACTGAAGAATTAGATTTGACATGAGACATATCTTTTATTCCTACTTCCATGATCTTATATTCATCTCCTGAATTCGATCGTAGATCCTATTGAGTTGATGCATCAATATTTTGTTTCCCCTTATCTTGGAACTTCTTTGGTCGTAATTTTGGATGCAGTTTTCAACATTGTACTTCCTCATGTCCCTTTGTTTTACAGTGAGAACATGTAGGTTTTTCTTCAGCTTTCTTTATTGTAGTTGATTTCTTACTCTTCCATTTTCCTTTCGATTCATTTTCGAGCTTGTGTGGATTCTTATTCTAAATCACATGCTTTCCCTTACTAGCCTCTAGATGAGTATCTTGTACTGACACTTCATCAATGTTAGTATGGTTAAACATACAAATATCATGTCGAAGATATTAGTGCATGCCACCAATATACTTTATAAGAGTTTCATGAGTATATAACGAAATTCCTAAAGATAATCCTTTCTTCTTAAATTCCTGTGTATATAATTGAACATTTTTTCCTTTTCCTTGTCTGAGATGTTTTCATTCCATAATTGCAGTTTTCACATAAGACGATGGATAAAATTGTTTTCTTATTGCAGCAGTAAATTCATCCCAAGAAGAAATTACTTTACCCTATTGAACGAGATCAACATGTGTCTTACTCTCCCTCCATATCAAAGATGCACTGCCCAGTAGAAGAATAACCAATTGTGTCTTTGTAGTGTCATCCATGATCTTTTGTACCTTGCAATATACCTTTATATGTTTTATCCAATTGTCCCACTTCTCTACATTCAATTCTCCATCATAAATCAACAATTCAAACTTTACATCTAATTTCAATAAAGGAAAATCACTAGTATGTAAATACTTCTTAGAGGGATTCTTCTTATGTGAAGAATGTTCATTTTCTCCATTGGTAAATGATGATGAGGAAAATTTTTAAGAGGGTTATACAAGTCCACCACCTTCAACTCCTCCTCCATATCTTACCAAAGATTCTCCATTACCATTTTTGTGAATTCTTCAATATATATAATCTATTATTTCCATCATTGAGCAAAGTGTAGCCATAACTTCCTCAGGTATAATGGGAGGATCTTCTCATTCCTTTCCTTTGGAATCCATCTTTTTCTTATGAAATATCCTTTGAATCTTTATATTATAACTTGCAAGATTATCTTTATCAGGCTTGAATTTGGACCTTATAAGCATTCACTTGTAAACACTCGTCAAAACCTGCTCTGATACCAACTTGATCCGAAAAATACTTAAATGTTAATTATTATTTAATACACATAATCATCTAACTTGATTTCAAAACAATAATGATCATTTCACTGATTACATAAAACATGTGAATTTTCTTATCTATCCAAAATCACTTCAATGATAAATAACTTGCAAAAAAATTGAGTGAAATAAAACAACAATAATATGCCACATACACAAGAACTTTTTTAACAAGTTCACCCAATTTGGGCTACGTCTCTGGGTCCGCTTCCAATTGAGACCGTTTTATTAATGCTCAAATGCTTGTGTTTTTACAATGACCTTTTTACTTGTTGCTCAAACTCAAAAACATAGTGCACCATCGAATTCCTTGCAAAATTTTGAGAAAAATGAATATAAACTTCATATATTTCCATTAAGAAATCCTTTGGAATGCATTACGGTGCAATCCCAAAGTCTTGATACCTCTAACAAAAAAATCGAGACATTATTCCATACTCTAATGTGATGGTGCATTGAATTTTGTGCCAATTAAATAGGGTTCAAGCCCCAAACCTCCGTGTGAACCCCACCACACAAACTTAAATTTGGTTTGTTGTGTTGGTTGTAACAACACAATCATATGGAATAATGGTTGGCACACTTATGTTAAGTTGTGGGCCATGTTGTGGGAGTTTAGGAGTTGAAGCCATGTGGACTCCATTTCTTTGACATGTTATATTTATATAACAATAAATATATTGTTATCCATTGGAATATTCTACATGACCGTTGGATCGATTGGTTAGCGCATATGTTTAAGTTTGTTGGCTCATGCTATGAGGTCGGAGGTTCGATTCCTTATGACTCCAACCATTTTGATCCTAGGACAACTTGTTCTTCTTGAAGGTTCCATGTGGCATGATATGATTGGTCCACATGGTACCCTATAATTGGTCCACCTGTTTCCAACTGTACGGTCAATGCCACGTCAGCTATACGGTCTATGCCACTTCACTTACCTAGTAGAATGTCGCGTCAGTGGTACGATGTAACACGTGGTGCTCTATGGTGTTTCTACATCAACATCATATGGATGTACGATCATGTCATGTGTCACCCTTATAGTGGTGACACATGTCGCCTTTGACTTTGATTTTTTTCCCATGTTGACCAAAACTTTGGCCGACTATATCTTTTGTATACGAACTCCATCCAAGGCAATTTTTGCACCATTAGAAAGCTATCGAGGAGCTCTACACAATGAAGGATTTTTTTAAGATCATTTGAGAAGATAAAAATTTGAGCATTTCTAAATCCTCCTGGACCTATATGAGCGTTATGGATCTTCTTGGACCTCTTTGAGTATTATGAATCATCCTGGATCAGACAAATACTTCATGTGGATACACATTCAACAAGGGTGCAGTGTTGAAATGAAAATGATGGTAAGATAAGAGACACAATACTCATTGAAGCATAATGAAATTGACCAAAATATATAGTACTTCATGTTAGAGACCTCACAGACTTCGCCCCCTTGTAGAATCTACTATTGGAAGATTAAAATTCAACAGACAATGAAAATGAATCGACACAGCCCTATAGAGGATGATTCGTCAAATATATAGACAAATATTGTCAGACATATGTTCCAAGTACAAACAAATAATAAATTTAGTTATCAATTGAATACATCCCGATTGAAGATCAACGTCAAATCATACCGATCGAGATGGATATTTCGACCTCAACTCAAGAAAGAAGTTCAACTTCCCATTTGAATTCGACACAAATCCTTCCAATAGTTCCAGCCTCTAAAAAATCCAATAAAGTAACCATGGGACTCAACCACATCCCAATATATGAAGGTGACAAGGATCCGAAATAATAATGGTTCATTTGTGAGAAAGTATGGGATGTAGAAGACATCACTGATGAGATAACAAAATGGCACATTTTGGTGTCACACTTCAAGCTAGTGATCTTACCTATTTTATGAAATATACAGAAAATCAACAATGCTCGGAGTCAAATATAACAAAAAATTTCCTCACATTCTTTAAAATGCAATACATAAGTCACTTGACGGCTCAAAAATTGAAAGAAATCAAGTCGAACCTAGGAGCAACTGTCTGTGAGTACGATAAAAGGTTCAAAGACCTTTTGAGCCAAACTCCCTATGAAATCAATGAGAAAATGGTTGTACAATGGTATGTAGCAGGCCTATTGAAAAATATTAGAGTACCACTACATATTGACGACCTATCGACATGTGAAGAAGTCCTGAAAAAACACAAAGAATAGAAATGGATGATGAAGACCCTTTGACTTCATCAATTATTGAAAAATGAATAGAAGAAAAACCTACAGAGTTACAACAATCAATTAAGAACATGCCGATCTCATGCATTGAACTATGGTGTATAATATGTTCCAGTGAAGGCCACACAAAATATTTTTGCAAATTAAGTGATGCACTAGACCCTGTAGCCCAACAAAATTATATTGAAACATTTCGTGATATATGCAAAGGAGTAACAAATAATGCTACAAGGGAATTCCCACACAATATGAGAAAAGTGCGTCCAAAGTGGT
Source organism: Picea engelmannii (assembly GCA_009831015.1). Lineage (NCBI taxonomy): Eukaryota > Viridiplantae > Streptophyta > Pinopsida > Pinales > Pinaceae > Picea > Picea engelmannii. The sequence goes on along the minus strand of ML799229.1, from coordinate 318,899 downwards.
TCCATATATGTGAAGAAAAACCGAACAAACATTCAATTAGTCTATTACACACAGACAATCGATCAGAATATTGACCAAGGTGGAAATAGATATAGTGGTAGAGGTCATGGAGGCTATCAAGACCATGGATGAGCAGGAAGAGGCAACTTCAACTGAGGACGAGGTCAAGGATGATATTACTTCTTCAACAATTGAAAATATGACTACATTACTCCATATTACCCAATCAAAGATAGAATTGATCTCAAGTTTTGTAAAAATTGTGGAGTGGGAGACCACTCACTCTAAGACTGTCCAATCGTACTAGAAAAAGTAATGAAAAAAAGAAATGTAAATCTCTTGCACAAAGTTCCAAAAATGGATATTTTGAATTTGAAGAAACTCCATGTAGTAACACGCTCGAGAGCTGTCAAAGACAGTTTTCTAGAACTGCCAAGTCAATAGAGAGGAGGCTGAAACACATATCCCAACCCAGAATATGAAGAAAAACTAATTAGGGAAGCAATGAAATTCTTTAAAAATATCGACCACGACAAAACCAACAAGGGGGGACATGAGAATATTTCAGAAACTACACTAGATCAATTTATGCAATTATTGAAAGAGAAACATTTAGTTGATCGATTGATCTACTTACTGAGAATTTTGAGAGAATATAAAGAAGATCAAAGACCAATGAAAAGTTTGCGCCATTTATCACAGGAAAGAAAAAAAATGACTTCAACCCACAAGTCGACGTTGAAATCGATGGACAATTGATCAAACAAGGCATAGTCGACTTTGGATCACAAGTAAATATCCTCCCAAGAGAAACATGGATCTGACTTGGGAAACCCTTGCTTCAACCTACAATGAATTTTCTTAAGGTAGCATATCAAAGGTTCATTGAACCAATTGGAATTATTAAAAGTGTAATAACATCTATAATGGGAATTTTGACACGAGTCAATTTCAAAGTAATCAATCTAGTCGGAGGAATTCCTTCCTACCCTACATTAGTTGGATGGCCTTGGGGTCAAAATATGAAATCTATAATCTCACTCAAGAGGGATAGAATCAAATTGGAAGGAAGTGGCAACAAAATCATAATCCTGCTAGATCCAAAAGAAGGCAAACCATGGGTTGAGACATGGGATGAATCTCACGAAGACTGACGACTATACCAAGTAATGAATGACCAAAAAGATAATGTCGAGATAAATAGTGAAGGAGAAATCCTAGATGGGTCTCCATGTAAATGTGTTGAACCTGCACATAATAGATCTAGCTAGAAAATACTACACACATTTTCAGAGAGAAATTAAGAAAGAAGAAGAAGGAGAGAAAGAGTAGAAGAATTCTCATTAACCGTAATGAATAATGAATAATTTACACATGATATACTATGTATAACTGAATGAATGCACACTGGAGGATAACCAATGCACCATAGTGGTGGTATAGAGTGATTTGGACACATACCAACAGTTACGAGAGTGAAATGCCACCTAGTCTAGTCTCTCAGGAATTTACAAGAGTGAACTGCCACCTAGCTGAGTTAACTAGTCAACTTGTCTTCAGTTAATTGAATGAACAAAGTGTAGTGAGGAGTAGATCAGGGAATCAAGGGTAATGAGCCAGTATGGTGATGATCCCAAGGCAAGTTCTCATTAGCATGGTGATGATCCCAATGTTGCATGGTGACAAAACCAATGCATCATCTAGACTCAACTCAACTAGTCAAACTGAAGTGTCAACTGAAAGAGAATATTCTCCAGGTGGAATATTCTCCCCTAAAATATAGGGGACTAGATAATGACTAATTATGACTATTAAAAAAGGAAAAAACTTAGGAAAAATAAATCCTAGTTGCGTGTGAAGTAACTCCAACACCCCCCCCTGAACATCACTATGGTGAAAATAAAGAATGGGTCCCAACAACGAGGCCATGTTAGGTACCCAAATACAAAATATACACTGAAAATAAAGTGAGGAAAGAGGGAAAACCTCATGGGAAACCCCCCCTTCAAGGTACAATGTATGTAAAAATAATAACTACAGTTTCTAGGCAACTGTGTCCTTCACTCCAAGACGACTTCACAGAGAATGAAGATTTTTCTCAGTGAAGTTCTTGGTGAATATGTATGTCATTTGTTCTACTGAAGGATATAAATGTAGGTCAATGATCCCCTCATGTACTAAGTCCTGGATGTAGTGCATGTGGATCTCAATGTTCTTCGTTCGCTGCCTTTGAACTGGATCTCTGCAGAAATTCAGAGTGCTCTGGTTGTCACACCAGATGGCGATCGGATGGTGAAACTGAATGCCCAACTCAGTGAGAAAATTTTGTAGCCACACATCCTGAATGGTTATGCTAACTACCCCTTTGTACTCTTCGTCGGCTGAAGATAGAGAAATGAAAGCTTTCTTCTTTCTCAACCAACGAATAATCCTGGAACCAAGACTGAGTGAGTAACCAGATGTGGACTTGCGATCAGTGCTATCACCAGACCAATTAGAATTAGTAAACCCGATGAGATATAATGTAGAGTCTATTTCATAATGAATCCTAAATATGATGGTGCCCTGTACGTATCGAAGGATACACTTTGCAACCTTCCAATGTTGCTCATGCAGCTCCTACATGAACCTGGAAACTGTGCCAACTACATAGGAGAGGTCTGGTCTGGTGTGTGTGAGATACAACAAGATCCCCACTAGCTATTTGTACAGTGTGTTTTCAACCAATGGAGTCTCCCCGCCATCCTTAAGTTTGAATCCTGATAGGAAAGGATTCGGAGCAGACTTGCAGTCTGTCATGTGAAATCTCTCAAGGAGATCTTATGCGTACTTGGCCTGAGACAATTTGATTTCTGATGCATCCTAACTGATCTTGAGTCCAATGAAGAAGTGTAGTGGACCCATGTCCATCATCAAAACATGTCATGTAGAATCTTCTTGACTGCAACAATCGTTGAAGTCGAGCAACCGATGATGAACAAATCATCAACATACAAAACTAAGAGTAGAAGTGAATCATCCGTCTTGAGCATGTAGACATTCAGGTCTGATTTACAACGTAAAAAGTTCTGTGACAACAGGTAGGAGTCCATCTTGGCATACCATGCCCTTGGAGCCTGCTTGAGGCCATAAAGGGACTTCTTCAGTCGACATACCAAAGATGAATCTTGCATAAATCCCTGGGGCTGCTCCATATAGATCTCCTCAGAGAGATCACCATGAATAAATGCATTCTTCATGTCCATCTGATGGACTTCCCATCCCTTGGTTGTCACAATGGAAAGTGCCAATCATATGGAATCCATCTTCACTACTGGAGCGAAGGTCTCATCATAGTCAATACCATGCACCTGCTAAAAGCCTTTGGCAACAAGACTGGTGTTGCATCTGCTAATCTATCCATCTGCTTCACTGTTGGTCCTATAAACCCATCTACATATGACAAGTTTCCTCCCAGAAAGAAGGGCAACCAGATCCCAAGTCTGGTTCTCGAGGAGGGAGTTGTACTCCTCATGCATGGCGGATTCCCAAAAGTGATTTCCAACAACCTTTCCATAAGTCTATGGATCTGAAGACTAAACCAAGAAAATATGCCTGGAGGGAAATGGTTCAGTGGAAATGAGTGCAACAGGAGGCTCCTCAAAATCAGATCGAGTCCTCTTAGTATCGACTGGATCACCAACAGGATCCCCTACATCTTGAAGAGTTGTTTGTGTCCACTTGGGCCTCTGCTCTAGCTCTGCAACTACATCTATATGCTCTGACTCTGCATCTGATTGTACTGACTTTGAATCTAAATCATCTGAGTCCTCTAAATCAAAAATTTCATCTGAAGAAGAGTCGGCATGTGCATGCTCATCATCTCGGACAGATGGAAGAATGAAGGTGTCTACATGCGGTTGTTGAGGTACATGCGAGACGCTTTCCTCAAATTGGACACTACACTCAATGATAAGTCAGTTTGAGAAAAGATCAATAAGCGTATATCCCTTCACACCGTCAGGGTATCTAACAAAAATACACTTGGTGCTTTGTGTAGCAAGTGCATTCCTGTTTTTAGAGGGAATCTGGGCCCATGCATGTGAACTGAAAATGCGAAAGTGGATCACTTCTAGTTGAGGCCGCTCTAAGCCTCGTAGGGGGTATTATCCTTGACAGATATATGGGGAGATCTATTTTGGATGTATGTTTCACAGTTAAGTTCATCGGCCCATAGACTCTATGGTAGTGACTTTTCATGCAACATGCAAGATGCCATTTCCTTTAGAGTTCTGTTTTTCCACTCAACAACTTCATTTTGCTGTGGAGTATAGGGAACTATGTGCTGCAACTGAATCCCTACATCATGGAAACAATTATGGATCTCATGATTTACATATTCTCCCCCGTTATCATTTCACATGACTTTTATCTTCTTTCGGGAATGTGTCTCAACCAGGGCTTTGAAATCTTTGAGGTGTTGAAAGACCTTAGATTTATGCCTAAGAAAGTAAATCCATGTAAAACGTGAGAAATCATCAACAAAAATGAGAAACAAACCCTTTCTTTTGTGATGGATGGATGCGGAAAAGGACCCATAATCTCATTTTAGATCATATCTAAAGGCGGGGAAGCTCTCTGAGACTTTCCTTTGTCAAATTTATCTCGAGGGCGTTTTCCGAGAACATATCCCTCACATACTCCCTTGGAGAAATGGATGTTTGGTAGACCATCAACCAATATCTTCTTTCTAAGCTATTGCATGTATCTGAAATTTAAATGTCCAAACATTTCGTTCCATATCCTACTACTTTCATTAGCATGAGTAAGCAGTAAAGTAGAATCAGGTTCAATGAATTCAAAAAAAGTATACAATATAGACTGATGATTTACCATATCGGTTGCAACCCTAGAGTTGGTTTGCATGTCATAGATGTCCACTAAATTTGGTGTGAATATGACTTTATTTTTGGTTCCGAAATTCATCATATGATACATGGAGAGAATGTTGATGGAGAGTTTGGGAATGTGCAACACATTCTCGAAGCTTCTGTTGGTGAGTTCAATCCTTTCTTTGTCGGTGAATTCAACTGAAGAGTTGTCCCCCATCAGAATAGGAGGACCTTTGCATGCATCCAATGAATAATATACTTCATTTGAGTCAGCCATGTGATGTGATGCTCCCAAATCTACGATCCAGGCATCAAGAGAGGAGTTGATGGCAATCAAGGTATGGCTAGAATTGTCTTTCTTGGGATTATGATCTTCTGGCTTCTTCTTCTTGGAACCCTTGGGGATGCGATCTCTAATTTTGTTTTTTATGAGGTATTTGAGTCATTATATCTATTGTTTTTTGCATGAATTCAGATTCTGGATGGAATCCTTTGTGACAGTACGTGCATTTCTCCCCTTTTCTTCCCTTTTCCCCTTTGGATCCTGAGGCATCGGTGAAGGGTTTTGTGTATCTTTCCTTATTTGAATGTGCATGAGATTTAATTTTGTATTTATATTTATATTTATGATATTTATGGATGCCATATTTCACAGTAAGTGCATGTGGCTTTGGGCCTTTGATTTTCCCCATGTTGATGAGCTTGGTTTGCTCTTGTGTCAGGGATTCGATAAAATGCTCAAGAGAAGGCAGCTTCCAGGTGGCTCCGGAGGTGAATCTGATAGAATGGAATGTGGATATAAGTAAAGAGAAATCAGGACCAAGTTTGGAGAGAACGGTTATAACCATTTTTTTCTCCTCAGATTTATCAACCCCACAAGCTTTGAGTTGTGACAGTAAATCCTTGAATTTTGTAAATAAATATTTGATATACTCTAATATTTTTGGATCCAATGTGAGAAATTTCACCTCCATCATGTGTCCCCTCATATCATACTATTTTACAAAGATCCCTTCCAAGGTTTTCCAGGCTTCATTGGGAGTCTTACATGAAGATATGTGAAAAAAGAGATCAGGAGAAATAAGACTGCAAATTGTTCTGAGTGCTTCATCCATTCGATTTAAGTACTTGGATTTTTCGATGGCTGATTTTGATTCTATATATGTATTCAAGGTTAACCTGTACAATCCTTTGGTTTGTATATGTGTGGATATTTTATCCTTCCATGCAAAGTAGTTGTAAGGTGTAAGAATGAATTCTTTTTGGAAATCCATCTTTCCGTTGTCTTCAATCTTTTGTAGCTGCAAATGTTTTGGGTGTATATTTTTCTTAGCAGTCTATCGGATCTTATACCATGTAAATGTTTTTAACCTGCACATAATAGATCTATTTAGAAAATACTACAAACATTTGTAGAGAGAAATTAAGAAAGAAGAAGAAGGAGAGAAAGAGTAGAATAATTATCATTAATCATAATGAATAATGAATAATTTACACATGACATACTCTATATAAATCAATGAATGCACACTAGAGGAGAACCAATGCACCATAGTGGTGGTCTATAATGATCTAGACATACACCAACAGTTACGAGAGTGAATTGCCACCTAGCCGAGTTAACTAGTCAACTAGTCTTCAATTAACTGATTGAATAGAGTGTGGTGAGGAGTAGATCAAGGAATCAAGGGTAATTCACTAGTCTGGTGATGATCGCAAGGAAAGTGTGCATTAGCATGGTGATGATCCCAATGTTGGATGGTGACAAAACCAATACAACATCTAGACTCAACTCAACTAGTCAAACTGAAGTGTCAATTGAAAGAAAATATTCTCCAGGTGGAATATTCTCCCCTAAAATATAGGATACTGGATAATGACTAATTTTGACTGATAAACAAGGAAAAATAAATCCTAGGTGTGTGTGAAGTAACTCTAACACTCCATTTTCAATAGTCCAAGATTCGGATACAAAATTATACAATTGGAAAATGGAAAACTATGAAGCACAAGACAAATAGTGCTAGTCGATATGAACAATACCAATAAGATGATCCAAATCATATTTATTAGTACAAGAAATACCTATTATGGTTGAAAGAAAATTCAATAAAACACCAACATTAATTCCAACACATTCACAGAAAAAGAAACCTCTATGTTTCAACGAAAGAAACTATCCATTTATGCATGTCGACGAGGTTTCCAAGTTAGTCATATATTAGGGGAGAGTACAAAGTCTAGTTAAATATTTTACAGACCAAGCCGCCTGATGGTGGGAGACACATGCACCTCGATTGCAAACATGGAATACCACCCTTTACTTTGTCAAAATACTTGATGGAAAAACATTATCATCCAATATTAATATCCTGACTTTTAAACATGGGTTTGACCCAGTCCTTCACATCAAGCAATGCGATAAGGAATGGAGGAAATCATGCTACAGGAATGTGAGAGTGTGGACACATATGTTTACAAACACATTGGATGGCATATCCCACAAGTGGTATAAAATTGAAGAAGTGTGTGGACACACATTCAACTGGAACGAAAAAAAATAACTTCCTAAAAGAATTATAATTTAGACTTGAAGAAGAATTATTGAAGGAAGCAACAAGATAGATAAAAAACATTTTAGAAAAATCAATTTCCTAGGAGATTAAGAAAAAATGAAAATCTAAAGTCGACATGGGATCAACTTCGACTTGTAATTTAATATCGACACATTATCTAAATAATATATCGTCAAATAGACATGCAAAACATAATTTTTCTGGGACAAAGATTTCAATGGAAGAAAAACCATCAAGGAGTACAAAACTATGTAAAAACAGTATACTATGTGACCAAGGAAGGAAAGGAAGAGAAAGACGATACCAAAAAACCTGATTTCTCATCAAGTTATAATCAAGTCGTGGAAGGAGAATGGCAATTGGACTAGTCAAAATCACTCGAATGGATGGATGCAAAAATTAAAACCAAAGAATTCGACATTTCAATATATGATCGAACAAAAATGGCCAGAACATGTGACTATTGGTCTGACAAGAAAACCATGGAAATAGTCGACCTACTCAAACAATACATATATTTCTTCTCACATAACTACAAATATCTCAAAGGATTGGTACAAGATATGGGTGAAATGAAAATTGATCTCATCCCTGGTGCCAAACCTGTTAAAAAATGACTAGATAAGTTGGCACATAAATACAATCCCATTGACCAAAAAGAAATAAAAGAAATTCTCATTGCTGGCATTATATATCCTATCGATAAGTCTGAATGGGAAATCCCCATGGTTGTGAAACCCAAGAAGCACAAACCAAATAAATTAAGAATATGTTTCAACTTCCAAGGATTGAATAAACTCACAGTGACCAATCCATTCCTGACACCATTTGATGATGAGATTATTAATGAAGTAGAGGGACATGAATGTTACACATTCAATGACGACTTCTCTGGATACAACCAAGTACCTATAGCAAAGGAATATCAAGAAAAAACTAGATTTCTATCTGTATTTGAATCATTCACATACAAAGTCATGTTGTTTGACCTCAAAAATTCCCCACCAATCTTCTCTAGGATAGTGTTAAAGGAATTTTAAGAATATATTTATAAAACAATAGATGTGTATTTCGACAACTGGACTATATGTAACTTGCTAAAAGACAACAACGAATGGTTAAGATTGATGCTGGAAAGATGCAGGAAAATACGAATGTATTTAAACATAAAAAAGTTCATCTTTTCCATGCCTATAGACATATAGTTGGGCCATATTGTATGCAAGGATGGGATAAAAGTTGACATGGTCAAAATTAAAATCATCCTCGACTTGAAACCACCAGTCAACTAGAAACAAATAAAAATATTCCTTGGACACACGGGGTATTATAGAAAGTTCATTTGACACTACTCCGACCTCATGTTCCCGATCGATGAGATTTCAAAGAAAGAATTCGAGTTCTAGTAGACCTAGGAATGTGACAACACTTTTTAACTATTAAAAAGAAAATTGGTATAAGTTTCCATCCTACGATTTATGGACTAGTCAAATTCATGTTCATGTCAATGCCTCAAGTGTCATTGTAGGTTTAGTCCTAGCCCAAGAATATGATGACATGTTCAACCATTCGAATACATATTCTAGTTAGAAATTGAATAAAGAAGAAAGGAATTATTTGATGACTGAACACAAAGCTTTAGCAATGATTTTTTCCTTGCAAAATTTTTGACACTATCTATCAGGAAATCCTTTTACATATTTTAAAGATCATTGATCGCTGAAATATCTAGTTAATAAACCAGACCATCAAGGGAAAATCTATCGATGGCTTCTACTCTTTCAATAATTTGACTTTGAAGTAGTATTCCAACCAATAAATAAGAACATCATCTTGGATCATCTATCCCGACTTCAAACAGGGGAAGATCTGTCAGGGATATATGATGATTTAGTGGATGTGAATCTATTCAAGGCTGAAGCATTTCCCAAAGAACTGGTAGAAATTGAAAAGTTTATATAGGAAGGGAAAGCACCTAAAGATCTCCCAACCAACAAATAGAAAATCC
>ML799229.1:287654-307127 GCA_009831015.1 Picea engelmannii | reverse complement strand
TTGTGGAGTGGGAGACCACTCACTCTAAGACTGTCCAATCGTACTAGAAAAAGTAATGAAAAAAAGAAATGTAAATCTCTTGCACAAAGTTCCAAAAATGGATATTTTGAATTTGAAGAAACTCCATGTAGTAACACGCTCGAGAGCTGTCAAAGACAGTTTTCTAGAACTGCCAAGTCAATAGAGAGGAGGCTGAAACACATATCCCAACCCAGAATATGAAGAAAAACTAATTAGGGAAGCAATGAAATTCTTTAAAAATATCGACCACGACAAAACCAACAAGGGGGGACATGAGAATATTTCAGAAACTACACTAGATCAATTTATGCAATTATTGAAAGAGAAACATTTAGTTGATCGATTGATCTACTTACTGAGAATTTTGAGAGAATATAAAGAAGATCAAAGACCAATGAAAAGTTTGCGCCATTTATCACAGGAAAGAAAAAAAATGACTTCAACCCACAAGTCGACGTTGAAATCGATGGACAATTGATCAAACAAGGCATAGTCGACTTTGGATCACAAGTAAATATCCTCCCAAGAGAAACATGGATCTGACTTGGGAAACCCTTGCTTCAACCTACAATGAATTTTCTTAAGGTAGCATATCAAAGGTTCATTGAACCAATTGGAATTATTAAAAGTGTAATAACATCTATAATGGGAATTTTGACACGAGTCAATTTCAAAGTAATCAATCTAGTCGGAGGAATTCCTTCCTACCCTACATTAGTTGGATGGCCTTGGGGTCAAAATATGAAATCTATAATCTCACTCAAGAGGGATAGAATCAAATTGGAAGGAAGTGGCAACAAAATCATAATCCTGCTAGATCCAAAAGAAGGCAAACCATGGGTTGAGACATGGGATGAATCTCACGAAGACTGACGACTATACCAAGTAATGAATGACCAAAAAGATAATGTCGAGATAAATAGTGAAGGAGAAATCCTAGATGGGTCTCCATGTAAATGTGTTGAACCTGCACATAATAGATCTAGCTAGAAAATACTACACACATTTTCAGAGAGAAATTAAGAAAGAAGAAGAAGGAGAGAAAGAGTAGAAGAATTCTCATTAACCGTAATGAATAATGAATAATTTACACATGATATACTATGTATAACTGAATGAATGCACACTGGAGGATAACCAATGCACCATAGTGGTGGTATAGAGTGATTTGGACACATACCAACAGTTACGAGAGTGAAATGCCACCTAGTCTAGTCTCTCAGGAATTTACAAGAGTGAACTGCCACCTAGCTGAGTTAACTAGTCAACTTGTCTTCAGTTAATTGAATGAACAAAGTGTAGTGAGGAGTAGATCAGGGAATCAAGGGTAATGAGCCAGTATGGTGATGATCCCAAGGCAAGTTCTCATTAGCATGGTGATGATCCCAATGTTGCATGGTGACAAAACCAATGCATCATCTAGACTCAACTCAACTAGTCAAACTGAAGTGTCAACTGAAAGAGAATATTCTCCAGGTGGAATATTCTCCCCTAAAATATAGGGGACTAGATAATGACTAATTATGACTATTAAAAAAGGAAAAAACTTAGGAAAAATAAATCCTAGTTGCGTGTGAAGTAACTCCAACACCCCCCCCTGAACATCACTATGGTGAAAATAAAGAATGGGTCCCAACAACGAGGCCATGTTAGGTACCCAAATACAAAATATACACTGAAAATAAAGTGAGGAAAGAGGGAAAACCTCATGGGAAACCCCCCCTTCAAGGTACAATGTATGTAAAAATAATAACTACAGTTTCTAGGCAACTGTGTCCTTCACTCCAAGACGACTTCACAGAGAATGAAGATTTTTCTCAGTGAAGTTCTTGGTGAATATGTATGTCATTTGTTCTACTGAAGGATATAAATGTAGGTCAATGATCCCCTCATGTACTAAGTCCTGGATGTAGTGCATGTGGATCTCAATGTTCTTCGTTCGCTGCCTTTGAACTGGATCTCTGCAGAAATTCAGAGTGCTCTGGTTGTCACACCAGATGGCGATCGGATGGTGAAACTGAATGCCCAACTCAGTGAGAAAATTTTGTAGCCACACATCCTGAATGGTTATGCTAACTACCCCTTTGTACTCTTCGTCGGCTGAAGATAGAGAAATGAAAGCTTTCTTCTTTCTCAACCAACGAATAATCCTGGAACCAAGACTGAGTGAGTAACCAGATGTGGACTTGCGATCAGTGCTATCACCAGACCAATTAGAATTAGTAAACCCGATGAGATATAATGTAGAGTCTATTTCATAATGAATCCTAAATATGATGGTGCCCTGTACGTATCGAAGGATACACTTTGCAACCTTCCAATGTTGCTCATGCAGCTCCTACATGAACCTGGAAACTGTGCCAACTACATAGGAGAGGTCTGGTCTGGTGTGTGTGAGATACAACAAGATCCCCACTAGCTATTTGTACAGTGTGTTTTCAACCAATGGAGTCTCCCCGCCATCCTTAAGTTTGAATCCTGATAGGAAAGGATTCGGAGCAGACTTGCAGTCTGTCATGTGAAATCTCTCAAGGAGATCTTATGCGTACTTGGCCTGAGACAATTTGATTTCTGATGCATCCTAACTGATCTTGAGTCCAATGAAGAAGTGTAGTGGACCCATGTCCATCATCAAAACATGTCATGTAGAATCTTCTTGACTGCAACAATCGTTGAAGTCGAGCAACCGATGATGAACAAATCATCAACATACAAAACTAAGAGTAGAAGTGAATCATCCGTCTTGAGCATGTAGACATTCAGGTCTGATTTACAACGTAAAAAGTTCTGTGACAACAGGTAGGAGTCCATCTTGGCATACCATGCCCTTGGAGCCTGCTTGAGGCCATAAAGGGACTTCTTCAGTCGACATACCAAAGATGAATCTTGCATAAATCCCTGGGGCTGCTCCATATAGATCTCCTCAGAGAGATCACCATGAATAAATGCATTCTTCATGTCCATCTGATGGACTTCCCATCCCTTGGTTGTCACAATGGAAAGTGCCAATCATATGGAATCCATCTTCACTACTGGAGCGAAGGTCTCATCATAGTCAATACCATGCACCTGCTAAAAGCCTTTGGCAACAAGACTGGTGTTGCATCTGCTAATCTATCCATCTGCTTCACTGTTGGTCCTATAAACCCATCTACATATGACAAGTTTCCTCCCAGAAAGAAGGGCAACCAGATCCCAAGTCTGGTTCTCGAGGAGGGAGTTGTACTCCTCATGCATGGCGGATTCCCAAAAGTGATTTCCAACAACCTTTCCATAAGTCTATGGATCTGAAGACTAAACCAAGAAAATATGCCTGGAGGGAAATGGTTCAGTGGAAATGAGTGCAACAGGAGGCTCCTCAAAATCAGATCGAGTCCTCTTAGTATCGACTGGATCACCAACAGGATCCCCTACATCTTGAAGAGTTGTTTGTGTCCACTTGGGCCTCTGCTCTAGCTCTGCAACTACATCTATATGCTCTGACTCTGCATCTGATTGTACTGACTTTGAATCTAAATCATCTGAGTCCTCTAAATCAAAAATTTCATCTGAAGAAGAGTCGGCATGTGCATGCTCATCATCTCGGACAGATGGAAGAATGAAGGTGTCTACATGCGGTTGTTGAGGTACATGCGAGACGCTTTCCTCAAATTGGACACTACACTCAATGATAAGTCAGTTTGAGAAAAGATCAATAAGCGTATATCCCTTCACACCGTCAGGGTATCTAACAAAAATACACTTGGTGCTTTGTGTAGCAAGTGCATTCCTGTTTTTAGAGGGAATCTGGGCCCATGCATGTGAACTGAAAATGCGAAAGTGGATCACTTCTAGTTGAGGCCGCTCTAAGCCTCGTAGGGGGTATTATCCTTGACAGATATATGGGGAGATCTATTTTGGATGTATGTTTCACAGTTAAGTTCATCGGCCCATAGACTCTATGGTAGTGACTTTTCATGCAACATGCAAGATGCCATTTCCTTTAGAGTTCTGTTTTTCCACTCAACAACTTCATTTTGCTGTGGAGTATAGGGAACTATGTGCTGCAACTGAATCCCTACATCATGGAAACAATTATGGATCTCATGATTTACATATTCTCCCCCGTTATCATTTCACATGACTTTTATCTTCTTTCGGGAATGTGTCTCAACCAGGGCTTTGAAATCTTTGAGGTGTTGAAAGACCTTAGATTTATGCCTAAGAAAGTAAATCCATGTAAAACGTGAGAAATCATCAACAAAAATGAGAAACAAACCCTTTCTTTTGTGATGGATGGATGCGGAAAAGGACCCATAATCTCATTTTAGATCATATCTAAAGGCGGGGAAGCTCTCTGAGACTTTCCTTTGTCAAATTTATCTCGAGGGCGTTTTCCGAGAACATATCCCTCACATACTCCCTTGGAGAAATGGATGTTTGGTAGACCATCAACCAATATCTTCTTTCTAAGCTATTGCATGTATCTGAAATTTAAATGTCCAAACATTTCGTTCCATATCCTACTACTTTCATTAGCATGAGTAAGCAGTAAAGTAGAATCAGGTTCAATGAATTCAAAAAAAGTATACAATATAGACTGATGATTTACCATATCGGTTGCAACCCTAGAGTTGGTTTGCATGTCATAGATGTCCACTAAATTTGGTGTGAATATGACTTTATTTTTGGTTCCGAAATTCATCATATGATACATGGAGAGAATGTTGATGGAGAGTTTGGGAATGTGCAACACATTCTCGAAGCTTCTGTTGGTGAGTTCAATCCTTTCTTTGTCGGTGAATTCAACTGAAGAGTTGTCCCCCATCAGAATAGGAGGACCTTTGCATGCATCCAATGAATAATATACTTCATTTGAGTCAGCCATGTGATGTGATGCTCCCAAATCTACGATCCAGGCATCAAGAGAGGAGTTGATGGCAATCAAGGTATGGCTAGAATTGTCTTTCTTGGGATTATGATCTTCTGGCTTCTTCTTCTTGGAACCCTTGGGGATGCGATCTCTAATTTTGTTTTTTATGAGGTATTTGAGTCATTATATCTATTGTTTTTTGCATGAATTCAGATTCTGGATGGAATCCTTTGTGACAGTACGTGCATTTCTCCCCTTTTCTTCCCTTTTCCCCTTTGGATCCTGAGGCATCGGTGAAGGGTTTTGTGTATCTTTCCTTATTTGAATGTGCATGAGATTTAATTTTGTATTTATATTTATATTTATGATATTTATGGATGCCATATTTCACAGTAAGTGCATGTGGCTTTGGGCCTTTGATTTTCCCCATGTTGATGAGCTTGGTTTGCTCTTGTGTCAGGGATTCGATAAAATGCTCAAGAGAAGGCAGCTTCCAGGTGGCTCCGGAGGTGAATCTGATAGAATGGAATGTGGATATAAGTAAAGAGAAATCAGGACCAAGTTTGGAGAGAACGGTTATAACCATTTTTTTCTCCTCAGATTTATCAACCCCACAAGCTTTGAGTTGTGACAGTAAATCCTTGAATTTTGTAAATAAATATTTGATATACTCTAATATTTTTGGATCCAATGTGAGAAATTTCACCTCCATCATGTGTCCCCTCATATCATACTATTTTACAAAGATCCCTTCCAAGGTTTTCCAGGCTTCATTGGGAGTCTTACATGAAGATATGTGAAAAAAGAGATCAGGAGAAATAAGACTGCAAATTGTTCTGAGTGCTTCATCCATTCGATTTAAGTACTTGGATTTTTCGATGGCTGATTTTGATTCTATATATGTATTCAAGGTTAACCTGTACAATCCTTTGGTTTGTATATGTGTGGATATTTTATCCTTCCATGCAAAGTAGTTGTAAGGTGTAAGAATGAATTCTTTTTGGAAATCCATCTTTCCGTTGTCTTCAATCTTTTGTAGCTGCAAATGTTTTGGGTGTATATTTTTCTTAGCAGTCTATCGGATCTTATACCATGTAAATGTTTTTAACCTGCACATAATAGATCTATTTAGAAAATACTACAAACATTTGTAGAGAGAAATTAAGAAAGAAGAAGAAGGAGAGAAAGAGTAGAATAATTATCATTAATCATAATGAATAATGAATAATTTACACATGACATACTCTATATAAATCAATGAATGCACACTAGAGGAGAACCAATGCACCATAGTGGTGGTCTATAATGATCTAGACATACACCAACAGTTACGAGAGTGAATTGCCACCTAGCCGAGTTAACTAGTCAACTAGTCTTCAATTAACTGATTGAATAGAGTGTGGTGAGGAGTAGATCAAGGAATCAAGGGTAATTCACTAGTCTGGTGATGATCGCAAGGAAAGTGTGCATTAGCATGGTGATGATCCCAATGTTGGATGGTGACAAAACCAATACAACATCTAGACTCAACTCAACTAGTCAAACTGAAGTGTCAATTGAAAGAAAATATTCTCCAGGTGGAATATTCTCCCCTAAAATATAGGATACTGGATAATGACTAATTTTGACTGATAAACAAGGAAAAATAAATCCTAGGTGTGTGTGAAGTAACTCTAACACTCCATTTTCAATAGTCCAAGATTCGGATACAAAATTATACAATTGGAAAATGGAAAACTATGAAGCACAAGACAAATAGTGCTAGTCGATATGAACAATACCAATAAGATGATCCAAATCATATTTATTAGTACAAGAAATACCTATTATGGTTGAAAGAAAATTCAATAAAACACCAACATTAATTCCAACACATTCACAGAAAAAGAAACCTCTATGTTTCAACGAAAGAAACTATCCATTTATGCATGTCGACGAGGTTTCCAAGTTAGTCATATATTAGGGGAGAGTACAAAGTCTAGTTAAATATTTTACAGACCAAGCCGCCTGATGGTGGGAGACACATGCACCTCGATTGCAAACATGGAATACCACCCTTTACTTTGTCAAAATACTTGATGGAAAAACATTATCATCCAATATTAATATCCTGACTTTTAAACATGGGTTTGACCCAGTCCTTCACATCAAGCAATGCGATAAGGAATGGAGGAAATCATGCTACAGGAATGTGAGAGTGTGGACACATATGTTTACAAACACATTGGATGGCATATCCCACAAGTGGTATAAAATTGAAGAAGTGTGTGGACACACATTCAACTGGAACGAAAAAAAATAACTTCCTAAAAGAATTATAATTTAGACTTGAAGAAGAATTATTGAAGGAAGCAACAAGATAGATAAAAAACATTTTAGAAAAATCAATTTCCTAGGAGATTAAGAAAAAATGAAAATCTAAAGTCGACATGGGATCAACTTCGACTTGTAATTTAATATCGACACATTATCTAAATAATATATCGTCAAATAGACATGCAAAACATAATTTTTCTGGGACAAAGATTTCAATGGAAGAAAAACCATCAAGGAGTACAAAACTATGTAAAAACAGTATACTATGTGACCAAGGAAGGAAAGGAAGAGAAAGACGATACCAAAAAACCTGATTTCTCATCAAGTTATAATCAAGTCGTGGAAGGAGAATGGCAATTGGACTAGTCAAAATCACTCGAATGGATGGATGCAAAAATTAAAACCAAAGAATTCGACATTTCAATATATGATCGAACAAAAATGGCCAGAACATGTGACTATTGGTCTGACAAGAAAACCATGGAAATAGTCGACCTACTCAAACAATACATATATTTCTTCTCACATAACTACAAATATCTCAAAGGATTGGTACAAGATATGGGTGAAATGAAAATTGATCTCATCCCTGGTGCCAAACCTGTTAAAAAATGACTAGATAAGTTGGCACATAAATACAATCCCATTGACCAAAAAGAAATAAAAGAAATTCTCATTGCTGGCATTATATATCCTATCGATAAGTCTGAATGGGAAATCCCCATGGTTGTGAAACCCAAGAAGCACAAACCAAATAAATTAAGAATATGTTTCAACTTCCAAGGATTGAATAAACTCACAGTGACCAATCCATTCCTGACACCATTTGATGATGAGATTATTAATGAAGTAGAGGGACATGAATGTTACACATTCAATGACGACTTCTCTGGATACAACCAAGTACCTATAGCAAAGGAATATCAAGAAAAAACTAGATTTCTATCTGTATTTGAATCATTCACATACAAAGTCATGTTGTTTGACCTCAAAAATTCCCCACCAATCTTCTCTAGGATAGTGTTAAAGGAATTTTAAGAATATATTTATAAAACAATAGATGTGTATTTCGACAACTGGACTATATGTAACTTGCTAAAAGACAACAACGAATGGTTAAGATTGATGCTGGAAAGATGCAGGAAAATACGAATGTATTTAAACATAAAAAAGTTCATCTTTTCCATGCCTATAGACATATAGTTGGGCCATATTGTATGCAAGGATGGGATAAAAGTTGACATGGTCAAAATTAAAATCATCCTCGACTTGAAACCACCAGTCAACTAGAAACAAATAAAAATATTCCTTGGACACACGGGGTATTATAGAAAGTTCATTTGACACTACTCCGACCTCATGTTCCCGATCGATGAGATTTCAAAGAAAGAATTCGAGTTCTAGTAGACCTAGGAATGTGACAACACTTTTTAACTATTAAAAAGAAAATTGGTATAAGTTTCCATCCTACGATTTATGGACTAGTCAAATTCATGTTCATGTCAATGCCTCAAGTGTCATTGTAGGTTTAGTCCTAGCCCAAGAATATGATGACATGTTCAACCATTCGAATACATATTCTAGTTAGAAATTGAATAAAGAAGAAAGGAATTATTTGATGACTGAACACAAAGCTTTAGCAATGATTTTTTCCTTGCAAAATTTTTGACACTATCTATCAGGAAATCCTTTTACATATTTTAAAGATCATTGATCGCTGAAATATCTAGTTAATAAACCAGACCATCAAGGGAAAATCTATCGATGGCTTCTACTCTTTCAATAATTTGACTTTGAAGTAGTATTCCAACCAATAAATAAGAACATCATCTTGGATCATCTATCCCGACTTCAAACAGGGGAAGATCTGTCAGGGATATATGATGATTTAGTGGATGTGAATCTATTCAAGGCTGAAGCATTTCCCAAAGAACTGGTAGAAATTGAAAAGTTTATATAGGAAGGGAAAGCACCTAAAGATCTCCCAACCAACAAATAGAAAATCCGAGCTATGAAAGCTGCACCATTCACTCTCATGAATGGATATCTTTACAAACTAGGACTCGACAACATTTTGTGAATATGTGCATTATAGCATGAACATGAATACATCATTAAAAAAGCACACACAGGCCCACCTAAAGGTCACTTTCAAGTCGACACGACAAACAAGAAAATCCTTCAAGTCGATCTTTGGTGTCCGAATTTACACAAATACTGTCAAGAATAGATAAAGAAATGTGACAAGTGTCAAAGGATAGGTTGAACATTGTGGAAGAATGAAATGAACCTGCACTCAGTAAACCCCAATTTACTATTTGAAATATGGTCTATTGATTTTTTCAGTCCTTTCCCAAAAAGTAAAAAAAAATTGCGAGCAAAATACATTATTATAATCATCAAATACCTAACAAAGTGGAAAGAAGAAGAACCATTCAATAATTGCACAAAGGAAAAAACTACAAAATTCATTTATGAAAATATAGTACCCAGATTCAATTTCCCTTAACAATAATCATTGATGAAAGAACCCACTTCATCAATAGTAAAATTGAAGTATCGTTGAGAAAATTCATGATTGACCATAGAAAAACATCTACATATCACCCACAAGCAAATGTAGTCGTAGAGTCTTTTAACAAAACATTACATAAGGGCCTGAAAAGAAATATGTGGACTTGATAGAGATGATTGGGATGAAAAAATTCCATTTATATTTTGGGCATATATATAGAACAACTTACAAAATATTGATTGGCCAAACGCATTTCAAACTAGTATATGGTCAAAAAATAGTGATCCCACTACATTTATGTGAAAATGAAAGTCGTATAGCCTCTGTCCTAGAATTTGATCACATACTGAACACAATACAACGCCTCTACCAACTAAACCTATTAGAATAAGAAAGGATGATGGTGAAACAACATTAGGAAATTCAAAAGAGTTGGCATAAATATTGTCATGATCGACATCTTAAGAAGAAATACATTAATAATGGAGACTTGGTACTGATATATGATAGTCGGGTAAAAGGAAAACCAATCAAGATAGAAACTACATGGTTGGGTCCATATGTGGTCGAGGACATATAACCTTCAGGAGAAGTGCAATTGAAAATGTTGCAAGGGAACCCCTTCAAGAAATTGGTCAATGGGGCCCATTTGAAAATATATCACACTTAGCAGTCTAAAGTACTACTGGTGAAAACCTCTTCGGGGGTGCCAGTAGGAATTGAATTGGTTGAAAACCTCCGAGGAAACTTGAGTTGAAAGTAAAGGTAATAGAGAAAAAGAAAAAATAAAATAAAGACAAGAAAAAGAAATAAAATCAAAAGAAAGATTAAGAACATACATACCAAGAAATCAAAACTAAGGAAACAATAAACAAGTTGGTTACCAAAAATAGGTATAGAAACTGATAGAAGAACTATAAATTATATGATTGATTCGCAACACATCCATTCACACTAAAATAATTGAAAATGAGAAGAGAACAGAGCCCATGGGAAACAATCAAAGAGGAAACCCAAAAATCAAGAGCAAGTTCCTTACCTTGATAAGATTTGTGCCATTAACTGAACATGCAAAACATTCGATCGTTCGAAAGAGAAGAATATAATTCAACAGAACAAAAAACTCATAAATGCAAATTTTGAAGATCAAGTTAGCGAGAAAAATATCAAGCAAGTGAGCATGCAAACAACACTTCAAGGAAACCCGATTATCCTATTCAAAGAAAGAATGTATTCAAAAGGTTGAGAATTCATTGAATTGATAGAAAAAAGAAAGAAACATGGTCGTACGCTTCGACTGAAGGTCCCCAACCGCTTAGAAGGATCGACCCGACCAAGCAACCCAAACAAATATCACTCAATTTGAGCGCACACCTTGAGGAACTAAAATCAACATAGATGATATTCGATGTGACTAAGCAGCGTGAATGTATTAATGCCATTGATGCTCGACATGACAACTTATACCACTAAGATTTCGTTGACACATAATTCACCTCACATGAACAAATAGTAAATCTCACACCATTATCGATATGGACGAATTAATATCCTCTCTAATAGAATTAAAGTCCCTACTCCATCTCGTGCCTATAAATTTGGATGAGGCATATAAATTTGACTCACTTCTATTTACACCCAAGCATTCACACAAACAAGTCATAGGACTCCCAGTTGTGCATTTAAGCCTCGAACTCTAGAAGCAACAATCTAACCTCCATGAAATAACAAAAAGTCAAGAATGAGAGGACAAGTCGAAGGTTCATTGGTCGAGCCAAGAACAAAGACCAAGTTTGATAAAAACAAGTGCAACTGAACTACAAGAATGCTTGGAAAATATCCCCAACACCCGACTAGAAGAGATCGATTGGTCCTCACATTGGAAAATTTTCATAGCATGGGGGATGGAATCTAGTGTCTGGAAAGAAGAAACAATTTTCCTTGAGGAAACTAGTATCCGACACTTCCTAGGCACAACTCACGTCCTAGACTTCAATGGGTGGAAGGAAGAAGATGGCAATTTTTTTTCAGTCGATACTGTAATGGCCATCTGTGGTAATATTTCTTAGTCAGGATCATGGGGGGACTGATCCATCGAATCATGATAATTCCACATGGAAGCACTCCAGTTTCCAAAACTTTGATCCCAAATGAATGGATTCAAGCTCTTATTGGAGGAACATCAACAAATAATTCGGAAGGGTTGTTGATCAACAAAGTCATGAACCTCCATGCCAAATGGAAATGTATCATTATGTAATTGTGCCTAACAAAAATGGGTCAATATTCATACATGAATATTACAATGTTAGTGTTATAACCCTAAATTGCACCATACATGCATACCTGGCGTTTGGCCCTCTTACTTGCTATTTTTGCCAAGCCATCACTGAGCATATCTTCTTAAAAAACATATTTTTGAAGATGTACGTGCCCTGCACCACTATTGTCCGCGTACACATGCTTTTTTCACCACTACATCTCATGTACGTACACTAGATGCATCATTATAGTGTGTTTATACCCACAAAAGTTGCAAAAATTAACAACATTGCAAGGAATTCGTTGAGATTATGGGCTATTGGGTAGTTTTCCAATTGTCCCACCGCCTATAGTCTGTCACCCAACCGAATAAACATCCTTTTATCATATAAAATAAGGTGTTGGGGTCTCATTCCTAGGAGAAGCATAAGAACAATGAAAATCTACCCATTTCACATCCCCTCCTTGCCCCAAGAATTTGTAGCCACCTTGTGAGTTTTGTGCCAGAATTTCCCATTCTTGCATTTTCCCTCCATTATAAGCCTATGCCATTTCCCTAGAGAGAAGTGTGAGAGGAGAAAGATACATGGAAGCATAGTTGGAGCTTGGTGAAGAGGATCCCAGACCAGGTTCGAGGAGCAGTTGTCGATCTCATTGTAAGTAAACTTTGTGATATCAATAAAAGGAATACTTTTTCTGTCCCACAATATGATGTGTTCAATATTTATGTTTGATTTATGTTTTATTATGACATCTAACCCACTAATTCATGTATAATATGCACATTCGTAGTTCCTTGTTTGTCTGTTTGTGAATGCAGGTCAACCTTTGGAGGAGACTTGTATTCGAGGAGAAATCGAACGCAAAAGGATCGACACCAGACGTAGAGTTTAAGGTAGAGTACCAGATCTTTTTACTTTGTATTTTATGCATGAATGCGGGGTATATTAGGGGTAGTTATAAAAAGTAGGAGACTTTTAGATGGTAGATCTGCCTACATGTTGAAACCTAGTGTATTCCATAGGGGGGTTTTCCCGCTATAGTAGAACTGGCGACTGTATTGGGAAAGCCTTTATGGGTTTTAGGGGATTTTATGGGTGTTTGATTGGTTTTTACCTTTTGAGTTTCTTTCTGAGTCTGTCGAGTCTTTAATGGATTTTGGTCACCTGTTGGTGCCATACCAGTTCTCCCTGCCCTGTTTGTCTTCTTTTTTTGACGATTTACATAGGTGTACACGACCTGTAGTGGGTCTGCACATGTACATACACGCCATGATTTTAGACAACCCACATACATACGCAGGTTTCTAAAGAAGAGGCAGACAACCTCTTCCCTGATTGAAGTTTCACTTCTCAGGGTTTCTTGATCAAGTAAAATGTCTCTGTTTTTATAGTCGAAGCCTGGGTTTGATGTCAGTTTGGTTATCTTTTCAAATATTTCTTAAGTTTAATTTCAGAATGGTTTTGGGTGAGTCTTGGAGTTGTTGACCAACCTTTTTGGTATCTTCAGTGACCCCTATGATCCGTAGTGAGACATAGGTCAAATTTTCAGTCTTGTTTGTTTTTTTCACTCTTTCCCCTTTCACTTGGTTTAAAGAAAAATAAAAAGAATTTATTTCAAGTTTCTTGTTTGAAGCATAAGAAAAAAAATAAAAATAAATTAGCATAGTGTTGTGTTTTCTTCGCACCTTGAAAGCATTTCAAAATAAAATAAGAAATATAGTCCTTCTTTGCTAGTGTTCTTATAAGTTTCATTTTTCGCAAGAGTCTTAACTACATCAGTTGCACTACCACACCCCTTTTAAGTAAATCAAGCCTTAAAAAGAACGCTAATTAAAATCAAATAGACTTTATGTTTGTAGGGTCAATCAACTAGTCTAGGCTAGAGCCTTGAATTAGGTTGGAGAGGAATGTCTTCAAGGCTTATAAAAAAACATTGGAGTCTGAGCTAGGGAGTGTAAAAAGTCCAGTAAATGTGAAAGTTATCCGGCACCCCCCTCTAACACAAGGGATAAATATGAGGTCATGCGCGGAAAGGTAGCAGATATAACCCCTCCAAAGCCAGACCAAGTGTAGTGGGGAACGCATATAGAGGAATTGTCATGGGATACTGTCGGTTGCATTTGCCTATGGAGCTTCGTGGATCTCGAATCTATTTGAGGTCATCAATTTTCTTTTGGACTAGTTTATTTCGATACCCTCAATAGGTTTTGGGCTTGATACCCTACTCATTGCAGTCCACCCGACTGTCGACTGTACCCGCCTGGTGGTTGTTCGCGAGATGGAAACTTAGTTTCCTTTATTCTAGAGAATTACATAGGTAATTGCAGGGGTATACCGCGGTACCTAGGGTAGATGTTGGGCCACGCTTTGTAGAGTATACCCAGAGGGTGCTTCCATGTTTGAGTTGCACTTGCACCGGTAAGTTTCTCTAGTGTTGGTTGGCATAATTATTCTTCCTACTAGATAATGTTCTACTTGATTTTCCTTTAAGAACTTTTAGTGTGTGCTCTATGCTCTGTAGTTTTCCATAGTGAGTTAGTCAGTAATTTATTTGGATCTCTGGACTAGGGTGGTAGACTGCCCACTCTGTTAGTCGTGAGGTGTTGGCACAAGGGGGTTTTAGTCCACATTTCCACGCATTACCCCGCGAGGTCAACGACAAACCCTGTGACCTGCGTGGGTCCATTCTTTCTCATAAGCTTTCCAATGATTAATTGGCATGCATGGTGCATTAATCCTTTCTAGATGGAAGCTACCTTATAGCCTCATGTCCCCTTCTCAACATTGTCATAGGTATCCTTGATATTCTATACTAACGCGTGATCTGTGGCTTTTCCTAGATAGAAGTCCCGTGGGTCAGGTCCTTACATAATCAATACGGTGATCCTATGCATCAGTGTCGAATCGACTGTGATATGACATTCTAGCCATAAGTAGCCACCATGGTAACATGAAAGTAGGAGCTTGACACAAGAGTTAACTTCTTGGTGCCTTCCAAAGTGTGGTATTTTCATTACAGTCAACAGGGTGGACTGCACGAGGTTCATTGTCCATGGTTGGAGGATTATTTTTGAGTTCTTCCCCTTCGTCCTGGTTAAGTATTTATATGGGGCGAGTATACTATGGTTCTTGTGGTCTCCTAGGTTGAAGTCATTGAACTTCAACATTGCGATCTTGTCCTACTGTGCTCTAACTGCACGTATCCCCTTCGGGAGGTATGTATTAACCATGGTGTAGTCAAAATATCTTGGCACACTATCACGACTCACCGTGCTGGCTAGAGGCAGGATGTAGTCGAGAAATATGGTCAGGATCATCTTCGCATTTGCTAGGTCATCTCTGTGCTTGGTTTTATTTTTTGTGAAAACTCGGGATGGCCTGGATCCATGAGCGGTCAATGGAGAGGCTTTCACTCCTCTCATTAAGGATGCTTGAATACTTGCAGAAATTACTTTCTCAACCATGATATCGATGAGAACTGCTTCGACAATTTTCTCCGCGACGCTGAGCTCATCCGACATACACGCTTGGATTGCATGGATGAATGAATGAGCAAAACAATAGAACTGATTTCGATCTTACTAATCACAGATCATTAGAAATGAGTTCTCTTTGATGCAATTCACAAAAGTGTTCTTGGTGCAACAATCGACGGAATAAGTAGGCAACAATGTAACAGATCTCTCCAACGGGCGAGAAGCCTTCATTAATTTAGTTCTACCCATTCTGGTGCAGTCCCAACGGTCTGATGGTGGGATTTCTGACCATAGATGTCGTTATAATCATTCGTGGCATCGGTCTAACAGTTACACTATTCCCAATGGCTATATTGCTTCACCATGGAGAAATTCCATGTGACGTTGTTCTGATATCCCGACAAAGTTCAAGTTTTGCAAATTTTCATTTTGCGAAGTTCCCTCTAGAACCTTCTATAAATTTTCGATATTTTCTCTCATCTTGCTGATCTTTGGAGCTTTCTTTTCATTGAGCTTTGTCTCATTATTCCTCTTTCCATTCTAATTCTTGTCTTCTTTTGGCATAGTAACATCGCGCTATTGAGTTTCCTTCGTAGGGTGCACAGGTAATACTTCTTCTTTATCTGGGGTAGGTGCTTCAGTATTCTGTGAGTCTTCATGGGTTCTTTCAACTTCGGCATCCAAGTTAAATAGCTTCGATCTGTTCTCATGTTCCTTAATCCAGTGTGTCATTCTCCTAGTCATGAAATCTTCTAATTATTTCTTTTTTTTCTCTACGACTTCTTATTCTTTCCTTCTAGTCTAATCCTTATCGATCTAGGGTTTTCCTAGTAACACAACAAATAGAGCATTGTTCTCAATAAATTTAACAACCTCAAAATATTCATCTCTCGAAGTTCCATGAGCACTCATAGATATATGGGTAAGTCTTCCACATAGGGTTATCAGTTTTCCTCTAAAAAATCCTATTCCTCCCAATGAAGGAATCATAGCGAGCTTTCCTACAGCTTCCCAAGTTCTTTCTGTCATGACATTCAACTGTATTTCTTCATCCAGAACACAGTGAATGTCGAAGTCTCCTATTCTTACTTCTATTTTCTCTTTCTCTTTTAGTATCTCTGATAGATTAGTATCTCAGTGGTCATTTAGGGTTTCTTTCATATATAATAGTACAATCTCTAATTCCTTCTGGGGTTCTGCCAAGGTCTCAGTTTCTTGACCTTTCTCAGGGTCTACTTTCTCCATATTCATTTTTTCAATCTTAGCAATCATTCTAGGGCAATCCAAAACTTCATGGTCCATAGATTTACAACAAATACAACTAGGTCTTCTACCAATATGTTGGTCACTATAATTGCTTATTAACTAAACAATCAAGTGCTACATAAATTGTCAACCCAGGGAAGTCTGTTATTTCAAAGGTAAACGTGCACTATATATGCTCAATCTCAAAAGAAACCTAGAGTTGTAGTAAAAACATATTAATCACACTTTGCCTTGAACAAACTGAAGTTCTAACTTGAATTACAGGAAAGCAACCTACCTATTGTAGAGTTCAATGTTTAAAGTGGTAACTGTCAAAGAATCTTGGATTACATTAAGAAAATAACAATATGGAAAGGAAATCTTTCAAGACACTGCAAAAGGAAAGATCAACTATTCTGTAACCAGAGAACAGGACCCTATTCCCGAAGAAGGAATCTTCAGCACCTGTTTCCGATCATCACACTTCATGAACTCATTGCTTAACTAAAATGACTAACTCTTAACAAAGAACATGACCCTAATTCCTGAGAAGGAATCTTCAGCACATGTTTCCGATAATCACACTTCATGAACTCAAAAATAATTGACATGCATTGAAGGCTAACTATCTCTAACAGAGAAAATGACCCTAGTTCCGAAACAGGAACCTTCAGCACCTGTCCCTGATTATCAAGATTTCATAAATTCAACAAGAAGGATTGCTAACTAGAGTGATTAACAGTTACCCAAACATGAATCATATGAAAATAATGTAACATCAAGCCAGAGTTCAGTAAAGTAGTGTTTCAGCAAAACAAGTTCAATAAAGTAGTGTTTCAGCAAACAAAATTTAATCAAGGCATAAACAAAAATACACTAATATTCTACAAAGATAATGGGTGAATATTGTGAAGAAGGTGGGCCCTCCCTTCTCACAAGATTCCCCTGAAACAAAAGGGGCTAGAGAGAAATGCTCAGAACAGTGTTTTATTCATCTGTCAATGTATCATATTACAATCTGGAATGAAATACGTCCTTCTCTGTAAATCCTCCTTAGCTAAAAATAGAAGATGAATCGAATGATGATTTTCTCTTATTTAAAGAGGAGAATCCCTTCAATACAATTGATCAACAAATTACAGGTGTATATCTGAGTCCTATTCTTAGTCGGATCGACTTTCTGAATTGGAATAGGATACCCTAGTCTCTCACAACAGAATGCTATTACAAGTGTTGAGTGAGGTGTTCCTGTGGCGGTTGGACTAACAACTTCTTTCTTTGTCTTCTTGTTACGATTGTTGTATGTTGTTTCAACATCGCAAATCGTGAGCTGTTTCAGCCATGGGATTTGCGTTCTAACTGTTTTGGCAACTTGGTCTCAGACATGCTAGCTCGAGGTGTGGCTGTTGTGGTCAATGTAACAGATTGTGTTGTTGTTTCAACATCGTTGACCACAGACTGTGTAACAGCTTCTTCTGTGTGAGTTTCAACGTCGTTGACCATGGACCATGTAACAACTTCTTCTGTGTGAGTTTCAGCATCGTTGACCACGGACTGTGTAACAGCTTCTTCTGTGTGAGTTTCAGCATTGTTGACCACAAACTGTGTAACAGCTTCTTCTGTGTGAGTTTCAACATCGTTGACCATGGACTGTGTAACAACTTCTTCTGTGTGAGTTGTTGTTTCAGCCACGAGGTTGCGTGCTTTAACTATTTTAGCAACGGGCCTCAATGCTAATCTGGAGTTCGAACTGTTTCAACACTTATACATTTCTGATCAATAGTTAAGTACGAGAGTAATGTAAAATTATATGCAAAACAAATTAAACATATAGTAAAGAGAAGAGACGTTGTATACCTTTGTAAAGATAGGGTAAAGTGATAATATGAGTTTAAATGTGAGTGAAACAAGAGTGTAATGGTGGCAAAAAGTGTGGGAAAAAAGGTACATTGTGTGGTCCTAACATCCCCCCCAACTTAAAATGTTGCATGTCCTCAGGCAACTTCACTCTGAGTCAGAATCTGAATACCGACTCTGAGCGTGCAAGTTACTCAAGCAGTAGCTGTGGAAGGTGATGTTTGTTGGAGCTCTGAACCCTTGAACACGTTGTAACCTTTTCCAAGATGTTGTTTCGGTCTTCTTGGGCAGCTTATAATGAATTTGATATTTCTCTTCTAGCATCCAAAGGATAGGAAAATGAAGCTGGTACCCTATCCAGCTTTCAGCACATTGCTGAACATACTTGATGTAGCTAGGTACCCTGGAGAGTGCCATCTCAAGATTAGTGGGGATAAAAGGGTTGTGTTCCTGTCTTTTCTCAGTAGACTGTTGCCAAAACATGTTGTTTTCCTGTAGGGTAGCAATCTCTATTGATTTAATGAAATGTTGACATTCTTGAAATACTGATGTCTGCAATTGCTGAATGTGTTGAGTCATCCCCGGTTTCTTTAAAAAATGATAATATTCTGTAACAAAGGTGGCAACATTTTGTGGCTCTGGCCTTATCCAGAGAAGGCAGTTATCCTCATTGTGCTTGGCAGCTAGGAATTCATCCTGCCATATAATTTGATTGTTAAGAAAGAAGGTGAGTGCCCGAATCTGGATGTCACCGACCAGAGGATTAAGGTTAAGCTACCTGTTTTCAGGGATGGCCTCATTATGAAAATATGCCTCACAGAGGAGGTGTTGATCCATAGCAGAGGCTTCTGCAAAGGTTTTAATAAAATCTGCTGGATTTAATACTGCATGGGGTCTGCCTTCTTTGACTGATTTGATCTGAAACCA
>ML799229.1:242825-278976 GCA_009831015.1 Picea engelmannii | reverse complement strand
GTGGAATGTTCTTCATGGGGGCTACCCCTCTAGGAAGATCACCAATAGGAAATCCTAATGTGGAGAAAGAGTTTTCATCATTTACCTCTCCTTCAGGACCTGCCTATTCTTCATGATGCAATTCTTCATTGTACTCATCCATGCTTTCTTTTTTCTGCTCCCCTGCTGCGCTTTCCCTGTCCTCAATGTTTCCTGCTGGTTTCTCGACTGTATCAGGACTCCAAGCTTCTTTCCCCGTTTCAAAGTTGGCTTGAAATGAAGGATGGGATTTTTGTTTCCGAAGGTTTGGTCGTTGAGCAACAAATTCAAACTTTGATATAATCTCGTCAATATAAGTCTTTCTTCCTCCTCTTCCTTTTCCCCTGCCACCTGTAGGGTCAGTGTATTTGGGGTCTCCACATCCTCTCATGCAATCTTTGTATCTGAAAAATCATAAGTGCTTTTGAAATCTACAATTACCTTCCCCGGCAACGGTGCCAAAATGTTGGTCACTATAATTGCTTATTAACTAAACAATCAAGTGCTACATAAATTGTCAACCCAGGGAAGTCTGTTATTTCAAAGGTAAACACGCACTATATATGCTCAATCTCAAAAGCAACCTAGAGTTGTAGTAAAAACATATTAATCATACTTTGCCTTGAACAAACTAAATTTCTAACTTGAATTACAGGAAAGCAACCTACCTATTGTAGAGTTCAATGTTTAAAGGGGTAACTTTCAAAGAATCCTGGATTACATTAAGAAAATAACAACTTGGAAAGCAAATCTTACAAGACACTGCAAAAGGAAAGACCAACTATTCTGTAACCAGAGAACAAGACCCTATTCCCGAAGCAGGAATCTTCAACACCTGTTTTCAATCATCACACTTCATGAACTCATTGCTTAACTGAAATGACTAACTCTTAACAGAGAATAGGACCCTAATTCCTAAGCAGGAATATTCAACACATGTTTCCAATCATCACACTTCATGAACTCAAAAATAATTGACATGCATTGAAGGCTAACTATCTCTAACAGAGAATAGGACCCTAGTTCCGAAACAGGAACCTTCAGCACCTGTCCCTGATTATCAAGCTTTCATAAATTCAACAAGCAAGATTGCTAGCTAGAGTGATTAACAGTTACCCAAACATGAATCATATGAAAATAATGTAACATCAAGCCAGAGTTCAGTAAAGTAGTGTTTCAGCAAAACAAGTTCAATAAAGTAGTGTTTCAGCAAACAAAATTTAATCAAGGCATAAACAGAAATACACTAATATTCTACAAAGATAATGGGTGAATATTGTGAAGAAGGTGGGCCCTCCCTTCTCACAAGATTCCCCTGAAACAAAAGGGGCTAGAGAGAAATGCTCAGAACAATCTTTTATTCATCTGTCAATGTATCATATTACAATCTGGAATGAAATACGTCCTTCTCTGTAAATCCTCCTTAGCTAAAAACAGAAGATGAATCGAATGATGATTTCCTCTTATTTAAAGAGGAGAATCCCTTCGATACAATTGATCAACAAATTACAGGTGTATACCTGAGTCCTATTCTTATTCGGATCGACTTTCTAAACTGGAATAGGATACCCTAGTCTCTCGCAATAGAATGCTATTACAAGTGTTGAGTGAGGTGTTCCTGTGGCGACTGGAGTAACAACTTCTTTCTTTGTCTTCTTGTTACGGCTTTTGTATGTTGTTTCAGCATCACAAATCATGGGTTGTTTCAGCCACGGGATTTGCATTCTAACTGTTTCGGCAACTTGGTCTCAGACATGCTAGCTCGAGGTGCGGCTGTTGTGGTCAATGTAACAGATTGTGTTGTTGTTTCAACATCATTGACCACGGACTGTGTAACAGCTTCTTCTGTGTGAGTTTCAGCATTGTTGACCACAGACTGTGTAACAGCTTCTTCTTTGTGAGTTTCAGCATCGTTGACCACAGACTGTGTAACATCTTCTTCTGTGTGAGTTTCAACATCGTTGACCACAGACTGTGTAATAACTTCTTCTGTGTAAGTTTCATCATCGTTGACCACGAACTGTGTAACAGCTTCTTTTGTGTGAGTTGTTGTTTCAGCCATGGGGTTGCGTGCTTTAACTATTTCAGCAATGGGCCTCAATGCTAATCTGCAGTTCGAACTGTTTCAACACTTATACATTTTTGATCAATAGTTAAGTACGAGAGTAATGTAAAATTTTATGCAAAACAGATTAAACATATAGTAAAGAGAAGAGACGTTGTGTACCTTTGGAAAGATAGGGTAAAGTGATAATATGAGTTTAAATGTGAGTGAAAAAAGAGTGTAATGGTGGAAAAAAGTGTGGGAAAAAAGGTACATTGTGTGGTCCTAACACATGACATTCCTTAGTAAGATGTCATGGTCTTCTACAACTGCAATAAAGGGTTAATCCTCTCTTTCTCTTAAATGATCCCCAACCTTTCCTGTACTGCGCACTAGGATCATAATAGTTAACCTACAAAAAATTCTTTCTAGGATCCTGCATCCATTTACTAGTCCAAACATTCTTTCTATTCATAGGTATAACATATCTTTCACTATTCTTATCAGACCTACTCAAATCAAACCTTCTTTCATCTAGTTGTGCCCTACTTTTCAAGCTAGGACGAAATTTATCAAACATACCTAGATCCATACTTTAGAAATAAAAAATTCCACTAATCTTACCTTAACAAATCACAAAGCTTCCAAATATTACCTCTTCTCTTCAGATCAAA
Source organism: Picea engelmannii (assembly GCA_009831015.1). Taxonomy (NCBI): domain Eukaryota; kingdom Viridiplantae; phylum Streptophyta; class Pinopsida; order Pinales; family Pinaceae; genus Picea; species Picea engelmannii. Next base: position 276,240 of record ML799229.1, on the reverse strand, counting down.
CTTCTTTTCTCAGCACAGAGCTTCACGAATTAATTACAATATTGCGCACTAGGGCAACAGATATACGCACAGAGATTTCACAGTTTTGTGTCAGATATTCACATAGAGCTTCTTTTTCCTTAGTTCCCAACAATCATAGTTTCAGGTTCCATAAATGTAACCATTTGTTGGCACAGGGGCATACCCAGGGTTCAACGCTACAACAACGCACCAACAAAACCCTAACTAGCAACCCTTTCAGCAACACCTGCAAAGAAGATGAAGTCTTACCCGAGGTAGAGGCAGGGGTGGTTGCATGACTCTAGTGTCTGCAACCTTAGCTGGGACACATATCTATGATTGTAACACCTTGACAAATAACTTAGCAATATATTTCATCAATGTTTAACCGGTATGTACTTCACAGGTAAAACCCTAATTACATAGCATCACAGTATTCAACCATATCTAGCATCTAACAACACTTAGCATGACGAAACAGATCAGATCTAGGGGATTCAAGCACTAAGCACATTCACATAGGTCAGATCCAACATTTACTCTCAATATTAAGCACAAAGCAACAACATATCTACCTATCATTCATCTATATCAAAGCACTAAGAAAGTAAATACATAAATACATCAACACATCGCACAAAGAATTCACAACACATTATGTACATGGTTCACCCCCACCCTGGGGATACGTCCACCAATTCTTCGTCTTCTTTATTAGCTTTCTTCAATATTCTTACATGCACAGAGCCTTCAAATTGACTTCGTAGAGGACATGAGATCTGCACACTCTTCGCTAGATCCTCCTTCCCCAAGCTAGGTTACAACATAAAGCCTACATATAGTCCCTTACAACCACTTGCACTCAGCCTTGCAAACATACAGAAAGCACTTACAACTATTACTTGCACTCAGTACCACTTTCAACTGATTTGTCATTCACACTTAGCCATTTATACTCACTACATCACCTAGCATCTATTTATACATTACAAAATCGGACCTAAACATGGGTAAACCCATGGGATGACATCCCCATACCCGTTACATAATCCCAAATCCCAAAAATCCCTAAAAGGGGGCCGTGATTCCTTGATCTCCACTTCGTCTTGTGCTTCACCTTCAACAACCTATCGAAGTCCCAAAAATAGGTCATACATGACCAAGGATCCTCAAAACTTGGTAAAGGGCCAATAGGCCCCCAACACTCACCTATGACTCATCCCGAGTCACTCTAATCTGGATAATTCTACCTCAAAATCCTCGATATTGGCTCGAGCTACTTTAACTTGTTGTTGTGCCACGATCTCCTATTTAGCGAACTCTTGGATAACAAATTCCTTGACAGGTTCCTCTAGGCATTGTTCTCCGACAGTGATGACTTGTTCTAGTTCTTCTCCTCGGACTTCAATCTCTACGAACAGTTGGCAAGCCTCCTCCTGTATAGGTTGGAGCCTTTGAGTCAGTTCCATGACTTTGCTCTGAATGTTGTGGACCTGTCGTTGAGAAGTGTGCTTCTCTTGGGATCGTTTCATTCTTTCAACAACTGACAGGGGCTTCAACAACACTTGTATTGTTTTTTCTTGATACTTCACCTCTTGGAGCTGTGACTCCAGTGTCTTCAGTTTTGGATTCTCAGTGAGTCACTCATATGTCTGGGCACTGTGATTACTCATTTGTTTAAATTCCAAGGCGAGGTCATTGGTTCTTTCAACCATGCCTCGAGCAGTTCCTTCCCTTTGATCCCTCACATCCTGCGGGGTGTTGGGCACTGTGCAGAGCTCTAAGTCTTCTATTATTTGTTGTAGCTGATGGATAGCTTTTGTGAGCTAGTATACTTGATGTGCAACTTGGGATTCTTCCTTTGGATCTAATCCTATCACTGAGCAAAGTACTTTGTTGACTACTTCTTGCACTTCGAGTTTCTCTGCGAGTAACTGCTCTTTTTCCTGTTGAATCTGTGCTTTCTCCTCTTCAAAATTTGTCTGGAGGGAAACCTTCTCCTTCTCTACAACTTGGCATTGTTCTACTATTACTTCTTGCACTTGCTTCAAGGCCTGAGTGGCCTGTTCTATTTCTTCTTATGCATGTTGAAGGTGAGCTTTAGTTGCATCATCTAGTCTTTGGAGTTGGGTTGGCTCATCTCCCAACTCTGGTTCTCCCGATGGCAAGGGCACAGTGGAAACTACGTAAGTGGACTAAAGGGCCCGCTGTACTCCTTGGAGCTCAAACTCAATTCTGTCGTACATCTCCTCCTGCTTGGCTTCTTGTTTCTGCAATATTTCCTGTGAGGCATCCTTCTCAGCTGCGATGATGAAGTCAAAATCATCGACAGTGAGCACAATCTGCATCTTGGTCAAAGTGGATCTATATTTCTTTTGAGATGAGGGTTTAGAGGGAGAAACCTTCCCCTTCTTCATGGGATCAGCCTCATCTCTAGGCGATGTTACTTCTCCTTTCTTCTGCTCATGTTCTTTTCCCTTTATTTCTTCTACTTTGTCATCACCCCTCGGTCAGGTGATATTAAAGAAGTATTCTATGATGCACTGCTTAAGTCTTGGACTTCTTCGGTCTTATTCCTTCTGCTGGGTCCAGGTGTGTCATGTTCCTTGTGAGCGGCCTCTGATATGTCAAGTTTTGGGTTAGACATCTCTGTAGGCTCAGCAAGGATAAGGAGGTATGCTCACCAGTCCTTGGTGATATCCTCGAGGTCCTCTTCCATGAGATTTTAGTATGACTGAATCTCCTCCTTATGTTCGTCTGCTCAGACAATAATATAGAGGAAGTGTCAATCTGAGTGGAACTTCATGAGGGGTCTAAACCGTTGTAGGGTGTTCGATGTCATGTGAGGTTCAACTTCGATGGCTCTCTTCAACTGGAGATAATATGTGTGAAAAAATGCATTCGACTGCTACTATTTTCCCATGTGGCTCCAGTACCAGAGCGTGGTGAGCTTCGCAGCGAGTGGCTCGAACGATTGAATGTCCAGGAAGGTCACACCTTTTGGAATCTCCCAATAAATAAACACGATGAGGATCATGAGCTAGCTAAAGTGGAACTCATAGCCCTGATCATGTGCTTTGCGATAGTCAAATTCCAACTGATTAACTAGGTACTTCTCCCAATTCATTTGTAGGCCTTCCATGCATTTCCCCGCGAGGTCAATGACAAACCCTATCACCTACGTGGGTCTATTATTTCTCACAAGATTTCCTGTGATTAATTGGCATGCTAGGCACACTGCGCCATTATGGATGGAATCTACCTTGTAGCCTCACGTCCCATTCTCAACATCATCATAGGTATCCTAGATCTTCTGTGCTAACGCACAATCTGTGGCCTTTCCTGGATAGAAGTCCTGCGGGTTGGGTCCTTGCATACTCAATCTGGTGATCCTATGGATCAATGTCAGATCGACTGTGATACGAAGGTATAACCATAAGTAGCCTTCATGGAAACATGAAAGTAGGATATTAACACATGCGTTAACTTCCTGCTACCTTCCAAAGTGTGGGATTTTCATGAAATTCAACAGGGTGGACTGCTCAAGGTTCATCATCCATGGCTGGGGAATTATTTTCGTGTTCTTCCCCTTTGTCCTGGTTAAGTATTTATATGGGGAGAGCATACTATGGTTCTTGTGGTCTCCTAGGTTGAATTCGCTGAACTTCAACGTTGCGATCTTGTCCTGCTGTGCTCGAACGATGCATATCCCCTTTAGAAGGTACGCAGTAACCACGATGTACTCAAAATCGCTTGGCACACTATCACATATCACCGCACTAGCCAGAGGCGGGATGTAGTTAGGAAATATGGTTGGGATCAAGTTCGCATTTTCTAGGTCATCTCTGTGCTTGGTTCTCTTTTCTGTGAAAACTCGGGATGGCCTGAATCCACGAGCGGTCGATGGAGAGGCTTGCACTCCTCTCGTCGAGGATGCTTGAATACTTGAAGACATTACTTTCTTGGCCATGAGATCGATGAGAACTTCTTCAACAATTTTCTCCACGGCACTGAGCTCAATTGACATACATGCTTGGATTGTATGGATGAATGAATGCACAAAACAATAGAACCGATGTCGATATTACTAATTACAGTGCGGTAGAATTGAGTTCTCTCTGATACAATTCGAAAAAGTGTTCTCGGTGAAAGAATCAACGAAATAAGTAGGAAGCAATGTAACAGATCTCTCCAATGGGGGAGAAGACTTCATTAGTTCAGTTCTGACCGTTCTGGCGCAATGCCAACTGTCTGATGGTGGGATTTATGACCATAAATTTTATTCTAGCCATTCGTGGCATCGGTCTAATGGTTATACTGTTCCCAATGGCTATATTGCTTTGCCATGGAAAAATGCCATGTGACATTGTTCTAGTATCCCGACGAAGTTCTAGTTTTGCAAATTTTCCTTCTGTGAAGTTCCCTCTAGAACCTTCTATAAATTTTCGATCTTTCCTCTCTTATTTCTGATCTTTCGAGCCATCTTTCCGCTGATCTTCATCTCTTTATTCCTCTTTCCATTCTGATTCTTGTCTTCTTTTGGCATAGCAACTTCACGCTTTTGGCTTTTCTTCGTAGGGTGCATGGGTAATACTTTCTCTTTATCTAGGGTAGGTGCTTCAGTCTTCTGTGCATCTTCATGGGTTATTTCAACTTCGACATCCAAGTTAAATAGCTTTGATCTGTTCTCCTTTTCCTCAATCAAGTGCATGATTCTCCTAGTCATGAAATCTTTTAATTCTTGATCTTTCTTCTCTAAGACTTCTTCTTCTTTCCTTCTAGTCTGATCCTTCTCGATCTAGGGTTTTCCTAGTAACATAGTAAATGGGGCTCTCATCTCAATAAATTTAACAACCTCAAAATCTTCCTCTGTCAAAGTTCCATGAGCACTCATAGATATCTGGGTAACTCTTCCACACAGGGTTATCAGTTTTCCTCTAAAAAATACTATTCCTCCCAATGAAGGAATCATAGTAGGCTTTCCTACAACTTCCCAAGTTCTTTCTGTCATGACATTCACCTGTGTTTCTTCATCTAGAACACAGTCAATGTCGAATTCTCCTATTCTTGCTTCTATTTGCTCTTTCTCTTTTAAGATCTCTGATAGATTAGTATCTTGGTGGTCATTCATGGTTTCTTTCATCTGTAATAGTATAGTCTCTGATTCCTTCTGGGGTTCTGCCAAGGGCTCAGTTTCTTGACGTTTCTCAGGGTCTACTTGTTCCAGATTCATTTATTCAATCTTAGCAATCATTATAGGGAAATCTAAAACTTCATGGTCCATATCTTTACAACAAATACAAATAGGTCTTCTACCAAGACAATGCTTAGAAATATTTCCCAGTCTTCTGCAACTGTAACAAAGGGTTAATCTTCTCTTTCTCTTAAATGATCCCCAACCTTTCCTGTACTACGCACTAGGATCATAGTAGTTAACCTGCAAAAAATTATTTCTAGGATCCTCCATCCATTTGTTAGTCCAAAAATTATTTCTATGCATAGGTATAACATATCTTTCACTATTCTTATCAGATCTAGTCAAGTCAAACCTTCTTTCATCTAGTTGTGCCCTACTTTTCAAGCTAGGATGAAATTTATCAAACATACCTAGATCCATTCTTTAGAAATAAAAATTTCCACTAATATTACCTTTAACAAAGAACTAAGGTTCCAAATCTTACCTCTTCTCTTCAGATCGAACTTCTTTTCTCAGCACAGAGCTTCACAAATTAGTTAGAATACTATGCACTAGGGAAACATATATACACACGTATCTTTCATAGTTTCATGTCAAATCTTCACATAGAGCTTCTTTTTCCTCAGTTCCCAATAATCACAGTTTTAGGTCCCGACAACGGAACCATTTGTTGGCACAAGGGCAGACTGAGGGTTCAATGCTACAACAACGCACCAACAAAACCCTAACTATCGACCCTTTTGGAAACACCTGAGAAGCAGATGAAGTCTCACCCGAGGTAGAGGCAGGGGTGGTTGCAGGACTCCAGTGTCTGCAACCTTAGCTAGGACACAGATATGTGATTGTAACACCTTGACAAATAACTTAGCAATATAGTTAATCAATGTTTAACCAATATATACTTCACAGGTAAAACCCTAATTACAGAGCATCGCAGTATTCAACCAGATCTAGCAGATTCAGTCACTAAGCACATTCAGACAGGTCGGATCCAACATTTACTCTCACTATTAAGCACAAAGGAACAATATATCTACCTATCATTCATCTATATCAAAGCACTAATCAAGTAAATACATAAACACATAAACACATCACACAAAGAATTCAAAACACAAAATGTATGTGGTTCACCCCCACCCTGGGGCTACGTCCACCAACTCTTCATCTTATTTATTAGCTTTCTTCAATATTCTTACATGAATAGATCCTTCAAATCAACTTCACAGAGCACAAGAGATATGCACACTCTTTGCTAGATCCTCCTTCCCCAAGCTAGGTTACAACACAAAGCCTACATACAATCCCTTACAACCACTTGCACTCAGCCTTGCAAACATACACAAAGCACTTACAACCATTAATTGCACTCAACACCACTTTCAACTGACTTGCCATTCACACTTATCCATTTATACTCACTACATTTCGTAGCATCTATTTGTACATTACAAAATTGGACCTAAACATGGGTAAACCCATGGGCCGACATCCCCATACTCGTTACATAATCCCAAATCCCAAAAATCCCTAAAAGGGGGCCGAGATTCCATGATATTCGCTTCGTCTTGCACTCTACCTTCTACTACCTATCGAAGTATGAAAAATAGATCACACATGACCAAGGATCCTCAAAACTTGTTCAAGGGCCAACAATCCCCCAACACTCACCTGTGACTTGTCCCGAGTCACTCTGATATAGATAATTTTTCCTCAAAATCCTCGAGCTTGGCTCGAGCTGCTTCAAATTGTTGTTGTGCCACGACCTCCTGTTCATCGAACTCTTGGATAACAGCTTCGTTGACAGGTCCCTCTAGGCATTGTTCTTCTGTAGTGATGACTTGTTCTAGTTCTGCTCCTCAACCTTCGATCTCTATGAACAGTTAGAAAGCCTCATCCTGTATAGGTTGGAGCCTCTGAGTCACTTCCATTACTTTTCTCTGAATAGTGTGGATAGATTTTGTGAGCTAGTCTACTTGATGTGTGACTCGGTCTTCTGCCTTTGGCTATAATCCTTTCACCGAGCAAAGTGCTCTGTTGACTTCTTCTTGCACTTCAATATTCTCTGCGAGCAACTATTTTTTTTCCTGCTGAATCTGTGCTTTGTCCTCTTCAAACTTTGTCTTTAGGGAAACCTTCTCCTGCTCTGCAACTCATTGTTGTTCTACTATTACTTCTTGCACTTGCTTCAAGGCCTGGGTGGCTTGTTCTGTTTCTTCTTGTGCACGACAAAGCCGAGATTCAGTCACATCAGCTAGTCTTCGGAGTTGGGCTGGCTCATCTCCCAACTCTGGTTCTCCCCATGGAAGGGGTGCAATAGACACTGAGCGACTGGATGAAAGGGCTTGTTGTACTACTCGGAGCTCGACCTCAATTCTTTCGTACATCTCCTCCTGCTTGGTTTCTTGTTTCTATAAGATTTCCTACGAGGCATTGTTCACAACTACGATGATGAAATCAAAATAATTGATAGTGAGCATAGTATGCATCTTGGTCAAAGTGGCTCTGGATTTCTTCCGGGAAGAGGTTTTCGGGGGAGAAACCTTCCTCTTCTTCAAGGGATCAGCCTCATCTCTAGGAAGTGTTACTTCACCTTGATTTTGCTCATTTTATTTTCCATTTATTTCTTCTACTTCGTCATCACCCCCTCGGTCAAGTGATATTGAAGCAGTCTTTTCTAATGCTCTTATTAAGTCTTGGACTTCTTCAGTCTTCTTCCTTCTGCAGGGTCCTGGTGTGTCATGTTCCTTGTGAGCGACCTCCGAGCAGTCAAGTTCGGGGTCAGACATATCTATAGGGTCAGCGGGGATAAGGAGGCATGCTGACCAGTCCTTTGTGATCTCCTCGAGGTCCTCTTCTGTGAGATTGTAGTGTGAATGAAGCTCCTCCTTATGTTCATCTGTTCACACAGTAATATAGAGGAAGTGTCGATCTGTGCAAAAATTCATGAGGGGTTTGAACTTCTATAGGGTGTTCAGTGTCATGCAAGGTTCAACTTCGATGGCTCTCTTCCCCTGGAAATAATATGTGTGAAAAAATACATTCGACTGCCACTGTTTTCCGATGTCGCTCGAGTACTATAGCGTGGTGAAGTTCACAGCGAGTGGCTCGAACGGTTCAATGTCTAGGAAGGTTGCACCTTCCAGCATCGCTCAAGAAATAAATGCGATGAGGATCAGGAGGAAACTAAAGTGGAACTCATAACCCTGATCATGTGCTTCATGATAGTCCAATTCCAGTGATTAACTAAGTACTTCGCCCAGTTCATCTATAGGGATTCCACGCATTTCCCTGTGAGGTCAATGAAAAACCTTGTGACCTGCGTGGGTATGTTCTTTCTCAAAATATTTCTTGTGATTAATTGGCATGCTAGGCGCACTGTGCCATTATGGATGGAAGCTACCTTGTACCCTCACTTCCCCTTCTCAACATCATCGTAGGTATCCTTGATCTTTTGTGCTAACGCGAGATCTGTGGCTTTTCCTAGATAGAAGTCCTTCGGGTCAGGTCCTTTCATACTCAATCCGGTGATCCAATGGATCAACGTCGGATCGACTGTGATATGATAGTCTATCCATAAGTAGCCACCATGGTAACACGAAAGTAGGAACTTGAAATAGGTGTTAACTTCCTGGTGCCTTCCAAAGTGTGGGATTTAATTACATTCAATAGGGTGGACTGCGCGAGGTTCATCGTCCATGGTTGGGGGATTATTTTCTAGTTCTTCCCCTTCATCCTTCTTAAGTATTTATATGGGGCGAGCATACTATGGTTCTTGCGGTCTCCTAGGTTGAATTCATTGAACTTCAACGTTGCGATCTTGTCCTGCTATGCTTGAACTACACGTATCCGCTTCGGGAGGTACGTAGTAACCATGGTGTACTCAAAATCTCTCGGCACACTATGACGACTCACCACACCGGCCAGAGGTGATATGTAGTCAGGAAAGATGGTCGAGATCAGCTTCGAATTTGCTACGTCATCTTTTTGCTTGGTTCTCTTTTCTGTGACAACTTGGGATGGACTGGATCTGCGAGCAGTCGACGAAGAGGCTTTCACTCCTATCGTTGAGGATTCTTGAATACTTGCAGACATTACTTTCTTGGCCATGAGATCGATGAGAACTTCTTCGACGATTTTCTCCACGGTGCTGAGCTTGTCTGACATATCGGCTTGGATCGGATGGATGAATGAATGCGCAAAACAATAGAATTGATTTCGATCTTACTAATCACAATGCGGTAGCAATGCGTTTTCTTTGATACAATTCGCAAAAGTGCTCTCGGTGCAAAAATCGACAAAATAAGTAGGCAACAACATAACAGACCTCTCCAGTGGGCGAGAAGCCTTTATTAATTCAGGTCTGCCCGTATTGGCGCAATCCCAATGGTTTGGTGGTTGGATTTCTGACCATAAATGTCATTCTAATCATTAGTGGAATCGATCTAATGATTATACTGTTCCCAACGACTATATTTCTTTGCCATGGCGAAATTCCATTCGACGTTGTTCTGATATCCTGGAGAAGTTCCAGTTTTGAAAATTTTCCTTCTATGAAGATCCCTCTGGAACCTTCTGTAACTTTTCAATATTTGATATCTTCTTGATGAGATTTCGAGCCTTCTTTCCAGTTAGCTTTGTCTCATTATTCCTCTTTCCATTATTATTCTTGTCTTCTTTTGGCATAGTAACTTTGCGTTGTTGATTTTCCTTCGTGGGGTGCATGGGTAATACTTCTTCTTTATCTGGGATAGGTGCTTCAGTCTTCTGTGAGTATTCATGGGTTCTTTCAACTTCGACATCCAAGTTAAATAGCTTCAATCTATTCTCATGTTCCTCAATCAAGTGTGTGACTCTCCTAGTCATGAAATCTTTTAATTCTTGTTTTTTCTTCTCTAAGACTTCTTCTTCTTTCCTTCTAGTTTGATCCTTCTCGATCCAGGGTTTTCCTAGTAACATAGTAAATTGAGCGTTGTTCTCAATAAAACTAACAAACTCAAAATCTTCCTCTATCGAAGTTCCATGAGCACTCATATATATCCGGGTAAGTCTTCCACATAGGGTTATCAGTTTTCCTCTAAACATGCCTATTCCTCCCAATGAAGGAATCATAGCAGGCTTTCCTACAACTTCCCAAATTATTTCTTTCATGACATTCACCTGTGTTTCTTCATCTAGACCATAGTCAATGTCGAAGTCTCCTATTCTTACTTCTATTTTCTCTTTCTCTTTTAAGATCTCTAATAGATTAGTATCTCAGTGGTCATTAAGGGTTTCTTTCATCTGTAATAGTACAGTCTCTGATTCCTTCTATGGTTCTGCCAAGGTCTCAGTTTCTTGACCTTTCTCAGGGTATACTTGTTCCATATTCATTTTTTCAAGATTAGCAATCATTATAGGGAAATCCAAAACTTCATGGTCCATAGCTTTAAAACAAACACAACTAGGTCTTCTACCAGGACATTCCTTAGCAAGATGTCTCGATCTTCTACAACTATAACAAAGGGTTAATCCACTCTTTCTCTTAAATGATCCCTATCCTTTCCTGTACTGCGCACTAGGATCATAGTAGTTAACCTGCAAAAAAATATTTCTAGGATCCTGCATCCATTTGTTAGTCCAAACATTCTTTCTATGCATAGGTATAACATATGTTTCACTATTCTTATCAGATCTACTCAAATCAAACCATATTTCATCTAGTTGTGCCCTACTTTTCAAGCTAGGATGAAATTTATCAAACATACCCAGATCCATACTTTAGAAATAAAAATTTCCACTAATATTACAATTTAACAAAACACAAAGCTTCCAGATCTTACCTCTTCTCTTTAGATCAAACTTCTTTTCTTAGCATAGATTTTCACAACTTAAGCAGAATATTGCACACTAGGGCAACAAATCTACGCACAGAGCTTTCACAGTTTCATGTCAGATCTTCACATAGAGATTATTTTTCCTTAGTTCCCAACAATCACAGTTTCAGATCCCGTTAATGGAACCATTTGTTGGCACAGGGGTAGACCCAAGGTTCAACGCTACAAAAACGCTCCAGCAAAACCCTAACTACCAACCCTTTCGGAAACACCTGCGAAGAAGATGAAGCCTCAACTGAGGTAGAAGCATGGGTGGTTGTAGTACTCCAGTGTCTGCAACCTTAGCTGGGACACACATTTGTGATTGTAACACCTTGACAAATCACCTAACAATATAGTTCATCAATGTTTAACCAATATCTAGTTCGCAGGTAAAAGCCTAATTACAGAGAATCACAATATTCAACTAGATATAGCATCAAGCAACACTTAGCATGATAAAACAGATCATATCTAGTAGATTCAAGAACTAAGCACATTCACACAGGTCAGATCCATCATTTAATATCACTATTAAGCATAAAGAAACAACAAATCTACCTATCATTCATCTATATCAAAGCACTAAGCAAGTAAATACATAAACACATCAACACATCGCACAAAGCATTCATAACACAGGATGTACGTGGTTCACCCCCACCTTGGGGCTACATCAACCAACTCTTCATCTTTTTTATTAGCTTTCTTCAATCTTCTTACATGCACAGAGCCTTCATATCAACTTTGCATAGGACATGATATTTTCACACTCTTCGCTAGATCCTCCTTCCCCAAGCTAGGTTACATAAAAAAGCTTACATACAGTCCCTTACAACCACTTGCACTCATCCTTGCAAACATACACAAAGAAATTAAGATTGTTACATTCACTCAACACGACTCTCAACTGACTTGTCATTCATGCTTAGCCATTTATACTCACTACGTCACCTAGCATCTATTTATACATTACAAAATCGAGCCTAAACATGGGTAAACTGATGGGTTGACATCCCCATACCTGTTACATAATCCCAAATCCAAAAAATCCCTAAAAGGGGGTTGAGATTCCATGATCTCTGCTTTTTCTTGCGCTTCACCTTCGACATCTTGTCGAAGTCCCAAAAATAGGTCACACATGACCAAGGATACTCAAAAATTGGTCAAGGGCCAACATGCCCCAACACTCACCTATGACTCATCCCAAGTCACTCTGATATGGATAATTCTGCCTCAAAATTATCAAGATTGGCTCAATATAATTCGACTTATTGTTGTGCCACAACCTCCTTCTCAGCGAACTCTTGGATAACAACTTCGTTGACAGGTCGCTCTAGGTGTTGTTCTACTGCAATGATGACTTGTTCTAGTTCTGCTCCTTGGCCTTCAATCTCTATGAATAGTTGGAAAGCCTCATCCTGTATAGGTTGGAGAGTCTCAATCACTTCCATAAATTTGATCTGAATGGTGTGGACCTGCTCTTAAGATCACTTCATTATTTCAATAGCTGACAGGGGCTTCAACTCTGCCTGTATTGTTTCTGCTTGATACTTCGCCTCTTGGAGTTGTGATTCAAGTGTCTTCAGTTCTGGATTCTCAGTGAGTCTCTCATACATCTGGGCACTGTGATTACTCATTTGTTTACATTTCAAGATGAGGTCCTTTATTCTTTCAACCGTGCCTCGAGAAGTTTCTTCCCTTTGATCCCTCACATCCTGCGGGGTGTCGGGCACTGTGCAGAGCTCTGAGTATGCTATTTTTTGTTGTAGCTTCTAGATAGCTTCTGCAAGATGGTCTACTTGATGTGTGACTTGGTCTTCTACCTTTGGCACTAAGCCTATCATTGAGCGAATTTCTCTGTTGACTTCTTCTTGCACTTCAAGTTGCTCTGCGAGCAACTGTTCTTTTTCCTTTTCAATCTGTGATTTCTCCTCTTTAAACTTTGTTTGGAGGGAAACCTTCTCCTGCTCTACAACTCAACATTGTTCTACTATTACTTATTGCACTTGCTTCAAGGAATGGGTGGCTTGTTCTGTTTCTTCTTGTGCACAACGAAGGCGAGCTTCAGTCACATTAGCTAGTATTCGGAGTTGGGTTGGCTCATATGCTAACTTTGGTTCTCCCAATGGAAGGGGCGTAGTGGACGCTGTGCGACTGGACTGAAGGGCCTGTTGTACTCCTTAGATCTCGACCTTAATTCTGTCGTACATCTCCTCCTGCTTGGATTCTTGTTTCTGCAATATTTCTTGTGAGGCATCGTTCACAATTATGATGATGAAGTCAGAATCATCGACAGTGAGCACAGTCTGCATCCTGGTCAAAGTGGCTCCGGATTTTTTTAGGGAAGAGGGTTTCTGGGGACAAACCTTCATCCTCTTTAGGGGATCATCCTCATTTCTAGGAGGTGTTCCTTCACCTTTATTCTTCTCACCTTCTTTTCCATTTATTTCTTCTACTTCTTCATCACCCCTTCAGTCACGTGATATTGAATAAATCTTCTCTGATGTGCTACTTAAGTCTTGAACTTCTTCACTCTTCCTTATACTAGGTCCGGGAGTGTCATGTTCCTTGTGAGTGGCCTCCAAGCTGTCAATTTCGAGGTCAGACATCTATGAAGGGTCAGTAGGGATAAGGAGGTCTTTTGACCAATTCTTGGAGATCTCCTTGAGGTACTCTTCTGTGATCTTGTAGTACGAATTAAGGTCCTCCTTATATTCGTTTGCTCACGCAGTAATATAGAGGAAGTGTCAAACTATGTGGAACTTCATCAGGGGTTTGAACCGCTGTAGGGTGTTTGACATCATGCGAGGTTTAGCATCGATGGCTCTCTTCAGCTGGAGATAATATTTGTGAAAAAATGCATTCGAATGCCACCATTTTCCCATGTCACTTGAGTACCAGAGCGTGGTGAACTTCGTAGCGAGTGGCTCGAATGGTTCAATGTATGGGAAGGTATCACCTTCCAACATCTCCCAAGGAACAAATGCAATGAGGATAAGCATCTAGCTAAAGTGGAACTCGTAGCCCTAATAATGTGCTTCGCGATAGTCCAATTCCAGTTGATTAACTAGGTACTTCACCCAGTTCATTTGTAGGCCTTCCATGCATTTCCCTACGAGTTCAACAACAAACCCTATGACCTGCGTGGGTCTGTTCTTTCTCACAATATTTCCTACGATTAATTGGCATGCTAGGTGCACTATGCCATTCTAGATGGAAGCTACCTTGTAGACTCACATCCCCTTCTCAACAACCCCATAGGTATCCTTGATCTTCTATGCTAATGCGCGATCTGTGGATTTTCCTGGATAGAATTCCTATGGGTTGGGTCCTTGCATACTAAATCTGGTGATCCTATGCAACAACGTCGGATTGACTGTGATACAACATTCTAGCCATAAGTAGCCTCCATGGTAACATGAAAGTGGGAGCTTGACATAGGTGTTAACTTTCTAGTTCCTTGCAAAGTGTGGGATTTTCATTACATTCAACAGGGTGGACTGTGCAAGGTTCATCGTCCATTGCTGGAGGATTGTTTTTGAGTTCTTCCCCTTCATCCTTGTTAAGTATTTATATGGGGCGAGCATATTATGGTTCTTGCGGTATCCTAGTTTGAATTCACTGAACTTCAACGTTGCGATCTTGTCCTACTGTGCTCGAACTGTGTGTATCCCTTCAAGAGGTACGAAGTAACCATTTTGTACTCAAAATATCTTGTCACACTATCATGACTCACCGCACCAGCCAGAGGTGGGATGTACTCGATCAATATTGTCGGGATAAGCTTCGCATTTTCTAGGTCATCTCTATGCTTGGTTCTCTTTTCCATGACAACTCGGGATGGCCCAGATCCATGAGCGGTCGATGGAGAGGCTTGCACTCCTCTCATCGAGGACGCTTGAATACTTACAGACATTACTTTCTCGTCCATGAGATTGATGAGAACTTCTTCGATGATTTTCTCTACGACGCTAAGCTCGTCTGACATACACGCTTGGATCGGATGGATGAATGAATGCGAAAAATAGTAGAAATGATGTCGATCTTACTAATCACAATGTGGTAGCAATGAGTTCTCTCTCATACAATTCGCAAAAGTGTTCTCGGTGCAAAAATCGATGGAATAAGTAGGAAGCAAGCTAACAGATCTCTCCAATGGGTGAGAACCCTTCATTAATTTAGTTCTACCCATTCTCGTGTAGTCTCAACGGTCTGATGGTGGGATTTATGACCACAAATGTTGTTCTAACCGTTCGTGGTGTCGGTCTAACAGTTACACCGTTCCCAATGGCTATATTGCTTCGCCATGGATAAATTCCATGTGACGTTGTTATGATATCCCTGTAAAGTTCCAGTTTTGCAAATATTCCTTCTGCGAAGTTCCCTCTGGAACCTTCTATAACTTTTCAATCTTTTCTCTCTTCTTGCTAAGCTTTTGAGCCTTCTTTTCGGTGAGCTTCGTCTCGTTATTCCTCTTTCCATTCTGATTCTTGTCTTCTTTTGGCATAGTAACTTCACACTGTTGAGTTTCCTTTGTGGGGTGCACGAGTAATACTTCTTCTTTATCTAGGGTAGGTGCTTCAGTCCTCTGTGAGTCTTCATGGGTTCTTTCAACTTAGACATCCAAGTTAAATAGCTTCGATCTATTCTCCTATTCCTCAATCAAGTGCGTGATTCTCCTAGTCATGAAATTTTTTAATTCTTGCTTTTTCTACTCTAAGAGTTCTTCTTCTTTCCTTCTAGTCTGATCCTTCTCGATCTAGGGTTTTCCTAGTAACATAGTAAATGGAGCATTGTTCTCAATAAATTTAACAACCTCAAAAATTTCCTCTGTCGAAGTTCCATGAGCACTCATAGATATATGCATAAGTCTTCCACATAGGGTTATCAATTTTCCTCTAAACAATCCTATTCCTCCCAATGAAGGAATCATAACAGTCTTTCCTACAGCTTCCCAAGTTTTTTTTGTCATGACATTCACCTGTGTTTCTTCATCCAGGACATAGTCAATGTCAAAGTCTTCTATTCTTACTTATATTTGCTCTTTCTCTTTTAAGATCTTTGATAGATTAGTATCTCAGTGGTGATTCAAGGTTTCTTTCATCTGTAATAGTATAGTCTTTGATTCCTTCTTGGGTTCTACCAAGGTCTCATTTTCTTGACCTTTCTCAAGGTATACTTGTTCCATATTCATTTTTTCAATCTTAGCAATCATTATAGGGAAATCAAAAGCTTCATGGTCCATATATTTACAACAAATACAACTAGGTCTTCTACCAAGACATTCCTTAGAAATATGTCCCGGTCTTCTGAAACTGTAACAAAGGGTTAATCCTCTCTTTCTCTTAAATGATCCCTAGCCTTTCCTATACTGCACACTAGGATCATAGTAGTTAACCTGCAAAAAATTCTTTCTAGGATCCTGCATTCATTTGTTAGTCCAAACATTCTTTCTATGCATAGGTATAACATATCTTTCACTATTCTTATCAGATCTACTCAAATCAAACCTTCTTTCATCTATCTGTGCCCTATTTTTCAAGTTAGGACGAAGTTTATCAATTATACCCAGATCCATACTTTAGAAATAAAAATTTCCACTAATCTTACCTTTAACAAAGCACAAAGATTCCATATCTTACCTCTTCTCTTCATATCAGACTTCTTTTGTTAGCACAAAGCTTCACAAATTAAGTAGAATACTGTGCACTAGGGAAATAGATCTACGCATAGAGCTTTCACAGTTTCATGTGAGATCTTCACATAGAGCTTCTTTTTCCTCATTTCCTAGCAATCACAGTTTCAGGTCCCGGCAATAGAACCATTTGGTTGCATAGGGGAAGATCCAGGGTTCAACACTACAACAATGCACCAACAAAACCCTAACTACCATCCCTTTTAGCAACACCTGCGAAGAAAATAAAGTCTCACCCGAGGTAGAGTCAGAGGTGGTTGCAGGACTCCAGTGTCTACAACCTTAGCTGGGACATAGATCTGTGATTGTAACACCTTGACAAAGCACTTAGAAATATAGTTCATAAATGTTTAACCAATATCTACTTTGGAGGTAAAACCCCAATTATAGAGCATCGCAGTATTCAACCAAATCTAGCATCTAACAACACTTAGCATGATGAAACAGATCAGATAAAGCAGATTCAAGCAGTAAGCACATTCACATAGGTTAGATCCAACATTTACTCTCATTATTAAGCATAAAGCAACAACAGATCTATATCATTCATCTATATCAAATCACTAAGAATGTAAATACATAAACACATCATCACATCTCACAAAGAATTCACAACACAAGATGTACGTGGTTCACCCCCACCCTGGGGCCATTCCCACCAACTCTTCATCTTCTTTATTAGATTTCTTCAATCTTCTTACATGCACAAAGCCTTCAGATCGACTTCGTAGAGGACAAGATATTTGCACACACTTCTCTAGATCCTCCTTCCCCAAGCTAGGTTATAGCACAAAGCCTACATATAGTCCCTTATAGCCACTTGCACTCAACCTTGCAAACATACACAAGGTACACCACTTTCAACTGACTTGTCATTCACACTTAGCCATTTATACTCACTACATCACCTAAAATATATTTATACATTACAAAATAGGGCCTAAACATGGGTAAACCCATGGGCTGACATCCCCATAGCCATTACATAATCCCAAGTCCCAAAAATCCCTAAAAGGGGGCTGAGATTCCACGATCTCTGCTTTGTCTTGTGCTCCGCATTCGATAGCTTGTCGAAGTCCCAAAAATAGGTCACACATGACTAAGGATCCTCAAAACTTGATCAAGGGCCAACATGAAGACGTTTTGATCTTCCACTTAGAAATGTGGAGTTGCCTCTTTATAGGTGTTGTTTTGATAACACTGGTTCACCAGAGTCAGTGTGTGAGAATTTTACGGACTTGAATGATCCCACAAGGGGAGAACCTATGATTAAGATCTTCATGTCTAAAGTTACTGACGATACCAGCCAAGATACCCCTTTGCAAGGGGATTCTTGTGCTTTTCCTTTCTTCATAAATGTTGGTGTCCCTTTGATGGCCACTTTGTACATTGTTGGGTTGAATGTGGGACTACTGGTTTGGTTTGGCACCATTCCAAATGTCCTGAATTCTCTTGATGCTTCTCAGTTAAGAACTTTATGTCATGGGAACCATGTTGATGTTCCTTCATTAGCAAAGTCTTCTTTTCCTCCTTCTCCCGTCTCTGGTGAAAGTACATTTACTAGTAACCGGAAGTCTAAATGAAATAGAAAGAGGAAGAATAGGAAGAATAAATCACCAACCTCATTGAGTCATGTTGGAGATAGGTCTAAAACCTCTGCAAGTCATGTTGAAGACCAACACCCAACCTCTACAAGTCATGCTGGGGGAAATAGTCCAGTCACTACTAGTCATACTGGCAATAGGTCTGTAGCCTTTGTGAGTCATGTTATCGACCCATCACCAACCTCTGCAATTCATGTTGGAGATGTGCAACCTTCCACTACTAGTCATGCTGGGGGAATTGATTTTGTTGAGAAACCTAGACAGATATGATGTAAGCGTAAGTTCCCTTGTAATCTTTGCAAGGGAGATCACCTTACTCATTTATGCCCTGGCTTTCTAGAGGTATGAATATTGTGGTCCTTGTCTACAAGATCTTTTGATTCTGAGTCTTCTGAGGTTTCCTCACAGTCTATTCAGCCATTGGTTGAGAAAGTGGTCATGTCGATGCAGTCATCAACTGATTCCACTCCTCTTTTTGGGGGTGAGGTTCATTTAGACCATGTATTCTTGCAACCTATTCAACCATTGGTTGAGAAAGTGGCCATGCTGATGCAGTCATCAACTTCCCACTCCTCTTTTGTGGGATGAGGTGCCTTTATACCATGTAGTCTCGCAACCTATTCAACCATTGGTCGAGAAAGTGATCATGCCGATGCATTCTTCAATGGATCCCACTCTTCTCTTAGGGAGTGATGTGTCTACCGACTATTTTTTTATCATTTCCAGTTCATTACTTTCAAAACAAGGGGGCATTCTTCTCTCTTCGAGCACACCCCCTCTAAGCCCTAGGATGGTTTCCTTTGATTGGAATGACCTTGTTGAGCCTCGTCTTCCTCCTTCTGCACCTTTTCAAATAAGGGTTGAAGTTAATTAAAAAAAAATTTATCGATGTATTGTGGATGAAGGAGCCTCTAAAAGTATTTTATCCTCCTCGGTTTGGAAAGTCTTGGGATCTCCCAAACTTTTGTTTTCTTTGCATGAGATGTATATGCTTCTCGGGCATGATTATGTATATGCTATAAATGTTGTGGTGTCTACGCTTTTCCAGGTGATGCATTTCCCTCATAATGGAAGCATTCTCACTATCAACCAACTGGCATCTGATAATCACCATCCTAATTTGACGTTAGTTCAGGCTTCCCCTTTATATGTTCCTCGTGTTCGTGTAGACTCTACCCTGCCATGGGTTAATTATGTGGCATCTTATCCTTAGTGTTCAATTTCTTATGAGAAGGAACTTGTGCAATCATGTTTTCCTTCTCGAGACTTGGTCTCAGCAATTGATCCATTGGTTTATACAATGGGGGCATAGGAGCCCTTGATTCCCCCTCTTGGTCCAAGTGATCTTGAGTATCCTTCTGAGTATGATATCGTTGTTTGTAGATCCTCAAGCCCTCATTATTTTGATTCCTCATTGATAGACTCTACCATTCCTGGACAGAGCCTCCATCATCATATGGAATATGGTCATTTTACTTCACCCTTTGAGATTGTCGACCCTCGTTTGCGTGATTTCTCGTATTTTGAATTGCCTTCAGATGAGGCTATCCTTGAAGCCATGACTACGATTTCTATACCATGGGAGGACATACACCATGGTTTTTGTTTTCTTCCCTTTTGAGAGACTTTCCAAGTTGACTATCGAAGAGACTCTTGGTCTGAGCCTAGCAGTGGGATCTACCTAAACCAATTTCATACATGATTTGTAGCCCCCTAGAATCTTCTTTAAGCCCTTTTCAGACTCTCTAAACATGAAAATATTTCTGAGCGATCTTGTTGTCCTTCACACTCGCCAAATTAAAATTTGAAGGCACGTCTATCTGGTGGTAGTTTACCACTTTTTCGATCTAGATGCTCAATTGTATGAACAAAGGTATACTCTAGGAACTTCGGTTCGCTAGAAGAGTATTCTCAAGTATAATGTTAACCCTTTTTCGGGCCTGAGGGACTAAATTTACGAAAAAGGAACCCCCACAGAGTCCATAGTTAAGCTCTTTTCAGACTCCCTAAATTTGAAAATATTGTTGAGTGACCTTGTTCCTTCGCACTTGTTAAAATGGTCCAGAAGAACATCCCCTACGGAGTCCATAGTTAATCTCTTTTCAGACTCCTTAAAATTGAAAAGATCGTCGAGTGACCTTTTTCTTTCACACTCATTAATTGATTCAAAAAAACATCTACTGGCATGAGTTTACCCTTTTTTATGGCCTATGGATTAAGGAGGAAAAAGGTATACCTCGGTAGATTCTTCTCACTGGGAGAGTTCTCCTAAGTAAAGTTTATACTTTTTTGTGCTAAGGGGACTAAATCTAGAAAAAGGCTACGAGTCCATAGTTAATCTCTTTCCAGACTCCTTAAAATTGAAAATATTTCCGAGTGATCTTGTCTTTGTCACACTCATTAAAATGGTTTTGAATAGACATCTTTTCAGTGCTAGTTTATTCCTTTGTTATTAGGCTAGTTTTTAAGTGCGGACACAAATCAATACCCCTAGCTTCACTACGAAACTAGAACAAAACAAGACAGTACACTACTCTTTCCTTATATTTAAATTATCAAATGAGAAATGGATCTAGAACATACCTTTTAAATATTGAAGATCCGACTTTGCCAATGCAATCCAGGCTTCATCATGAGGTTTATGAGAAATATTTGCAAATAAGCACAAGCCAATGAAGACAATAATAACAGAGTCTATTTGATATGAAACTATGTACATGATCAAGGAATCATACAATATGGAAAAATAACATTCATATAGGAAAGAAAAGTATACCTGTATTTAAAGAATGTGGAAGAAATATACAACTAGATGCCTTGATGTTTTCAGGTTCCTTCCAACAGTTCCTTGCTTCCCACACACTTCTAACCCATAGATTCTGAGACTGTAGATCTAATAGCTACTCACAATCTATCTTGACAAAGCAAATCTCAAAGACAAATATACAAGCTCCAAAAACTCCAAGCTACAAAACTCAATAACAAGCCAATCTAAATTTTTCCATGAGAGATCCTCTCCTTTTATAAGATGAAGAGGATAAAGTGAGGAGGTTAGGATGTCCCACTAAATCATGAAAGTGAGTAAGATACAAATTTTTTGGAGGCCACCTCACCATAGAATCTTCTGCTTCTAGAAGCATCGAGAAGATGCTCCTTTTTCCCATGTACAGGAATTTCCGCACCCTAGCTATAGAGAAACCTGCGGAAACTCCGCAAACTAGCTATAGAGAAAAGTGTGGAAATCGGGCATTTCTGCACCCCATGTATAGTGAAACATGAAAAAATATTCCTTAATAGGGTTTTTACAAAGGAAAATACAAATTATTCTCTCAGTAAAAGTTATTCTCCCTTCTTTCTTCAGGAATTCAAGCCACTGATCCTTCTAAAGACAAAGGATAGGTTTACATCATTAACGGTCATAAGAGTGATGAAAATAATGTGTAACAGAGAGCCCCCCAAAGTATGAATTTAGAACATAGTGATAGATGAAATACTTTGTCGAGTGTGTGTAGGGAACAAGGAACACGTCGGTCGGAAACCTGCCAAGAAACAAGGAAATACAATACAAAATATATCATCAATGAGGTAGGCATTCCCATCAAGGATGATTTTAAGGGTGGAAATTTATTTTAAAATGTAGAAACCTTGGTGAATCTTACTAATCCTTCATATGTCAACTACAATTGTTTGGCGATATTTTTGTAAAAATATTCAAATTTATAAGTATTTTATATAGTTTTTATAAACTTTTGGCGATTTTTAAGGTAAAATAATTTTATCCTATAGAATTTGGGCGAATCATTTGTAAAATAGCGAATCTCGTTTTTGGAAAAACCATGGAAAATTAGCCCAAGAGCGAAATTTAGCCCCTAAAATCATCCTTGATTCCCATACTTATAATACAAATGACTCAAAGAATAAATGTTGACATGCAAATATCCATGTCAAGTAAGACATGTCATGTCCACCAAACATACACTGTGGATCCATGCCATTATGACTCAAATCTGAACATAGCCACCAAAAATACACTGTGGATCTATGTGTTAAAGACTCAAATTTGAACATAGCCATGAGACATAAACCGTGGATCTATGCACTAGTACAACCTGAATATACTCCAACACAACCTGAATCTATCAAAAAAGATCTAGGGTCTTCATCTCCATCACTCTATAGTACAAATCTAACCATGCGAATACATGTGCTGAAGTTGAACATGGTAGAAACCACTTGATTACTGGTCATTAATGGATACCATTAACAAGTGCAAGGGAAATCACCATTAATGTCAATGACTCCCAAGGTACACTAGTACAATCGAACGGGTACAAATTAATGAGCTGGAGTTGAACATTCGGTGGAATCTCCCGATCATGGGTCAATAATGGAAACCCACTATCGAAAACGAGGAAACCTGCCATTGAGGCATGCAAGTTCCAAGGTACCAATTAGTTTCTAAGTCTAATTCCTAGATAATGAGCTGAAGTCAACAGGAAAAGACTCATCACATGAGGGTTTTTCACGTTTAGACAGTCTGAAAAACACTTAAAGAAAATTCCGGTCCCATATGGGCCTTTCGATGTTTGTTTAACGAGTCCAAAGAGAGAAAACTTGGGGGGTTTTCATGTTTAGAGAGTCTGAAAAACACTTAAAGAGAACTCTCTCAGTTCTTTTTTCATAAATTAGTTCAACGAGACTGAAAAAGTGATAACCTATCTCCCATCAAACGTTTTCCTCAAATACTTTTACGAGCATGAAAAAAAAATGTCGCTCAACAATCTTTTAATGTTTAGAGAGTTTGAAAAGAACTTAAAGGGAACTCCAATGGGTTCCTTTTTCGTATAACCTTTACGAGTCCTAAAAAGTGATAAAAGTGTACTCGGTTACATTCTCACATATTTACAAGCATGAGAAAGAACAAAGACTAAGATCGGTAACTTATTATCATGTATTTATGAGCATGAGAAAGAACAAAGACTAAGCTCGGGATTGTTTTCATTTTTACACAAGCCTTAAAAAAAAAAAACTATGCCTGGGATAGATTTTATTTTTACACAACGTTAAAACTAGCCAAAACTATGCTTGGACCTGGTTTCATTTTTACACAAGCTTGAACCAGAGAAAACTATGCTTGAGGTAGGTGTTTTCATTTTTACACAAGCTTGAACCATAGAAAACTATGCTTGGACTTCCCAAACTTCCCAATGCATAACACTGGGATGGTCGTTACTTAGCCCCAATCTTAAGAAACTAGCAGCTCAACTTTAGCATGAAGTCCAAAGGCTATAATCATTTCCCCACAAGATTCGATTCGTCCAACGACATAGGAGGATGAAAAGAAGCTTCAAATACTATACGTAACAAAGTACTTGACTTAATTGAAGAGGGGGAAACAATCTATTTCATTTTTTAACAAGCTTGAGATAGGAACAAGAAATATGCTCGTGAATCCAGGTTCAATCCATAGATGATGTGGGTGGGAAAACCCCCTATGGACTAGCACTAAGGGTTCTGTAATACATGCATAAATGACCCTTTAAAGTCTCCTACTTTTTACTATCATCCTGACATAGACCCCACATTCATGCATAAAACACAAGGATAAAAGGATCTGATAACTGTACCTTGAACTCCTCGTTTGGTGTTGATCCTTTTGTGTTTAGTTTCTCCTTGACTGCAAGTATCCTCCCAAATCTAACCTGCATTCATAAACAGACAAACACATAACTCCAAACATGCATCTTATATATGAATTAGTGGGTCAGAGGTTCTAATAAAATATAATCAAAACTGAATATTGAACACCTCATATGGAGAGACGGGAAAAGTAATTATTTCTTATTAACCTCACAAAAGTAAATTACAATGGTGATATCATCCACTGCTCCTCTAATATGGTCCTAGGCTCCTCTTCAACTGTGCACCAACCGCTTCCACATATGTGTCTCTTCTTCAGTTATCACAAAATGGTTTCAAAAGGTTGGGGCAAGGGAAATAAAAAAATTGGCAGAATTTCTTTTCTCTTATTTTTCTCTCTTCGAATGGGACCCCTACCTCTTCTTTTAAATCCTAGAAGAGGGTAGTTATCTAGTTGAGTGATCGACTATGAGTGGTCAAACAGTTTAGGCAATTACTTGGAAATCTGTATTCCATCTACAACTTTCTATTTTTTGTGCTTTTGTTAGTATATGGGGGCTGTAATGGGTTAGATAGCATATACATGCGAGCAACAGTGGTGCAGGGCGCGTATGTCTTCAAAAGGATGGTTCTTAGAAGAGATGTTTAGTGGTGGCTTGGAAAAAATGGCAAGTGAGATGGCTTGATTCCAGGTATTCATGTTCGGTGCAAATTAGGGTTATGGAAAAGAGAAAAAGACAACGAGATACAAAAAGTTGAGGTGGAATCCTAACTTAAATGAAACAAGTTGAAAAAATGACTTTTTACCAAAGGACCTTTAAAAAATACCCAAATCTCCAAAAATCTTCCCAATACCCAAAGTTGTACTTATCGTAACTTTCCATAAGAAACTCTTGAACCATACTAAATGATTTTCAGGATAGAAAAAATGAAAAAGGGGTCCACAAAATGACAAAAAGGGGCCAAAAAGTCTATAAATAGAAGCTGGCAGCTCATTATCACCATTGCTAATTGAAAAATTGACTAAGAAGCCAAAAACACCCCTTTGTCAAAAGCGTTGATTCTGGGAGCTTCAGTGGACGAAACGAACTTCTGCTTGGACCAAGTAAGTACAAATCATCCCCTCCTACATTTCCATTCCTCCTTTTCCTATTTATTTTCATTTTTGGGGGGGACACTGACCTTTAAAAGGGTCGACCCTATGTGTACGTGGGTTGTCCAAGCACAATCTGCATGTGCACATGGGTAGAAGAGAAACTGCACGCGTGTACACACGACTGTCCTCAGTACAGCCTGCATACACCCTCAATTAGTGGGAAAAAAAGAGAATGCAAGAGTTAACTCTCCTTTTTTTGTGTTTGCGGGATGTATGTTCATTGGAGAGAGAGAGGGAACATGAGGAATTTGATTTTTTGGTCTCATAATACCCCGCTGTTGTCGCTGCCTTAGCACAATGTGGGTTGCTAAAATTCTTCCAGTGTCCATTCATGAGGGCACAACCCAGGCTACTAAATGCTTTGGTAGATTACTAGCACATGGATGTGGAGGCATTCATGCTTGAGGGAAAATCATTAACTCCGATGACTAAGGACATCTATTTTCTGACTGACCTCTCAAGGAAAGGGGAACTAGTCAACTTGCAGACTTTTCCCCCCGGGCCACACAACATCGAGGAGTTGATTAGACTCCACTGCGAGGATGGTACTGAGAAAGTAGGTTCTCAGGTGCCTATTAATAAGATAAAAAACCTACCACTGAAATCTATTTTTCTACTCATTGGGTGGATCACTAGATCCACAGCTTTGCATTAGGATTCCATGGCACACATGCATTGTGAAGTTTAGTGCTTAAATGCACAAATTTTTGACTGGAGTACAACCATGCTTATATGCATGAAAAGACAGTTGACGGATTGTCGAGTGCGGGCACATAGAAACTTCGTATTTGGGGCTGTCATTTTCTCTTTCTTCTTTGAGAGGGTACCCAGTCTCATCCCTAGAGAGACGATACGAGGGAACGAGGCCTCTCTCCCAGTTTTATGCAGGTTGACGACGTTGTTGCCATGATAGGGGGGAGGGAGGACTATCAAGGCCTTTGATGACAAGTTTTTTTCCTGGTGGGAATGACAAATTCTAGTGATAGAGGACTACCCCTATGTCAGGATCGAATTCTCCAGGAACCATGACATGGACGTACCTCTTGGAGTAGAGTGAGGAGATTTAGGTATGATTGTTTTGTTTTTTTCAACGTTATTTAATTTTTATTTATTTTTAATATATCATTTTTTTTGGTGTACCAGAGTATCTGACAAGTATGTATCCATTATGTGAAGATGTGGGACTAGTGCGTCCAACATATTTCACAAGGAGCAGGAGACATCCTTGACCAGAGGCAGGACCAACAATATCAGGGGGGGCTCTAGCTGGAGAGGCTGATAGAGTTTTGAGATGAGTGGAGTGGAACCTCACCGCACTCACTCGCACAGTCCCAATGGCAGAGATCGAGGACATGTCATCATTGATGCAACCTCACGTTGTTGGGGTACCACAGACTTGGGTCCAGCTCTTTCGGTGCTTGGCCAACTTTGTTGTTCACTATGGCAGGGCCAACAGGTCCCACCCTTAGCTAGGATAGACATTTTACATGCCGATGGCACCTTTTGTATATTTTTGAGGGCATAAGCCCGTGACTCTTACTAGACATATTTTTGAGGCGCTTGTGCCCACTCATGTACTCTGATATTTTCGATATATATATGTTTTTTACATATTTTTATGTCTTATGGATTACATTTTATTTGAAAATGTATTTACATGTGTGTGTGTGTGTGTGTGTGTGTGTGTGTGTGTTTTCTTACATGTGTGCAAAATGCCAATCTAATATATGATTATCTAGAGTATATGTAACTTGATTCAATATCCTAGGAACATGGATATACATAATGTAATCAACGCTTCATTCTAAGAGGCGTACCCTAAGGAACCATTGGTGTAGAGTAGGATCATAAACACAGTAAACCCCATTTAACTGAGACACAACCAACTGAGCGTCTAAATAGACCTGGAGGTGAGAGATACCATGTGAAAAAGTGTCATGAAGCAACTCTATAACTACATTGTATTCGACAACATTGTTTGTGGTATCACCTAAATAGATACCTCCTAAAGATATAAACTAGCCTTGAGGTGTAAAAATCACCCAAGCTACGGAAGCAAGCCTCCGAGTGTGTCGGCTAGCGTCGTCCGCGAACCCAATGAACACCTCTAACTCACTTGACATCTGCGACAGTGAAAAAGATGACATCAAAAAATGACACGTCCATAAAACCACAAAGACAAAAACTAAAAAATAAAATGTACAAGAACTATACATATGTACAAGAAGTCACCCGAGGTGACCCCCCTACGAGTAATACTTCTTGAGGTAGAGCCCATTTCTAGGCTCCACCAAAGCATTTCCCTCAAAGTCCACTAGATGATAAGAGCCCTTCTTTAGAACCTCTTTCATGATGAAAGGTCTGACCCACATGGGTTTGAACTTGCCTGCCCCCAGGGGGTCCTTATCTTGGTCATAGACCAGGACAAGGTCACCTTTAGAGAAAATCCGAGGATGAACGGACTGATCATACTAACACTTGAATTTTTGTTTGTAAGCCTCATTAGCTAAGGCCACATCACGATGTTGTTCATTGAGCTGCTCGAGGTGTAATAAATGCTCTTCAAGCGGTGAAGTGTCTGGCAATAACTATACTGCCAACTTTAGATATGGGATCTGGCACTCTATGGGAAAGATTTCTTCCATCTCGTAAACGAGTTGAAAAGGTGAGAAAACGATTGCAGTCTTAATAAACGTTCGGTAGGCCCATAATGCAGAGTATAACATCAAATGCCAAATTGATTTGGTCGAATTGATCGTTCATTGTAGAATGGTCTTAAGATATTTATTTACAGCTTCCACCTGACCATTCACTTGTGGGTAGTAAGGTGATGAATGTTATTTCTTCAACCCAATATTTCATGTTAACTCAGACATCATTTTGTTCTGAAAGTGACTTCCATGTTCAATGACAATCTCTCTCGGGATGCCGAACATTGCTATAATCTAGTTAAAAAAAAGAGAGAGTTGCGGTCTTTCCATCGTCTTTGAACGTTGGCATAGCTTCGACCCACTTGGTGAAGTATTCTATTGCTACGATGGTATAACGGTGCCCACTTGCTGAAGGGGGCTTGCATGTAGTGTAATCAACCCTCCACTTGGTGAAGTATTCTATTGCTACGATGATATAATGGTGCCCACTTGCTGAAGGGGGGTTGCATGTAGTGTAATCAACCCTCCACTTGGTGAAGGTACCAACGGTAATGACGAGAAACATGGGAGTGGGATGTGCCCTCATCTTCTGAGAGAAGATTTGACACGGGTGGCACTTCTTGACCGATTCAACACAATATTTGATTAATGTCGGCCAAAAGTAACCGGGTCGAAGAATCTTTTGGGATTTTTCCAACCCAGACAAATGATCACCACATGCTCTAGTGTGGCAATCGTTAAGCATGATTTCTTCTTCTTCATGAGTGAGACATCGATGAAGGATCCAATCTACACCTTGACGATATAAAGTGTCCTTGAGTATGAGATAGTTCTTGGTTTGATGGCGTATACGGTGACGCTCATCATGAGAAGCAAAGGTGGGGCACTTCAAAGTATGGAGATAGACAAGTACATCTCCATACCAGGGGTCCAAATATGTGATAAAAAACATGTCTCCTTTAATAGGTGACTCTTTAGGCATAACATCACCTGACTCGACCGGAAGTTTCGAGATGAGTTCCGCAAAAACCAATGACTTTTTGGATTTTTCCGAAACAAAATCTAAGTCAAATTCCTAGAGGAAAACTATCCATCTACTGATATTTCCACCTATTACTCATCATGTCAACACATACTGGAACAGATTCACAATGGCAATGACGGTGGTTTTTCGAAACAGGATATAATGATGGAACTGTTGGACAGCATGAACTACTGCCAACGCAAGTTTCTCAACATGGGAATAATTGAGTTCCGGTCCAACTAGGCCTTGGCTCAGATAATAAATCACATATTCTGAGAGAAAATGATCCTCCTGAACCAAGACCATATCGATGGTCGACTCTACTGTAGCTAAGTGTAATAAGAAATCTTTATTATAATTGGGTGGCCGAAGTAGAGGGGCAGTCATGAGGGCACGTTTTAACGCGTCAAAAGAGCATTGAGTGGCTTCATCACAATGAAAAGGAATGCCCTTCTTCAATAAATGCATAAATCCCTTTGTGATCTCATCATAGTTTGTGATGAAACGATGTAAAAAGTTCACTTTTCCCTATAAACTTTGAAGATGAAGGATTGTGCACGGTGGAGGCAACTGAACTATTGCCTCAACTTTGAGAGGATCAACCATGATCCCTTTTTTCGAAACTATGAAACCTAGAAGATGACCTGACGTTACGTAAAAACTACATTTGTTTGGATTCAAGCAAATCCAGTAGTAGTGACATCACTCAAAGATAAGTCGGAGGTGTGTGGGATGATCAGTTCTTTTACGAGATCGTGATGCTAAATCATCAGGGTAGGCCTTGACTATATGTCTGAGATCGTGGAAAGAAAAGACATGGCCCACTGAAAGGTAGCCCCAAAATTTTTTAGACCAAAAGGCATCTTTCGATAAGAAAATGTACCCCACAGACAAATGAAAATGGTTTTGTGTTGGTCTTCAGGTTTGATCTGTATATGATTGTATCCCGAAAAACCATCCATGAAAGAAAAGTCTTCGCAACCTGCACATTCATCAACTATCTAGTCAATAAATGGTGTGGGGAAATTATCCTTTGGAAAATATTTGCTCAAACCATGGAAATCCGTACATACACGAATCATACCCTGTTTTTTGTCGACTGGAGTGGGATTTGACACCCATTGAGTCAAATGGACGGGGTAGATAAAACCTGCTTTTAGTAGTTTCTCTACTTCATCCTTAATAGTTGTTGCTTTCTTAGGATTGACTAGGCGAAGCTTCTGCTAGACCAGCTTAGTGTCAAGATAAGTCATGATCTTGTGTTCGACATTTCTTGGATCAATTCCTAGCATTTCCTTGTAAGACCAGGCAAAAACAATGCAAAATTATTTAAATAAATTTGTGTAGATTCGAATTTCCTCCGAGGAACAGTCAGCGTCGACAAGAATATTTTCTAGGACGTCGAGGGTTCTGGATCATTTCAGCAATGGTTTCCATATTACCCTCGGCATAAACAACGTGTGTAGCCGAGGGCTTGATAGGATAAGACCTATCTCTAGTCATAGTCAAAGTGAATTCTCCTGCTTCAATTCTTCTTAACTCTGGAAGGAAATAATATCTGTGATGGAGATCATCCCAGGGTCTGTTCGGACTAGTCATTGCTTAAATAATCGCTTCCTCTGAGTGCAAGACTAAGTCTAAAGAATCAGTATTGAAAAGGGAACCTTGAGCCCAAGTAGGCTCGAGAATCAGATCTAACTCCTATGCGGGAGTCGGATCAGGGTCAGTGGAAGCTTGCTAGACTATTGAGTACACAAATTCTTCCGTGGACAAGGGAATGGCCATAACCTGGTGTCCTGTCCCTTCCATCATGGCTGATGGGGAAGGAAGAGTCCACAGATCATTGAAGTAAGTCATAAAAAATGACGAGACTCAAAAAATCTCAACCTTAGGCTGGTACGATATGAACTTAACATTGCCAAAACGAGGTGGGTAATTGAAAGTACCCATCAAAGGTGGGCACAAACCAAACCCTATGTTGGCGATGCCTGGTTGAGGGTTATGAATCATCGGGACCATGGATGCCCCTGATGAAGGGTCAGGACGGGAGAAAGATAATTGATCAATGGTCATGATCCGACCCTCGTGTGGAAAAAATAAGACTCGAAAAACTGTAGCGACCACTACTTGCATAGCATAGGTCCAACTCCTTCATAACAAGAGATTGCAGTCGAGATATGCATCAACCACTTCAACCTCGACACACATTGTCTTCCCCCCTAACTGCATGGGAAAAGAGGGGATGATGCCATGTAGTCAGAATGAACGATCATCGAAAGCGGTAAGAAGAGTCAGTGACGGAGACAAAACAAGTTGGCCAATGGCCTTCCAACACACCAACGACATAATGCATGTCGAGGCACCCTCATTAACCACCATGAGGAAAATGTTATGGGTAAATTTTTTTCGTGGTGTAAGCCACTACTATCTTAAATGCCACATGGTAAGGGAGACGAGGTTTTAATTTGGTCGTATCAAGCATGATCATACCTGGATTACAAGTCTCAACAGATCCTAAGGTGACTAATAGAGCCTTTCTCTGGGAAGGGCAGCTCTGGAGGACCTCCAAAGCAGACATCGCACAAGGGGTTTGAGACAAATCCTCCACCACAAAGTAGTTATGGGCATCCCTTGCATTTGGATTGTGAGAATATTTCTTGAATGCACCTTTTGGGATGTGTCTCATTGTTTCTCCCAACGTATTCTCGATCTGGAGAGGAAGAGGTGGGATTTCATCTTCTTTACTCTTCTCAAATGTGTTTGGAATTTCATAATCATGCACTCTGGTTGATATATAGGCATCAAATTTCATCATATACACATTCGCGGACGAAGAATTACTCGAAGACGGAGGGGGTCCTTGACTTCCCCCATCCGTTCTCGGCGAGGCTTGAGTTAAATTTTTCCCATGTTGAAATGTGTTCGTTAACACATCATGCTACTGTTGCACCAATAAATTTTGGGCCTCCACAAGCCGAGGGCACTGGTGAGTCCGGTGGTCTTCCGTGCATAGGTTACACAGATACTTCGAATTCTTCTTTTTTGTGTTTCCCCCCCAGCATTATTGGTAGTTTTCTTATCCCCCTTACCCTTCTTTCGCTATTTCTTCTTTCCATCAGGCTATTGGGTGGCCTTCAGGTTTGTCGATTGCACATTGTGTATATCCGATGTTTGGGTGGGGGGGCAGTTGGACTAATGGTCTGGATAGCCGCTTTCTGCTCTATTGACAATTGTTGCAATTGTTTTGACAGTTGATCAGTGGGTTTCGTTTGTGCTGAACCAACAATACCATCGGCATGTGATCCAACTCTCTGTCTCGTCTTGTCAAGTATTGACCATGGTGCATCTGGAAAAATTTCATAAAGTAAACCAAACTGAGAGTAAATCAGCTCTAGATGTTGAGCTCTCATTATTGCACCTTCTTCGGAAAACACTCCTGACGTTGTGATGTCTTTGGATAACTGGGATACCAAAGACTTGTTGATACTGAGAGGGGGGTGAATCAGCATCAAGTACAATTTAAAAACATTTTTCAACTTATACTTAAACCATTCAATTATATCCAATGAGCAATGAATAATAGTATAAGAGTTACACCAATACACCACAATACACCATGCACAATATATGAGAAATAATCAATAGTTTTTGTTCAAGGGAAGTAATGAACTCCAAAGGTAGCTACAACTTCCAAATGTAGAGGGAGGGATAAACCTCCAAGAGGAAGATGCAATCCTACAATATCAAGAGAGAGTTGAACTCTCCATCCTTGCCCCTTCCTTCCACCCAAAAATATATGAGAGATAATAAAACTTTACATTAAATCATCACCATCAACCAATCATCACATAGAACCTGATAATGCTTCCTGAAACTTCTTCAATTTCTGCAATTCTTCAATTCTTGGAGTACACTGATCATGTAGATAATATTACTCAATGTATTCTCCGAAATTCCTCCAATTTTCACTCCTTGAATCCTCCCCAAAAAGAGGTTATAGAAAGAATGGTAGACTTTATTCAATTCTGGTCTATTCAGAAGAACCAAATTGTACAACATTCCCTGCGCTCAATATTTAACATACAATTTTGAAACTCGCACACAAGAAACTAAAATAATCACTCTTTCCAATAAAAGTGGCCCCACTTCATTTGGATTCTGTATGAATAAGTTAAGACTGTTTTACCCGGAACACCTGTTTATTTACTAACTTTAGGATTGGTCACAAACCCTATCTTCCACAGAGTGTATCTCCATAAGCATAGCGAATCAAGAGCTGAACATTTTACCAGAGGTACCTTGATATGCATTCTCAATACCATAGATATTTCACCATATGAATCATTTTAGAAAAAAATTTATAGAAAAAATGGTAAGATGACCTGAAAATAACATACCTTAGAACACATCACCAAAAGACTTCATTCTCCCTTGAAATCCGACCTTCTTTTACTTCTTATTTCCTCTGAAATTTGACTTGTATCAAATGAATGTATAATGATGTTTATTTATACCATTTATGTCACTTCCTTTTAACATTAGGGTCGACCTGACACTTTCTTATTTTGTAATTATTTTCTTTAATTATCT
>ML799229.1:230967-241385 GCA_009831015.1 Picea engelmannii | reverse complement strand
TTCTCATAATCTTCTAATTGTTCCTTCAAGCTATTAATGGTCTTTTCAATCTTGTAATTCTCTTCTTCACAACTACTCAATTCACCTTTTAGTATTATGTTTGTGTTTCTAAGCTTGCTATTTTTAGTTTCAACATGCTTCAATTTTTCAAGATTCTCATCTTCTTGTTCACTCTCTGCATTGTCCTTGTATCCCCAAAAAGAATCAAGGTTGGTTTGTTCATATGAATATTCTTCACAAATTTTTTCTTCTTCTTTAGAATTCTTATGATCATCATCCTGATTTTCTTGGGTTATGAAGAGGACTTTTCCTCCATCGTTATCTTCTTCATCACTCTAATCTGAGGAGATGTCATCATCCTTGGAGTAGAAACTCTTTTTATTGTTGAGACTTCTCTTTTTATAGTAGCAGTTTTCAACAATATGTCATATTCTACCACAGTTAAAGCATTTGAGAGGAGACTTACCTTTGTATATTCCACTTCCCTTCTGGAACCTTCTTACAAAATTTGTTATTTCTTCATTAAGGTCGTTATCCTTGTCTTTTGTCTTCGTTATGGATTTAAAGGCTGCTTCATTGTTTGGTTGGTCACTTTCTGTACCTGTTCTCATTTCATATGCCATAAGAGTCCCATGTAATTCATCCATTGTTATTTTGGTCAAGTCCCTAGTTTCTTCAATGGCGGAAACCTTAGCATCATACTTTAAGAGAAGTGATCTCAACACTTTTTGCACAACCAAGGATTCATGGAGCTCTTCACCTAATCCTCTGATAACATTAACAACATTATCAACTCTAAGAAAATAGGTTGCAATATATTCCTTTTCATTCATCTTCAAATTTTCAAATTCTTCTCTATGTCGTTGAAGCTTGACCTGCTTAAGTTTTGGATCACCTTCATAGATACTCTTGAGTTTGTCCCATACCTCTTTAGCGGTGCTGCAACCCATCACTTTGCTAGCAATGGTTGGTTCCAATGATGCTAGAATAACATGTCTGGCTTTTGAATTACAACTCATAAGATTCTTCTCATTTGGATCGATTGGAGCATTATTTGGGATTACATAGCCATTTACAACTAAGTACCAAATGTCTAATCCCAGAGCCGTTAGGTAATTTTTCACTCTATGAATCCAGTATGCATAATTTCTTCCATCAAATTTCTGAATCCCATTTGAAATGTGCTCATGGTCATCCATCTTTGCTCAGTATTTTCCTTCCAGTGGTTAAATTGTTCTGAAGGCAACCTGCTCTGATACCAATTGTTGATACTGAGAGGGGGGTGAATCAGTATCAAGTACAATTTAAAAACCTTTTTCAACTTATACTTAAACCATTCAATTATATCCAATGAGAAATGAACAATAGTATAAGAGTTACACCAATACACCACAATACACCATGCATAATATATGAGAAATAATCAATAGTTTTTGTTCAAGGGAAGTAATGACTTCCAAAGGTAGCTACAGCCTCCAAATGTAGAGGGAGGGATAAACCTCCAAGAGGAAGATACAATCCTCCAATATCAAGAGAGATTTGAACTCTCCATCCTTGCCCCTTCCTTCCACCCAATAATATATGAGAGATAATAAAACTTTACATTAAGTCATCACCATCAACCAATCATCATATAGAACCTGATAATGCTTCCTGAGACTTCTTCAATTTCTACAATTATTCAATTCTTGGAGTACTCTGATCCTATAGATAATATTAATCAATGTATTCTCTGAAACTCCTCCAATTTTCACTCCTTGAATCCTCCCCAAAAAGAGGTTATAGAAAGAATGGTAGACTTTATTCAATTCTGGTCTATTCAGAAGACCCAACTTGTACAGCATGCCCCGCGCTCAATATTTAACATCCGATTCTGAAACTTTCACACAAGAAACTAAAGTCCATAATCTTTCCAATGGAAGTGGTCCCACTTCATTTGGATTCTGTATGAATAATTTATGATTGTTTTACGGGGAACACCTGTTTATTGACTAACTTTAGGACTGGTCACAAACCCTACTTCCACAGAGTGTATCTCCATAATTATGATGAATCAAGAGCTGAAATTTTTACCAGAGGTACCTTGATATGTATTCTTAATACCATAGAGATTTCACCATCTGAATCATTCTAGAAAAAAAATTATATCAAAAATGGTAAGATGACCTGAAAATAACATACCTTAGAACACATCACCAAAAGACTTCATCCTCCCTTGAAATCCGGCCTTTTTTTACTTCTTATTTCCTCTAAAATTTGACTTGTATCAAATGAATGTATACTGATGTTTATTTATACCATTTATGTCACTTCCTTTTAACATTAGGTCCGACCTGACACTTTCTTATTTTGTAATTATTTTCTTTAATTATCTTCAAGGCCTACATGTCCTTCCTTCTTTAATTCACTTTGTCATCTTCAAAAATTCATTTCTCCTCAACCATGAGGATCCACGTGATGTGCCACATACCACCGAAAACAACATGATGTATACTATACATTCATGGCTGTTGTATATGCATGTGCATTTTCCTTCTTGTCCAAATACCTTTATCAATATTGTGTTCCAAAACCCATGACTAGGGTTGACATCAATGACAATAACTGATCTTCCAACAAGACTTATGGAACCACTCTAGAAGGAATGTTGGTGGGACTGAAACTTTTATCAAACTCTTTCGTCATCTCCATTCTCGGATGTGATCGTAGATATGGTCCACCTTTGTCTGCTGAAGGTTGGCCAACAATTCGTTGTCGGTGTCGTATCTCACATGTAATTGGAAATGGTTTAAGAAATCCATTGCCAATTCACCAAAGGAAGAGTATCTCGAGCAGTCGAGCTCAATGTACCATTTTGTGACACTCCCTATGAGAGTGCATTGAAACAAATGCAACTAGAAGAAGTCATCTTTCAACAAATTAGATGAGAACCAGAGATGAAAGGTAGTCGCATGATCGCTCTGATATTCATTAGGCTTAGCTTCGAAATTTGGAATGTCTGAAGGCATCTTGGTTGGCATAGGAGGCCAACACAGATCATGACAGATAGGGTCATTCGATAACCTTGTCAAGTATGGAAAATGCAAAGTTTCCATAAACGGTAGTTTGGGTTGTTGATTATAACCATGGAAAAAGGGGCCTGGAGTTTGACTAACACCAAGTTGCCAGGAAAGGTTAGGTTTCTAGCCAGGGTTATGGTTAAAACCATGGCCATGACCAGTATACAGATTCTGCACTTGTTGAGACATCATCATCTGGCTCTCGTAATAGGACATAGAAGGTTGGGCGTGCATTGCATTCCATGGATTTTGTGAAGGGATGCCCCCTACCGATCCGACGGGCATAGGTCATGAGCCTTTCCCAGGGTTCCATTGGCTATGGAATGGGTTGCCCCCAGTTGGCATCCTTGACAAGGGAACTGGTCCCTGCCACGGATTCCAAGGTCCTTGTGGGGAAGGAATTCCTGGGTTTTCCCCCTTTGCAAGAATAATACCCTGCATAGGATTTTTTTGTCCATAACCGGGGTTTCCCCTAGCCGATATGGTAGCTGACGAGAAAGCGTTGTTACCAAACACACCGAGAAAAGAGAATGGTGTCAAACCTACTAGCATGATATAAGAAGGAATTCCTTGACTACCTACTCCAAATGAGCTAAAGTTTACATTCGGCCCGATGGGATGTTGGTGAGCACCACCGAGTGAAGGGGACAAAGGAGGTATATGACTCCCTTCATAAGGGAAAGCATTATAGGAAGTTGATGTTCCCCTCATGGATCCTTGCGGAGGAGCGTTAGAGCTCCCTACCCCCAGACCTAAAGTCTGTAGAGTGGAGTAGGAAAGGAAAAAGTTTGTATCGAAGCCAGGAATCCAATATGAGAATGGAGGGCCTGTCGTACTCTAGGTGAAAGGAGTAGTGATCGTTGTGATATATGGAATCAAACCATTGCCTGAGGTAGAGGTGGTCAAGATCATGGTGGTTTGGACCTACGATAGTTGGTTAGGAGGTGGAACACCCCATGTAGTGGCAGTCGTAGAGGGAATATGAGAATTCCATGAAGAAGTTGCAACATTTGTTTCTATTGTTGCTTGTGACACTATCTAGCACTCGTAAGGATAAACCTGTATGACGACGGGCATCGATAGATCAGTGTTCGGAGGTTCGTATGGACCAAGAGCTTCCGCTCCAAGCTCTGAAATGGTTGGTTCCTCCAGAATCAAATTTTCTTCTCTTGGAGGTGGGTCGGGCACAGTTTCCTGTGACTCGATCACCTCAAAATACCCTTGCTGGTCTAGTCTTCGCCTTAGCGGTGGCGAGGGTGGCTCCAAATTGACCGGTGGCAGGCCAAGAAGCCTTCGTGACTGGCAGAGATTTTGATCCTCCACTGTGTGATAATATCAATGACACACTAGGGATTTCTATTAATGTTCAAGAACCAACACACACTAGAAAAAAATCCCTATGAGATAAGACAAGCAGATCACTAGCTAGTTGAAAGAACAGTTACACCAGCCAACACTAGAGCAACTTACAAGTGCAAGTGAAACTTGAATACGGAAGCACCCTCCAGATATACTCTGCAAAGAATGGCCTGATGTCTATCCTAGGTACCGCGGTATACCCTCGCAGTCACCTGTGTAAGTCTCTAAAATAAAGGCAACTAGGTTTCCAGCACACAAACAGTCACAAGGTGGGTACAGTTGATAGTCGGGTGGACCGCAATGAGTAGGTTATCAAGCCTGAAACCTATCAAGGGTATCGAAATCAAGTGTTTTGGAATAAAATTGAGGGCCTTGAAAAGATTCAAGACCCATGAAGCTACGTGGAAAATGCGATCAACGGAATCCCAAGATAAGCCCTCTATGTGCATTCTCCACTACGTTTGGTCCGGCTTTGGAGGGGTTATCTCCGCTAACTTTCTGCACACGACCTTGTGTTTATCCCCTGTGTTAGAGGGGGGTCCCGGATAACTTTCATGATACTAGAATTTTTAGCACTCCCTAGCACAGACTCTTATGTTTGTTTTTTTATCCTTGAAAAGTTTCCTCTCCAATCCTAAATCAAGGCTCTATCCTAGACTAGTTGATGTACCCTACAAACATAAAGTCTAGTTGATTTTAATTAATCATTAATTTTAGTGGTTGTCTTAAGTCAAAGGGAATGAAATTGAAACCAATGATGTTTTTAACAGACGAAAGAGAAGAGCATATAATGAAACTGAAAACAAACTACTTATTCTTCTCAAATTCATATTTGCACATTTAAACTCTTTAACCAACTTTTCAAACTATTTTTTCTAAGATCTTTTAACAGAAAACTCAAAAAAAGATTTTTCTCAACTACGAGCTAATTATTGTCCTAAGTCAATAGCCAAAAACTTATGAAAGCATTCTTTTTCCTGATTATTTAATACAAAAAACCAACTACTTAACCAAACAAAGAAAGTGAGATCTATATTTTTTTATTATGCTTCCAAAACAAGAAATTTTAAAATGTATTCTTTTGTTTTTTTTGAAGCAAAAAGGAAAAAATAAAGACAAGAAAAGACCAAGAAATGACTTCTGGCCCTCTGTAGATCACTGGG
This sequence comes from Picea engelmannii, assembly GCA_009831015.1. Lineage (NCBI taxonomy): Eukaryota > Viridiplantae > Streptophyta > Pinopsida > Pinales > Pinaceae > Picea > Picea engelmannii. The sequence continues at coordinate 235,804 of ML799229.1, read as the reverse complement.
ATTCACTGACAAAACCAAAGAGGCAAATCAAAATAGACTCACTATCTTGTCTAAAAACTGAATAAAGCAAAATGCAAGAACACATTTTAAAAAGAAAAGCTAAACTGAAGTCAAACCTAAGCTACAGACTGTTATAACAGAGACCAGGAATGGATCAAGAAAACCCCTGGGAAGTACAACTTATGACAGGGAAGAGGATGAATGCCCCTTATTAAAAAAAAAAAGTCTCAACACAGGCAGGCTGCTGACACTTCAGAAACCAGTGTATGTATGTGAGCTATCCAAAGGTAGGGCATGTATGTATGCATACAGGCTCACTTCAGGCTGCTTACACCTCTGTAACTTCTGAAGAATGAAAACTAACAATCCAACAAATCAGGCAGGGAGTACTGGTATTGAAAACCAGAATCCCTTAAAGACACAAAAACTTACTTTGATAAAGAAAATCCAAGGAGAATTTTGATAAAGCAAAGCTAATCTGAGGTTATACCTAGGCTACAGAATGCAACAACAGAGACTAAGACTAGATCAAGAAAACCCCTGAGAAGGATCACTTCTGACAGGGAAGAGGATGACTGCCTCTCCTTTAAAAAAAAGATTTTCTGAACTCAGGCATGCTACTGACACTTCAATAGCCAATGTATATACGCGGGTTGTCCAAAGGTAGGGCGCGTATGTATGCCTGCAGACCTACTACAGGCTGCATACACCTCTGTAGCTTCCTGAAAAAGAAAACAACAGTCAAGCAATCAAAGAAGGGAGTACTAGTATGGAAGACCAGAATCCCTGTAAACTCAGACTCTTGCTGAAACTCAGAAAAAAGGTAATCAAACCAATTTAAAATACCCAAAAAGTATTCCCAAAAAAACCTAGAGATCTTCCCCAGTATGGTCACCAATTATGATGTGGGTGGGAAAACCCCCTACAGATTAGCACTAAGGGTTATGTAATGCATGCATAAATGACCCTTTAAAGTCTCCTACTTTTTACTATCATCCCAACATAGACCCCACATTCATGCATAAAACACAAGGATAAAAGGATCTGGTAACTCTACCTTGAACTCCTTGTTTGGTGTTGATCCTTTTGCGTTTAGTTGCTTATTGATTGCATGTCTCCTCCCAAATCCAACCTGCATTCATAAACAAACAAACAAAGAACTCCAAACATGCATCTTATATATGAATTAGTGGGTTAGAGGTTCTAATAAAATATAATCAAAACTAAATATTGAACACCTCATATGGCGGGACATGAAAAGTAATTCTTTCTTATTAACCTCACAAAAGTAACTTACAATGGTGAGATCGACCACTTCTCCTCAAATCTGGTAATGGGATCCTCTTCAACTGTGCATCAATTGCTTCCACATATGCTTCTCTTCTTCAATTCTCACAAAATGGTTGCAAAATATTGGGCAAGGGGAATACAAAAATTGGCAGACTTTCTTTGCTCTTATTTTTCTCTCTTCGAATGGGACCCCTACCTCTTATTTTATAGGCTAGAAGAGGGTAGTTATCCGGTTGAGTGACCGACTATGAGTGGTCAAACGATTTATGCAATTACCCAGAAATATGTATTCCGTCTGCAACTTTCTATTTTTTGTGATTTTGTCAGTATACGCGGGCTGTAATGGGTCAGCTAGTGTATGCACATGGGAAACAGTGGTGCAAGGAGAATACGTCTTCAAAAGGATGGTTCTTAGAAGAGTTGTTTAATGATGGCTTGGAAAAAATGGCAAGTGAGATGGCCTGATGCCAGGTATGCATGTCTGGTGCAAATTAGGGTTATAACACCAGACCTTTGTTTCAATTTTTAACGAGCTTGACATGGAAACAAGAAATATGCTTGTAACCTCTGTTTCATTTTTTAATGAGGTTGGCACAAAGATGAAAAACTATCCTCAGCTGGTTTCATTTTTTAACAAGCTTGAAATCAGAAAACCATGCTCAAGGCTGGTTTAATTTTTAAATGATCTTGAAATCAGAAAACCATGCTCAAAGCTACTCTTCTTGATCATGGATTCCAAGAGGACAATTCTCCAGGAGGACACCAGGTCAAGGGACAAAACTTGGTCATGGATTCCAAGAGATCTTCACTAGACAAAAGAGACACACTCTAGAAGGATACCATGTCGAGGGTCGCGACAGGGGTAAAGAGATCAAGCTCTAGAAACCCTATCAAAGAGATCACCATGTCAACTACTGGATCTAAGTCATAAGAGACTGAGATTACAGTGATAGACTCATCTTCATTAGAAACTAAAGGCATGGGAGACAACTCCAGATAATTAACTTGTGGTGGGGGCAATATCGTCTGCATATAAGAACCATTTAGGGAGGTTATCCAGTCAGGACCGATGAATGAAGGTTGATCAATAGTCACAATTATTCCATCGTGAGGGAAATATATCACACGAAAAAGAGTGGACACAATAGCTTTCATGGAATAAACATAATCCCGCCCAAGGATTAAAGTGAAATCCAAGGGGTCTTGGACCACCATAACCTCAATAAAGACAATTTTCCCTCCCAAAGTTACGGGAAACTAAGGAAGGGTCCCTAAAGGTTGATTGGTTCTTTTTTTAAAAGCTAATAGATTCTGCGTAATCAGGGAAAGTTGAGGACAACCCAAATATTTCCAAGAAATAGAGGACAAAATACTAATGGGCACACCTTCATCTATCAGTGTTTGAGGAGCATCCCGACCACAAACCTGCACTGTAATCTGGAAAGGAATGTGAGAGGGAAGATGAGGTACAGTTAGCACACCCCAATTAAAAAGGATGGCCTCATTACTTGTAGGGGGTTCCACGGGAGAAGGAGGAGTACCCCCCGACATGGTAGATTCTATATCAATGAGAAAAACATGGGCAACATCAGGTTTACTCTCGAGTGGGAGTGTAGGATCGAATGATGATGAGATCAAATCGACTACTTGGGTTTCATTCTCGAAGGGGAGAATGGGGTCGATGGGTGGAAACGAATCGACTACTTGGTTTGCACTCTCTAACGAGAGAGTGGAATCGACCAATGATGGGATTGGAGTGACCACTGTGTCAACCGGTCCCAATTTTTTATCGGGTTAATTGTTAAGTGTGGACACAAATCAATCCCCCTAGCTTCACTGTGAAACTAGAACAAAACAAACAGTACACTACTCTTTCCTTAGCTTTCAATTATCAAATGAGAAATGGATCTAGAACATACCTTTTAAATATTGAAGGTCTGACTTCGCCAATGCAATCCAAGCTTCGTCAGGAGGTTTATGAGAAATATATGCAAATAAGAACAAGCCAACGAAGAAAATAATAATAGAGTCTATTTGATATGAAACTATGTACATGATCAAGGAATCATACAATATGGAGAAATAACATTCATATAGGAAAGAAAAGTATATTTGTATTTAAAGAATGTGGAAGAAAGATACAACCATATGCCTTGATGTTGTCAGGTTCCTTCCAACAGTTCCTTACTTCCCACACACTTCTAACCCAAGGATTCTGAGACCGTAGATTTGATATCTACTCACAATCTATCTTGACAAAGAAAATCTCAAAGTCAAATATACAAGCTCCAAAAACTCCAAGCTACAAAACTCAATAACAAGCCAATCTAACTTTCTCCATGAGAGCCCCTCTCCTTTTATAAGATGAGGAGGATAAAATGAGTAGGTTAGGATGATCCCACTAAATCATGAAAGTGCGTAAGATCCAAACCGTTCAGAGGCCACTTCACCATAGAATATTATCCTTCTAGAAGCATCGAGAAGATGCTCATTTTTCCCATGTACAGGAATTTCTACACCCTATCTATAGAGAAACCTACAAAAAGTCTACAACCTACCTGTAGAGCAAAGTGCAGAAATCAGGCATTTCCGTACTTTGTGTATAGTGCAACCTGTGAAAATCTTCCTTAATAGGGTTTCTACAAAGGAAAATACAACTTCTTATCTCACTAAAAGTTCTTCTCCCTTCTTTCTTTAGGAATTCAGGCCACTGATCCTTCTAAAGAAAAAGGATAGGTTTAAATAATTAACGGTCATAAGAGTGACGAAAATAATATGTAACACCCTTTTTCGAGCCAACTAGACTACCTTCAAAAAATGTACCCCAGTGGAGTCTTCTTTTACATTTTTTCAGACTCTCTAAAAAGTGAAAAGACCATCGATCTTACCTTCTCTGTGCTCATGAAAAATAAATTGAATGGGGTTTCATCGTGTCTTTCTAATCTCACTTGCATCTCTGCATCTTTGGCCTAATGCCAACTCCATGTTTTTCTCAACTGAACCTTTGAAGCATGCCTTATATGCAAGCCTTGTAGCACTTTGCCTTTGTGACCTGACACCTTGACCCATGGAGGAATTTTCCCGAGTGTCCTTTCCCTGTGTTAACTACCAAAAACGCACCAGAATTTTGAAAGAAATATGCCTAATCTTGTAGGGAAATTTTGACTAGCTTCCCTAACTCCAAGTCCAAATCTGATTGCACAGTTGGAAAGCTTATGATCTGTAGATGAAAATCAACTATTTGAACGTGCAAAACGGACATTCCACGGCTGAGAAAATGGATTTTTACCAAAGGCGGTTTTTGCTGGAAATTTTGACTTTCGGTGGTTTAGGCGAACAGGACGACTGTTCATTAACCACCGAAAGCTGCGCTTTCGGTGGTAAATTCACACAGAATCTTGACTAGTCAACCACCGAAAGCCTGTTTTAACCAGAATTTTCGAAATTTCGCACAGATCAAGGATTTTTGAATCCAAATGGTTTGAATTTGATTCTAATGGATAAATGGTGAATTATCAAGTCAGATCTAAAGATTATTTACAAGAAA
>ML799229.1:204306-216686 GCA_009831015.1 Picea engelmannii | reverse complement strand
ACATGTTGAATGTCTGAATGTTGTACTCTGGTTTAGTCATCCCATTGATCCATTTTGATAAAAAACACCAAAAAACATTGAGTTCTTAAGTTACCAAGCACCTCTGGTCTGCAACCACGGAGGGTTTCTTGGAGAGTTAACACCCTGCACATGTCTCCTTTATATGAGAATTATTGTTTTCCTTGCTCTTGGAACTAGTATGCTTTGTGACACTCATTCCTCCTTTGTAATGTAGCATTCTTTTATTCTTTTTCAAGATCTTCAAAATATTGAAAAAGACAAAAAAATCAAATATACCCCAAAAAGAGGATGGGAAATTTATTTTCTTTTTATGGAAGCACAATGAGTCGCCCTTGGAAAAATAACATTCTTTCATTTGTCTTCAAGTATTGGGATTTAATATGACCTTAGGAATTTGTTCTTCCTACATAGATTTGTTTCCTCCTCTATTTGGTTATTCTTCCAAACACATGGAGAGTTTGTGTTGCCTCCTGCATCGTGAACTTATGTCAATGTCATGTTGCCTAAGTTTGATCATCTATTGTGCTATTGTCCAAGGGAAGTTTTACCCAACCTGAGTCATCCTTTCTGTAGTTTGTCTCTTTCCCTCATGCTCGTCCATCCCCATAATTGCAATTAAGTCTTTGCTCGAAATCAATGAAGTTCTCTGCCTGATCACCGAGATCCTCTTGTCTGTTCCCTAACGAGACATCGAAGACCTCTGGGTAGTGAAGTTGTATACTCACATTACACTCTTACCCGAGTTTTGAAGATATTGAATTTGTTTCTCAAGCTTTGAAGGCCTCATCTCTAGCCATCAGACATCATTTGGCTTCTTGAAGATGGATACTAATATGTATATATTTGATTTTGAGATGTAGATCTGTTGTGTATTTCTCGCGGCTACACTTTGTATATTTATAGGACATGGATATGCAGTGTATTTGATTCACAACCATGATTTATTTCATCCTGAGCATCGGTATTTCTGCCTCGGTGAGACAATTGTTATTTTGCAGATGGCACCTCCCGAAATCTGGTCCCGCGCTCACTCGCTTCGTACATTGGTGAAAATTTGTAATTTATTTTAGCCATCAGATTCTCTTATGACCTCACACATTAGGGGGAATCTGTTATAACCCTAAATTGCACCATACATGCATACTTAGCATTTGTCTCTCTTCCTTTCTATTTTTTCCAAGCCATCACTGAGAAACTCTTCTTAAAAACCATATTTTTGAAGATGTATGGACCCTACACCACCACTTACCATGTACACATGCTTTCTGCACCACTATAGCTCATGTACATATGCTAGATTCATCATTACAGCCCGCGTGTACCCATGAAAGTTGAAAAAATAAAAAAACGTTGCAAGAAGTTCGTTGAGATTACGGGCTATTGGGTAGTTTTCCAACTATCCCACCGCCTATATCCCATCACCCAACCGAATAACCATCCTTTTTTCATATAAAAGGAGGTGTTGGGGTCTCATTCCTAGGAGAAGCATAAGAACATTCAAACTCTGCCCATTTCACATCCCCTCCTTGCCCCAAGAATTTGCAGCCGCCTTGTGAGTTTTGTGCTAGAATTGCCCATTCTTGCCTTTTTCCTCCATTATAATCCTATTCCATTTCCATAGAGAGAAGTGTGAGAGGAGAAATACATGTGGAAGGACATTTGGATCTTGGTGAAGAGGATCCCATACCAGGTTTGAGGAGCAGTCGCTAATCTCATTATAAGTAAACTTTGTGATATCAATAAAAGGAATACTTTTTTTGTCCCACAATATGACGTGTTCAATCTTTATGTTTGATTTATGTTTTATTATGACATCTAACCTACTAATTCATATATAATATGCATCTTCGTAGTTCCTTGTTTGTATGTTTGTGAATGAAGGTCGGCCTTGGGAGGAGACTTGTAGTCAAGGAGCAATCGAACGCAAAAGGATCGACACCGAACGAAGAGTTTAAGGTAGAGTTACCAAATCTTTTTACTTTGTATTTTATGCATGAATGTGGGGTATATTCATGGTAGTTATATAAGGTAGGATACCTTTAGATGGTTAGATCTTTCTACATGTTGAACCCTATTGTAGTCCATAAGGGGGTTTTCCCGCTATAGTAGTTAGAACCTATTTTTAAAATATTCCAAACATGGTCGCAGTTTGACTAGGTAGATCACCTAACTGCATTAGTCAAGAGAAACCACAAATATTTCAAAGAAAATGGTTGTGCAATCAAATTCCCATCATTTTTAATTTGTATTTCCATGAACCAAGTCTTCCCAGTCAAAGAACCTTGATTCACTACACGATACACCCCTACTATGGATAATTCCAAGGCTTTTGCATCAACAACAGTCGGATCATCCGAATTGATATCGGCCAACTCATGTTCAAATGTTGGGTAAACCATCTAAAACATGTATCACATAAGTGGAGAGTAGACCAATTTTTTTGAATGGAATTACCAACAAGTGCCCATATTCAACTGAGTTTGGATACCACCATGCTTTGGTGTGGAGTCGCTTGAGGCCCGACCCCTCAAGAGTTAGAATACCATCCAACAAGATATTAAATATTTCAATAACTCAACCAACAATTGGGGTTCCAAACCCCAATTCCACTAGATGTACTAATCGACAATCAATCCACTATGACACCTTTGACAAATGGAGAGCAGGAAGAAAAAAGAGAACCAACCTTGTATATAGTCCCATTTGTTGCATATATTGACAAGGAAGGAGGAAGTCCAACAAAGCCAACACTGACAAAGAAAATACAACAAGTTAAATCATCTAAGGGTAAGCAAGCAATTGACCCTAACACAGTTCCAAAAGACATCGACATTATTTGGAAGGAAACTTTTAAATCAAATACAACTCTGGATTTCAATGACCCGATGATAAGGGAACAATTGAATATCTTCACCAATAAGATAAATGAAAGGGCCTTCTAGATAGAAAACAACCCAACAAGTACACAAAATATCTTAAATTTGAGCATCGGGCCGCAATTCAAAGAGGCTATGGAAACACTTAATATAAAGTGAGTGAAGCTAAGAAAACTAAAAAAACCTTAGACAAACATATTGAAACAAGAGGAAAAAAAAAGCAAAGGATGAAGGGTGATAAAGAACACCATACAGATCGGTCGATCTCAATTTCATCATGTCGGTCGAAGAATATTCGACCCAACTTGAGAACAAAACCTATTCTAAAGAAACAATGGATGATAATGTCAGACAATTGGCTTAGGTTGATGGACAATTGTTATGGATTGTTGGTTTTCATTGATGTCAACCATTGGAGAGTGATATTGTAGATTGATGTCAACCCTTAGTGATTGATGTCAATCCTTGGAGAAAGTACGATAGCAAATTTTGGTAGAACAACTGTTTGGGTAATGGACCCAAGTTTTTTTTATGTATAATGGTATGAGTTTTGAAATATTTCCAGGTAAGACTATTCTATATGGATAATGCATGTCATGTCATTTCCAGTGGTATGTGGAACATCACATAACTCTTCACAGTTTGAGAGTTATGGCCTTACAATGTTGAAGGACCCTCATATGATTGGCTTGAAACCCCAAAAGGTCAAAGAAGTCAAAGTGCTTGCAAAAAAGAAATTATTTAAATAATAAAGTGAAGTGACAAAGTCAAGAGGATTATTTAAATAATAAAGTGAAGTGACAAAGTCAAAGAGGATTATTTAAATAATAAAGTGAAGTGACAAAGTCAAAGAGGATTGTTTAAATATTAAAGTGAAGTGACAAAGTCAAAGAGGATTATTTAAATAATAAAGTGAAGTCACAAAATCAAAGAGGATAATTTAAATAATAAAGTGAAGTGACAAAGTCAAGGAGGATTATTTAAATAATAAAGTAAATGGAGAACTTTCTAATTATGGAAAGTCTTTATAAGAAGGTTAACCCTAAAATGAGAAAAATTGGTTAAGTGGCTATTGGATACATGGACAAGTGGAAAAGTGGGAAAAGTTGGACAAAGGTGACTATGTGGACAAAGTGGCTATGTGGACAAAGTGGCCTAGAAGATGCTTCTAAGGAAGCTACTTGGAGAGTAAAAATAAGAGGAAAGGCGCTCTCATTTTAATCACACTTGAGCATATTGAATATCTATAGGTGACTGAGGTAACCAAAGGATATATTAGCCGAATTTCATAGGGAATGTGAAGTAAAGAAGACCCAAATTCAAGGGAGGATAAATTCTTTTGATGATGCTTTCTAAGGTATGTTATTTACAGGTCATCTCACCATTTTCGTAATAACGTTTTTTCTAGAATGATTCAGACTGTGAAATTGAGAGGCGATTGAGGAAACATATCCAAGTATTTGTGTTATGAATTTCATCTTGTGGGTCGTTGTATTTTTGGAGTTACACTTTGTGGAAAATAGTGTTTTTGGCTAGTCTTTAAACTAGTATAAAACAAGTGTTTCAGGTAAAAACGTTCTAACTTCTTCATAACAGATCCAAATCCAGTAAGACCAAATGTGTTGTTTATATTACAATCTATTTTATTATTTGTAAAATTTCCATATCCATACAACAAATATTCCATGCAGGGCATGCTCTACAAGTTCGCTCTCTAGAATAAGCCATAATTCAACAAGGTGTGTCATTTTTTCTATAACTCCTTTTCTGGGAGGTTCCAAGTAGTGACACCTGGAGGAATTGCATAAAACACACTGAAGAACATTGTGTACTATTTTCATATCTTTATTCATTATAGGTACATAGATATTATTATTTCAAGTTAGGGTTGTTGACTAATCCAAAACTAGTCATGTGAGACTAAAGTAAAGTTTGATGAAAATGCTAGTCTCTTGTTGTTAAAGTTAAGGAAGGTTTGCAGGTATGTGATCATATACACCAGGTCTATTACAGAGTTACAAATCAGATTTGGATGATGGAATTGATGAGGGCTTTTGGTTGGGGTACATGGTTGAGACAAGTAGTTGATGAGTTGGCACATACATGAGGTGTATAGTTGATGATGTTGGTACATCTTGATAAGTCATAGTTGATGAGTAGTTGGTACATGATTGGTACATACTTGGTACATGGTTTATGGATTATGTAGCATACTTGTATTGGTATATTATTAAAAGCGCATATTGATCATGGTGATGATTATGAGTTGTTGTGTTATGCTTGGTTGATGCACATATTTGAGATTTGTTTGGGTGATTGATCTTGGTGAGTAGATCTAATTTGGTTGATAGGATTGATGAGACAGGTTGTTGTCATAGGTTGTTTGGACAAGTTGTTGTGACATGTTATTGTACAGGTTTGGTGCATGGTTGATGCACTTGTTCATGGTATAGGTTGAGGTACAGTTTGGTGCATGGTTGATGCACTTGTTTATGGTACAGGTTGATTACAGGTTGGTTGGTACAGGTTGGTGCATGGTTGAAGAACTTGTTTATGGTACATATTGTTACAGGTTGAGGTACAGGTTGTTGCATGGTTGATGCATGGTTCATGTTATTGGTACAAGTTGTTTGGTGTAGGTTGATTGGTACAGGTTTATAATAGTATATATCATAGTGATAGTGTGATAGTGGTTCCATCATTCTAATTCTACGTCAGGGCAGTTGGACAGGGAAAGGACATGTGGTTGTATCCACCTTCCGGTTGTACTCAAAGAAAATAGGGGGTTTTAGCCTCCTTCTAGTTGTAGCCCGAGAATTGGGGAGTTGGAGCTTCCCTCAGGTTTTAGCCTGAGAAACTAGGGGTTTGGAGCCTCCTTCCAGTTGCAGATGGAAAACAAAGGAAGTTGGTTCTTCCAATTAACGTAATTCTTCAAGACATATAGGAAAAATCATTCTGTGGTTTTCTCCCACTTTTGTTTTCCACGTAAAAACACGGGTGTAATGTGTATGTGTATGATTTCTCATTTTTTCATTGTTTATTTGCTCTGCAATTATTGGATGATAATTCTACATTGATATAACACTTGCATTATATGGTTAAAAAGGATTAAATTTCTCTATTATTGATTCACCCCCCCTCTCAGTAATCCAACAAATAATAGGGATGGTCAAACTCACAAGAGAATCACCACCACCAAATCATACTCCAGGGAAGGCCATTGACAAGTATCATTAGAGGGAACAATTTCAGACTCCCCATTTCATTTTCTATTGGTGCAGGCCTATTTTATGAAGAGAAAGACCTATTTTGGGAAGAGAAGGTCTATTTTTGGAGCACGCGCCTTACAAGGTAGGAAAGAAGCATGTAGAAAAAGAAGGAAAAGAAACGTGGCACACATGTAGACAAACATAACCATGTTAGGGTTAGGGTTCTTGAAAATATTGTAATGGCTATAAGCCAGTAGAATAGTATAAATAAAGACCTAGGAGGTCTAGGTTGGGGGTTCATGAGTTATTGATTATTGTGAGTTTTGTTATGGTTATTGTGGTAGAGCCGAATAAGTTAGTTTTCAAGGGTTAGGTCATAGGTTGTGGAGACTGGTGTGATATAGTCAGCCTCCTAGAGGGTACTTACGCTCCTTTTTATTGTCATCATGATGATCTAATGTGTGTGGAACATATTTTGCAGCAGAATGAATAAAAGAGAAGAAGAGACATATATTTGTGGACGTATCCCCACGAGGGGGTGAACCATGGTAAAATATTGTGTTCTATGTGTTATGAATGATTTATATTACTGTTCTGTTAATCATCAGTTAAAGAATGAATGGTTAAAAATAACTATAATAGAATGCATGCATATTTAATGAGGAATGAATCCTATAAGTACATGAATTATTAATGAGGTTGATGCATAAGGAAAATAGTCAAACCATAGTCCCCACTCCTTCCTAGATTGCAAAAACCTGAGTATTGCAGTCCCCCATAAATTTATCTTAGGTGAGACTACAATGTGCACTATGTGCACAATGTTTAATTCTGGTTTACCAGGAAGGTCAATAGTTTTGAGGGTTTTTTTGGAAACCTATTTGAGATCAAAACCTAGTTCAGACCAAGTAACCAACAAATGGTTTTGTTGCCAGCTGGAACTGCACATGATTGAGTGGAAGGAATCTATGGAATAAATTCATGGAGGATAAAAGAATAGAAGGGAATGTTCAGGCCATGGAATCCAATGAAGGTGGAAATTGAAAGATAGTTGAGGAAAAAGGAATTCGAGTTTGTATAGAAGGACCACTAAAACCCTAAGTAGACACCACGCAAATATATTGACAAATACGTGTTTTGCGACGTGCATGAAATATTTTTATGTGATTTCCCACATTTGTTGAAGGAGTGGTTATTGAGGTTAACTGAAAACCATCCTATGAATTGAATCAGATAGCTAGAGTGGCATCCTGTGGAGATCGTGTAGTTAGAGAGAGTTAATAACAAATTTACAAGTGCAGAAAATTTATGGTTAGACAACATTATTGAATGGTTTATCACCAAATTTGCAGTAGATACCATGAAGTCATATACTGTTTCAGAGAAGGAATTTTTGAAGGGAACCAGAGGTAGGTACATCAGATCACTTTATACTTCAATCAAGATTTTATTGTATGACAAAGGTGTGATGACTATGTATTCAGACAACTAAACTTCCCTATGTGCATGAGGGAAGGGGGGAAGCACTAACATGAGGTTGATATATGGACATGGAGATGGATAAGGGGAAGAAGAAGGAGGCCATCGACCCAATCATTATGGAAGAGGGCCAGATAAAGTAGATAATTGTGAAATTTGGAAAGACACACAACAAAAGACCTTACCAATATAAGATGAATAACAAGAAGAGGGTCATAGATGACAGAGAGGGCTTGGACAGCGATGAAGAAGAGGTAAAGGATCTTCGATATGTGGAGAATATTGTGGAAATACTACGTGAAAAATACGAAAGAAAAACAAGAGGTCCAAGATCAGGAACATAAGGCATAACTCCAGTCCAGATCATCGTCAGTGTGGAACCTACAACACCATGTGCGACTAATACACCTGAAAGAACACCAATATTTAGAAAAACGAATTTTAGTGGAAGAGTAGCAACATGAAAGAGGTCCAATCAAGGGAAACAATCTAGGGGAGAAAGTTGAAGCAGTAACAATCAATTATTTACACCGTGCAGAGGTAGTATTTCAACACAGTTCAAAATGGAAGGACAAGATACCATGATCATATTACCATGGTTTCGGGGAGAGGAATCAAAGGAACCTAAAAAGAATTTATTCATCGCTGAAAATATCTAGGAAGAAATGAATATCATAGATGAGGATACAAAACTCTCTCTATTAGTTTTCATACTCAAATATCGCGCATTGGACTGGTACATGAGACAATATGTAAATAGTCCACAAGGAGTACCAAAGACTGTCGCAGAGGTGAAAAAACCACTGATAAACGAGTTTTAGAAACCAAGCTCAAAAGACCAATACATGGATGAAATGATTGAAATCAGGTAGAAACCAAGTGAGTCTATCTAGGAGATTGACCAAAGTTTCAAATGTATAAAAGGTAAGTTGAAGTATTCAATTACTGACATGCAACATAGGAAGTTATTTATGAACTCACTATTACCACACTTGAAGTATCCCTTGAGACAAAAAAAGTTCCAAAATTAGGCAGAGGCTCTACAAGAAGCCCTACAACTGGAAGAAAACTAGTATCAACAGACAAATCCAACAATAGAGGAGATGAAGGAGGATATGAAGAATATGACATTTCAACTGAATCAGAATAAGGGGAAAGAGAAAAGATAAGCTATTTGGTGTGCACTGTGCAGGACATAAGGACATCATCAGAACAAATGTCCAACCTTTGTGCAATACTTGGAAACAGGGGTTCCAAACCCATTTCCAATAGGAGGACCATGGTGTGATATTTGTAAGACACATGGGCATGATCCATACCATTTTCCAATGATGCAAAAGTATAAGACATTGCCAAAAATGCATACTACATTGTTTTCAAATTAGTGGGTCATGATGATAAGGACTTTAGAACCCTGGAAATGATGAGAGAAATAACTTCAGACACTTACATCGTGCAAGCAGAGATGATGATAGGGAAAACTGCACCTCATTTCAATCAAGTGCCACCACATTTCAATCATGTTGGGCACATACCCATTTTGGGGAAAAGGAACGATGTGGAGGAAAGACAATTAGATGTAAGGCGCACATGCAAGAAGAAGAGAAAGAAAGACAACTGGCAGGAAAAGCAACGGACGAAAACACACATGTAGAGGGGAAAAGCGCGCAAGGCCAGCATGCAAGAAGACCTAACTAGGTTAGGGTTTTGGTAAGAGAATGTAATGGCTGATGAGCCAAGAATAGATATAAATAGAAAACTAGGAGGTCTAGGGAGGGTTCAGTGTATTTGATGGTTGTTATGAGTTACTCGCGTGAGACACAGTAACAAGTCTGAAACAAAAATATGATCTGATACATTTTTGTAAGTTGTTGAGCTATGGGAGGGAAAAGTGACTAGAACTTGAGGGTTAGATCACAGGTTGAGGATCCTTGTGCGATCTAGTCATCCTCATAAAGGTCGTGGAGTATTTTTTATGAATGTATGAATGAGGTTGTAGTGTGCACGACACCATATCTGACATAACCATAATAAAATAGATTAAGAGAAAAATCTTTATGGATGTAGCCCATGAGGGGGTGAAACACAGTACATCATGTGTTATGTGAAATTCTTATTGTTTATGTTTTTACTATCAATGGTTATATCTTGGATAAATTTCTTGATGAAGTAGTTAGATCTGTTGATTTACATGCATGAATAAAGAATGGCAGAATAACTAAGATATATGAATGATATTACATTGATTTAATAGTTATATAGAACTCATAGAGTGCAACTAACATATCCCCATTTAATCATGGGCTTCAAGAACTTGAGTATTGCAGTCACCCATTAAGACTATCTCGGGTGAGACAGCGCAGTGCACTCTGTGTATTGCATTTCCTTCTAGTTTACCAGGAGAGCCAATAGTTTTAGAGGCTTTGTTGGATCCCTAACAGACCTGAACCTGGGTCAATTATGTTAAAGGTATAACTCATATAAGCAACCAAGATATGGTTGTATTTCTGGTTGGAACACCATAGGATTGAGTGGATGGGATCTGTTGAACATCTATTAAAAGAATGAAATATCTATGGAAGGCGAGTCAAAGGAATATTGAATTAGACGACAAGAAGGTGAGAAGAATGTGCCACTAGAAGGGGATGTTGAGACCATGTAATCCCACAAAATAAGAGATCGAAATCTGTCTGAAGACAAAGGAGTTAGAGTTTGCGTAGAAAGATAACATAAAACCTAGAGTAACACTACGCAAATATCTTGAGAAGTATGTGTTTATTGACCTACATGAACTATTTTTCTATGATTTCCCACACTTATTGCAAGAGTGGATATTGAGGTTGAAGGATAACCATGCAACAAATTGGATCCGACATTTATACTAGACCTCAGTTCAGATCACGCAATTACAACAGGTGAATAACAAATTCACTCGCGTAGTAGATTTTTGGATCGATAGTATTGTAGCAGGATTTATAACAAAATTTGCAGTAGATATTGCAAATTCGTACAACACAACAGAGAAAGAGTTTCTATGAGGGCCTTGAGGAAGGAATATTAGATCGTTGTATACTCCTATTAAGATATTACTCTATAACAAAGGTATAATGACAATGGAATCAAACAACTAAACTTCCTTGCATGCATGGGGGACAGGGGGAAGCACTGACAAAAAAAGGATAAATGGAAAGAGGAGGGGATAAAGGAAAGAAGGAGGAATTCTTGGACCCAATCATGATGGACAGTGACTATATCAAGCAGATCATGGAAATAAATGGAAAGACGCATAGTGGAGTACCCTACCAATACAAGGTGAACACCAAGAAGAGAGTCGTAGCGGCGAGGGAAGGCTTAGCAAGTGATGAAGAGGAGGTAGAGGATCTCTGGGCTGTGGAGTAGATTGGGGAAATATTGTGCACAATATACGAGAGGAAGACAAGAAGTCCAAGAGAGGGAATAGAAAGAAACAATCCTATCCATTTTAATGTTAAGAACCAGATATCAATATAGCATAGAAAAACCTCAAAAAAAGTACTCAATGCCTTGAAAAAGAGATAATTTCAGATAATAAGACTCTTCGAGGGGGAAACCTCCTTTTACGCCACTTAAATGTTCAAGTACAAGATGATTCAAAATGAAAATGTCTCCTTGGCATATATAGGAGACTAGGAGGTATAATTACAACTAATGGCCTAAAGTCAACATAAATAAAATAACATTACTAATATGATATGCCCCAATTAAGGGGTAATGAGCCAATATTAGGGATTAACATGCCCCTCCCCTTGAGACAAGTGTTGTCTGCAACGCTTGAGTAACTCTAGATGATTTTGTATAAAAGACTCATCTTCCCAAGTGGAATCTTTAGTCGGTAGTTTCCTCCATTTAATGAGATACTCTGAAATGGATCTATTCCTTAGCTAACGAATTCTTGTGTCAGTGATGGCTTCAGGCTCCAATATGATTTTTCCTTCCTTGTCAAGTTCTGGAAATATAGTTTGAACTGGGATCTTGTCGCCTATAACCTTCTTTAAGCATGAAACATGGAAAACTGGGTGTACTTGTGAATATGCAGGCAACTACAATTTGTATGCCATAGTACCAATCTCTTGCAACACCTTATAAGGGCCATAGTACTTTGGTGATAATTTATTATCCTTCTTGGCTTGCTTGAGGAACATCTGTTTGTATGGTTGTATTCTTAAAAACACCCAATCCCCTACTTCAAAACTTCTTTCACTACAATGTTGATCTGCTTGTTGTTTCATGTGATTCTATTCCATGGTCAAGTTGTCCTTTAAGATTTGGAGAACTTGTTGTTGATTCTCGATGTGATCTTCCACTGCTTGAACCTTATATTTTTATTTTATAGAAGAAGTGATGGAAGGAGGGTGGTATCCATAAAGTGCCATAAATGGTGTCATTTTTGTTGTAGTATGAAAAGAAGTGTTATACCACCATTCTGCCAAGGGTAACCATTTGAACCATTGTGCTTGTTTATTAGAGACAAAGCAACGAAGGTAGCCTTCCAGACATTTGTTCACTATCTCAGTTTGTCCATCAGATTGAGGATGATAGGGTGAGCTATGAGCCAATTGAGTTCCCAAACAAGAAAATAATTCTTTCCAAAAATGTCCAATGAAGATGGGATCTCTATCACTTACAATAATCTTTGGGCTGCCATGTAGCTTTTGAATTGTCTCCATGAATGCGGTGTCAACTGTACTAGCTTTGAATAGATGAGAGAGTGCACAAAAGTGTGCATACTTGGTCAGTCTATCAACAATCACCATGA
>ML799229.1:97127-201313 GCA_009831015.1 Picea engelmannii | reverse complement strand
CCTTCCTTGTGTCCTCATCATGAATTTCATGGGATGCATTTTCACTTTCAGGTGTCTTCTCTGTTATGAAATTTTTCAATACTTCCATGATCTCCCCTTTTAAACCCTCCATCATCTCTTGTAGTTCATCTTTTGTTACTATCGTCTTTTGTAAATCATTTATGTCCCTACGCATTTCTTCACCTTCATCAAGAGTCCAATTAGGATTGTCTGGAGGCTTATTTGGTGTAGAAATTCCCTTTTTGGGTGGCATGCTAGCCAAGTATCACTTTTGAACCTTGATTTTGAGGTGGTTCTGCTAGACAGTCTTTCTTCTATTGTATCTGCCAAGTTTCGGCTCTTATGGGTATGAAACTTTCTTTTATGTAGTTCTCTGATATTTCTTCTCTACGATGCCATAGGTCTGATCAAAATTGGATGTTCCAAGTGGAATTTATGGTAACTTCCCCACAACTTGCCAATTTTTGGCCTTTCTAGGATATATCACTTGTATAGCGTGGCCCACACAAAATAATTGATATAAAATTTTGAAACTCACACCAGAAATAATATAGACTGTCCACGATCCAATGAAACTAGTCCCACTCAATTTGGATACTCTAGGAAGAAGTTATGATTGTTTTACCTGGAACACCTTCTTGAGACTAGTCAGATACCCTATCATACACAGGGTGTATATAAAAATTTAAGGTGACCCAGAAGATGAAATGTTTACCACAGATACCCTACTAATTTCTGTAAATAGCCTCCAGATTTTAGGGTCTGAAACATTACAACAAAAAAAATTATAGCGAAAATTCCGCAATGACTCAGTTCAAGATGATTCCAGAACCCTATCTTGTACATGTTGTATATTAGAAAGTATAAGGCCTCAAGAGATGAATTTTGAACCCAACGTACCTTGATTCATCTACTAAATATACTCCAAGAAGTTCTTTCTGAAATGTTGTAGAAAACAAGTTATAGTGAAAATTCCAAGGTGTCTTAGATGTAGCAGCGAAACACTAAGACCTTGAGCTCTGATACCATATGTTAAGAACCAAATATCAATATAGCATAGAAAAACCTTAGAAAAAGTACTCAATGCCTTGAAAAAGATATAATTTCAGATAATAGGCCTCTTCTAGGGGGAAACCTCCTTTTACCCCACTTAATTGTTCAAGGACAAGATGATTCAAAATGAAAATATCTCCTTGGTATATATAGGAGACTAGGAGGTATAATTACAACTAATGGCCTAAAGCTGACATAAATAAAATAAAATTACTAATATAATATGCCCCAATTAAGGGGTAATGAGAAAATATTAGGGCTTAACAATTAATGTCGGTGTGGAACCCATAAACCCATGTGCGACTAACACACCAAAATGAACACCACTATTTAGAAAATCAAATTTTTAGAGAAGGAAGACAACAAAAAGTACATCTACACAAGGAAAAAAAATTGGGGGAGCCAGTTCAGGGATAATTAGTCAAGTATCTACACCACGCAGAGGAAGCAGTTCATCATTTGCGATGGTAGGACATGATCCCACCATCAGGTTACCATAATTTCAAGGAGAGGCAACAAAATAACCTGAGAAACACTTGTTCATTTGTGCAAAGATCTGGAAAGAAAAAGAAATCACTAATGAAGATACTAAACTTGTGCAGTTAGCCATCACGCTAAGAGACCACAAACTAGACTGGTACATGAATATAGATGTAAACAATGCACCTGGGACAACAAGGACACTGACATACATTAAGAAATTATTGATTAATGAGTTCCAGAAGTCGAGCTCAGAGGATCAATACATGAATGAGATGATAGAAATATGACAGAAACCAGGAGAATTTGTCTAGGAAATTGACCAAGGATTTAAACATCTGAAAGGGAAATTGAGGTATTCCATGATTGACATGCAGCATAGGCATCCATTTGTGAATTATTTGTTACCACACCTGAAATACCCACTCAGACAACATAAATTCCAATCTCAAGCAGAGGCTCTACAGACAGCTGTTGAGGAAAATATATGAAATGATCTTACTCAAGCATTTTCAGATATTACTTGGCTAAAGGAAGATATACATGAATATCACCCTATGTTTATAGCCATAAAAAAATGTTTCCTAATCAACAAGTATTGATTACGAGTGCTTAGGTTGATTTTTTTTTTGTAAATAAAAGTTTGCTAAAAAATTAGATATTTATGTAATTTTCTGAATATAACAGATGCTGAAATAAATATAGAGATAGAAATAAAAACATCAAGTTAATAATCAAAACAGACGAGACATAAATAAATCGTCTATTCCATTCCAAATTATCAAAAGAATCATTCTCTTTACAAAATTCCCTGAGGATGTTTGGACCAAAGTCAAACTTAGATGTCCCCAATGAAAACCATACAAAAGGACTTCTGCCAAAATGTAAGAAAATTAACTTTAAAAGCTAGATCATCTTGCCACAGATTGCTTCCCACTCGAATATACAAAATAGCCTTTATTAGTCATGAAATTTAATTCAAAAACAAACAAGTCTACACAAACTATCAAAGATAGATCAACACCTCTGAAAAGCAAGTGTTTGAATGATGTAATTCAACGTTGAATCTTGTTGTCTACAATAGGACCCTGCTATCATAAAAGAGAATTAGGCTTTCAATGAATTAAAGAATGAATGAAAACTGAATTATCTCAATAAAGCTCAAAGAGCAGACCTTAGTATGCTTTTTCCTTCTATTCTCCTCTTGTTCCTCCTTTTCCTTTTGCTTTTAAGAAATCAGAATTAGTTGAAGTAGTTAAACTACCCTTTTAGTTAAGTTAACTAAAACTCAACCAACTTTTTAGTTAAGGGGAAAAAGTAATAAAATCATAGTAAGGGTTTTTAATAAATAATAACTAGTAGGTGGGACCCCTTGTGAGTCCCTTTAGTTCTTTAAAAAACATAACACAACTAGTTAATCAATCAAACACATCCCTCCTTATGGCTCCCATTATCACTCTCATCATTTGGCAATTTATATCAATGATAATTGAAATTATTTCCAAAAATATATTATCCATATATCCAAAAATAGTGTGCTATCCAAAATTTCAGAAGTCAATTGTTCTCAATAATCAATAAATAAAATCACTTAAAACCCATATTTTCCACTCTGGGAGGCAGTCTTCCCCTTGTTGTTGTTTTCACCCTTTGATTTCTATGAATTTGCCTTAGGCTATGTGGACCCTTTAGGCTTAATCTCAATGATAACATGAGATCAATCATATCTCAAATGCATGTGGTAGGACACAGATTTGGCAGAGTCATTTTAGGGTGAGGAGGGGGAAACAACGGCTTTTCCTTTGTCAAGAGCATGGTGGGCTTCAGGTTTTAACCTTATTCTTGCATGGGAAGATTGTATTGGTGAGTGGGCAAGGGAAGCTTGGAAAATTTGATTAACAAGTGGAGGAGCAAGTAGAGACAAGTTATGCCAGCCACGATGTTGGGAGACTGCTGGATGGAGAATCTATTGCCATCCATCGTTTTCAGGGACTTCAGGTTGTAGTGAGACATGAGGGGGCACTAGGATACCAAGGAAATGTGGGGCTTGGAAGGGAGGCCTTTCTGGCCTAGATTGGACCACTCCTTTCCCAATCCAGTTAAAAAATTCAGCTTGAAATAGATAGCTCAACTCCTGTGAGTCTTCGTCAAAATGCATAGAAAACCTTGGCCTTCTAGGGCCCCTGTTCCAATTTCCTATTCCTCTATTACCCCGACCATGGGTACTTATGCTGAAAAACTCATTCCTGTATGCATTATTGATTAGAAACTAGTTTCTTCAAGAACCATACATGGCATCTCTTTTAAATATGAAACAAAGTTTGGATCAACAACATATCAGACTCATGCAATCCAATCCATACAAATCGTTTAACACTTTTCAATGAGAAGGGGCTGAATAAGGGTTATGGGATATGTGAGGGATTGTATTGAGCGAAAAGTGTTAAAATGAAGGGGGATAGATCATGATCACGGCTCAACAAATCATCAAACAATCAACTGCATTGTAAATCAAAAGAATAAATCACTATAATTAATCCTTTTTCCATCATTTAATTGTCATAATACAGAGTTTAACTTAACTATAATTTAATTTTAAGAACATGGAGTGGATAGTGAATATGGGAAAGCAAGGGGACTTGTAATATGTGAAAAAGTGAGAGAATGGTAGGGAAAAAATGAATATTGTCTATAAAACAAATCAAGTAATCCATAAAAACAACTTTGTATTCAATACAAAAGATACCAATACCAATTAAACAATTACTGTGTCAAAAATGTTCATTGTCCCACATTTAATTTCTTCAAACTTCTCAATTAACACAGTCTGTAATCATACTCATAATCACTATGCCTTTCAACAATCCTATTAAGATAACACTTGGTTTCTTTCTTTTCCTTTCTTTTCATTTAAAAAAAAATCAATATAAACACACAACCACATTGCTCCATCTTTATCCAATCATATATAACTATAAAATATCAACCACTGTCCATAATTTACCATTTCCCAAATAAAACATATGCACAAGTCTTTTTTCCAGATTGAAAAAACCTCTTAAAACTTTCCCCATTTCATGCCTTTTCATTATATTAACCAATAATACTTGCAATGAAACCATAATACAAAACATGATCTTCATTACTGATGGTGAAATTAAATAAAACAATGCACGATGCCTCCATAATACATATACAAAAAACAATGAAATCACAGTCATTAATTTCCACAACTTGCAATGATCCTGATCGGGAGTAATGAAACACCCAACATCCACCAACTAGAAATTGACACCATGCTGTAAGAATAAAACAATCAGAAGCATAATGAGAAGAGACAACCATTGACTACACATTATCACTGATTCCCATTCAACCAATTTAATCAAATAAACGAGCTAAGTTATCGACACAACTATCATAAAAAAAAAAGAGGTAGCCCCTTGACTGTATATCAATTCTCATCCCCAATCACAACTTTACAACCAACTCAATCAAAAGGTTTCAATCTAAGTACTCAAAGCAACTGTCATAACCACTCAACCAATATATGATAGTCAACAAGAAGCTCGACAAGAATGCGAAAAGTTGGGGATTATCAAAATCGGGCTCTGTAACAATGAATATAAGGACTAATCAAGAGTTTGTTCGGTCATCAAAGCACAGAGAGACTAGAGGTCAAACATATCAACATAGGAAGATACCCTTCAATACAAGCACAGTGGAACCATAGGGATTATTATAACTCTTGGTCTTTTTAATGGTGCAACAATTCAACGTCGGGTAGGATAGGACAACGATCCATAGGAACAACAAATTCCCATTGGGCAATAACAAGTACCTGGAACACACAGAGGCATAACCCTCATGTAATTCAAAGACCGAATCAATGGATAACAATGCCTGTGGGAATGCTAGCCCAAAGCATAACTTATATCACCAAAACACCATAAAGTATACATCTTGGCATAAAGGCCACCCTATAACCAACTTCTGAGATATGTTGATTCCAATACCACAAAAATAATCCCACAACCAGGTGGATATCTCACGACCATGACTCTGGAAAATACACAGTGACCGAGAGGTAGTTCGAAAAAATACACAACAACCACAAGCAAACTGAATATGACTGGGTATGGCTACCCTCATAACTGTGAGGAAGCGACCAATAAGGATAAACAAAGTGAAAACCTCCAACAAAACATAGAGTGATAATACCCATGTCCACTTAAAACAACAGAGAGACATCATGGTTTTCACCACACAAAACAACCAACGAATGCATAACTTCAACGAACCAATTCTTTTATTTGCAAAACAAATAACCACACAGTCATTCCCACACATTTACACAGTTTCCAATCTCAGGAAAACACAGAACAACACATCACTGAGCCATAGTTCATCCATACACATAGTGAAATTCATGGATGGGTGAAAATAACCATACCTATAACCAATAGATTTAAAAAGGGTGAGTTGGCCGAGTAGTTCCTTCCAGGATTGGATCTCGGAGCTTAACCACCAACAAAACCAAATGCAACCATAACCATGCTAGGGTGACAGACCGATTGGAGAATTATGGAGTGACGTGCATTTATTGCACGTTGCTTCCATCTTCCTCCTACATTCAATTTCAAAGTACACGACAACCAAGAACCACCAATACATTAGCCATGCCATTAATTCCAACCATTGAAACTTGTGACCTTGTTGCTTGCCAAATGCACCACCCAAAATTCATATTAACCATTGCCAAAACCATACCATACCATATATCAAATGTGCCCAACATAACTCAAATGCAATCGCATAGCCACTAGTTAAGATTAACACTAACGTGTTCCATTTAAATTGCACATAACTTCTAACATAGCATAGTATAGGCCCTTTATTTGGATTTTTTTATACGACTCTTTCCCATTTCTTTTGTTTTATGTTGTTACTGACATATTTCTTTTGTAGGTGTAGCCAGGTAATAATCATGGTGATATAATCAAATGTAACAACTGTAATATATATGCCAATCATAACATAAAATTAAGATTCGAATAACAAAACATCCATAAAATGCATCATCCACCTGTCATTATGCTAAAAATGAAGCCAAGAATGCATCATCAACCATATAAGACCCTGTAAGAAGTATCGAAAAAACAACATAAAAAGTGTGATATGACTAGCTCCGAGCCTCCAGTCTACAAGGGGGTCCCACCTACTAGTATTATATCTTATTAGCATAGTTTAAATAATATCCTTTAGCAACAATTTAAGGGTGAAATTCCTCGTTGCAATTTTTATCGTCAACATACTAGCCACTCCATAGGGAAATCTGTTTCCAACAGATTAAGAACTCAAAATGTATGGTTTCATAGACCAAGAACAACAGATCAAGAAGATATAACCAGAATGATCATACAACAAGGGGAAGTGAGTGAATTTAATGGAAAATGATCAGAAATTTGGGAATAACTCATGAAAAATGTTAAGTATGAGGGGGCTTATCCCTGTATGCATAATCATTCAACCATAAATTGTTCTTGACTTCAAGGAGAATTTTTTTATGGACTTTCTCTTTTGAATCTAAAATGGATAAAGAAATGGAAAGTATAAGTGGGAGGTAACCAATCTCTTCATAATACAACAGTTAAAGCATATAAAAAATTCAATTATGCTTTCAAGGGGAACATCATAACAACTGTGTAATCTTGATTGTTATTGAATAACAATACCTTGCAGGAGTGTCACTGTGGCAGAACTGATCCAACACTTTATTCTTGACCAAAGTTGAACTTAAAAGATGAAAAGAAATAAAAGTCATAACATAAAATGGACGGAAAAAATTTAAAACAACTAAAATAAAATGACAGAATTGCAAAAGCAGAAAGAAAACTACTAAAATAAAAGAAGAATTTAAACTACTGTAAAAGAAGAAATGAAAAGAAGTAGTGAAAATGAAAACATAACTGAACTACTAATATACACAAAATCCAAACAGCGTTAAAACTTTTCAAGTTGGTTCCACATAATGTTTTAAGTGAGAACCGTTAGTGTTGTAGGAAAACAATCTCTCTTGTAAATATTTTAGAATGTACGAGTTTGTACCCAGGACAAAAGCGATATTGAAAGGAACTAGCCATAATTTTTGAAACTTTGAGTGTCTTCCCCTATCAGCGTGAGCTGAATCCCACAACAATACTTTCTCAATGACTTTAAATTTGACAGTTTTGACACTCTTGTTGAATTACTTCTTAACAGTTTGTTGTCTCCTTTTTATATTATCCAAGGAAAACATCCTTTACTCCTCTAAATCTAGAAGTGCATTTATCCTTTGTGAAACATCAGAAGAATTTAATTCTTCGATCTGTAGCATTAAGCTTAAGGAATAAAGTTTCAACTCAGTAGGTAGGATGGCTTCTTGACCATAAACAAGTTGGAAAGGAGTGTAGTCAGTGCTCACCTTGGTGGTATTTCGATCTGCCCAAAGGGTGTAAGTGAAAAGAGTGTGCCATTGACGAGGCTTATCCTCGATGAGCCTTTTGACGATTCTCACCAGATTCTTATTGGTAGACTCAACCTGCCCATTTCCTTGGGGATAATAAGATGATGAGGTGAAATGTTTAACCCCCAACTTAGCTAAAAATTGGGTCAGCTTAGCAGAAATAAAAGCGAGACCATTGTCTGTAATAATTTCTAATGGAAGACCAACTATGGAAAATGTGTTATTTTCAAGGAAATAAATTACTTGATCATCTGTCGAATGCTTAAGTGGGACAACTTCATCCCATTTTATAAAATATTCTGTGGCTGTCAAAATAAAGACTCGTCCTACTAAAGATGGGGGATTGATAGGACCAATAAAATACAATCCCCACTTTGGAAAAGGAAAGTCTGGGAGGACAGGTTGTAACGACATTGCTGAAAGATGTTCTTTCCCAACAAATTTTTGGCACTTGTCACAAGATCTTGAAAAAACACAAGATTCATGAAAGATTAAAGGCCAATAGTATCCTTTTCTAATAATATTGAAAGGAGTGGTTTTAGTAGAAAAATGACCTCCTACATGCATGAAAAAATCTGAAGAACCATGAATTTCTTGCAACAGTTTCTGTGCTTCTTTATTGTTTACACAATGAAGCAACATACCATGAGCAGATCTTCGAAACAAGAAGTATCCTATAATGACATATCTTGCAGATTCAAGATGGAGTCTTGTCTTTTGATTAGTGTCTAAGTTGTTTGGATATCTTTGGTTTTGTAAGTAGTAAACTGAATTCTTATACCGAGGATGTTCAGACACAGGAAGAATTTGATTATCAATGTAGAATAGTGTTGGTAGGGAACTATCTTGTTCATCAATTTATTTACTATTTTCATCATGTTGATCTAAGTGAAGGGCTAAGTCACGTCCCTTGATAGTGGTAGAAGTCATGATATTTAAATCATGCTCCTGGATCTTGGCAAGCCAATGTGAAAGCTTCCCTGAAAGATAAGTCTATGAGAGAAAAAACTTGACAACAATTAAAGGGACTTTTACCAACGTATGTTTACCTAAGATGAAGTGGTGAAACTTTTCAACATCTTTAACAAGAGAGAAAGCATGTTTCTCAATAAAAGAATATTTAAATTAATCACCAGACAAACTTTGACTCATGTAAGCCACTGGTTTTTCACTACCTTGGTCATCACTTTGCATGAGAATAGCAGAAACTGCTTCCTCGGTGGCATTAGTATATATCGTGAATTCCTTCTCAAAATCCAGCTTCGCCAAAACCGGTGTGAAACTGATTGTTTTCTTAATCCCTACAAAATCATTTTCGACATCATATGTCCAAGAAAAAGAACGATCTTGATTAAGAATATTATGAATCAGTTTGAACATCACAACAAAGTTGGGAACAAACCTATAGATGAAGATAATAACACCCATAAAATCTTGAACCTCCTTCTTGGAAGTGGGAGCAGACAGATTAAGGATAGAAACAATCCTTTCAATATCAATGCTTATTCCTGAATCAGAGACAATGTGTCCAAGGAGATTTCCCTTGGTAACGCCGAAAATGGACTTAGAAGGGTTTAGAGAGATGCAAAATTTCCTGCATCGCATGAGAACTCTTTTCATATGACCAAAATGATTTGATCAGTTTTTAGAGTACACAGTTAAATCATCTAGGTAGATTTGAATGATCTTGTTGATCAAATCATCAAAATATATTTGCATAGCTCTTTGAAAAGTGGCACCTGCATTATATAAGCCAAAAGGCATATGTTCATAAGAAAATCTACCCCAATGAGTAATAAAGGTGCTTTTATATTTATCTGCCCTTTTTAACTTGATTTGATTGTAACCAGAAAAGCTGTCAAGTAAGGACATCATCTATGACCCTGCAGCTTGCTGCAAAATCATTTCCATATTAGGGAGAGGAAAGTGATATATTATACTAGATCAATTTAATGCGTGAAAATCAATGCATAATCTGATCTGACCAGTTTCTTTCCAAATAGGAACCAAATTGGAAACCCATTCAAAATATTTGACCTGAAAGATGATTCCAACTTTCAAGAGTTTTTCCAACTCCTTTCGAATAGTTGCTTCCAGTGCAGGGTTGATAGGTATTTGTTTTTTCCTTACTGGTTTTATTCCTTCCTTGATGAGAATGACATGTTGTATAAGAGCGAGATCAAAACCACGAAGATCCTCATAAGACAAAGCAAAAACATTTTGAAATTCACCAAGCAGCTTGGAAAACTTCATTTTCTCTTCATCAGAACATTGGGCACCTATTTTAACATTCTTTGGAGACTCGGGTGTCCCAATGTTCAAGGAGATGGTTTCACCCACTTTCCTTTTCGACTTCTCTTATTTATGTTTCTCTTTATTGCCTACATCACTCGATGAAAATGAACTCTCTAGAGGAGTCAAGCCCTTAGGAATCTTGTTATCTTCCATGGATATAATTTCCTTGGGCCTATAAGGTTCATTTTGAATGAAAGCATAGATGCTCTCATCGCTAGGGAAAACTTTCCATGATTCTATATTGTAAGGGATATGTGGATGATATAAGGATTGAAAAGTATAATCAGGTCTGTGTGGCAGAAGTTGTTGATTAGGAGAGGCTGCAAAAATAGCTAATCGATCAGACATTGAGTTCAAATCCATCTTAACATGAGTAATGTTGAAAGATAATAGGTTTGAGATAAGTTCCCAAACATTTTGGGTGTATCGTTTCATCAACTTGTTGCTAGGAGAGTATATCTTACATACAAGGTTCACAACAAGATCAGAATTCCCAAAAACTGTAAGGTGACCACAACCCATATTATAGGTGTTTTCAATGCCTAATAATAAAGCTTTGAATTCAATGACATTGTTTGTGCAAGAAAACTCCAACCTATAAAAAAATTTATGGATTTTTCCCACAGGAGAGTACAATATATTTCCAACTTTGTTACCTTCATTAGAGCATGAACCATCAAAGTGCATGTGCCACATACCACCGTTTAATTTGATTGGTTCCAAGGGAATGTTATCCTCCTCGACAAACATGGAATAAACCCCTAGGTCCTCTTCGATATAATTCACATTATGTTGTGGAACACTCTCTATCTAAGGTGAAATCCTTCCCTCTCTAAGGACTATGATGTTTTTACCATTCTGAGGAATGGATAAGTGTGTCCTTCCAAGTGAGAGGTATCCACCCATCAAAGCTTGTTAATCTCTTCCTAAGATGATTGAGTAATTTCTTACTAGCATATCAATTACCTGAATACTAAGGGTTGTCATTATTTTAGGGTGTGTGCACAAAACTAAGGTCACATATTTGATCTCACCTATGGTCATTGTTGTAGACTATCATAAGAGAGCATGCTTCTGGCATTTTCATTTGTACAAGACAAGCCTACATCTTCCATAATAATCTTCGACATTACGCTTGGGCCCAAACTGTCATCAATGAGGAAACAATGGGCGATCTTATCCATAATCTTTACATTAATGTAAAAAGGGGTATTTTTTACAGGGTATCTAAAGTTATGTACACCTACTTTATTTACATAGGAATCTTCTTTGTTTACCTCTTCAAAGAGGTTGGATACAACAAAATATTTTCCTTCCATGAATTGTTTTAGATGCCTCTATTGTTCATAGACGACAACCATGTCCAGAAGGGTGGAATCTTCTTTGATGTTAGCCAACTAATTTAGAATATTGTATTTGGAAGAGGGGAGAGGGGAGGTAGTTCCTTGACTGTCAGGAACCTTAGGAACCTTAATAGCAACATCTAGTGAGGATGAGCTCGGGCTAGAAGAATTGCAGGGAGGATCATATTTGCCTTTGGGAGCGTAGGATTTGTTCCTAGTATTGATGATCATGACATCTTCTGGCTCTGCAAAATCTAGGACAATGATGGTAGTTTCTGGTCTTTTACCAAATATCTTATCTTTGACACTCTTATTTACCTCACATGTGGTTTCCTCGTGGTGTTCCTCGCAAAAGTTACACCAACTCTGAGGCATGATAACTTTAGGATGAAAATTATTTTCATTTGGATTTATAAAGGGGGGTGCAGAAGAGGATGAAGCTCCAGGGGTGAGAGGAGAGTCATTTCCCTTTCGCTCATATTCCATCATACGATGATTCATGTCTTGTACAAGCTGTAAGAGGGAATACATGTCTGTCTGTTTAACTAATTCTCCCTGAGGAAGACCTGTTCTTTAAAGTTGTTATTCATACTCTAAACAAGTATGCAGAGCGGAACCGAGGTTATCAATGGATTTTTCCTCAATACTATGTCGGTAGGGGGAAGGTAATGCATTATAATAATGCATGAAAGTGGCTTGGTTCTAAGGTCAAATGAGTTCATGGATTTGATTGTATAACTTGGTGAAACACAAGTTGAAGGACTTGATGGCTTCACCATCCTTATAAGCAATGTTATTGTACTCCCATAACTGCTCAGATGGGCTTTTAGATTTCCCATAGGTGGATTTGAACCAATAGACTAACTCCTCTCAACTAGACAGAATCTTAGGAGGAAGTTCAAAGAAATTAGCTGCAACCTTTCCTTCCAGGGAATTGACAAATAAGTGCATGCAAGTATCATTGTCATTAGATCCTATGTTGTGACAGGCATTAGAAAATGCCACCAGGTGTCAATTTGTAGTGACGGTGTTATTCCCTGAAAACCTAGGAAGATGCTCCTAGAATTTAGGAAGTGGGCGAGTAGTAGGTGCTAGCTTAAGAGAAGAGGAAACATGCCATGGTGTGGTTGTAGCATCTTCTTCAAGTTGAAAAATCCCATACTTTTTAATGACTTTGGTGGGGTTTGTGGTAGATTGGACAGGGACATGGTGACTATATAAGCTACCAATCACCGACGAAGTTGGAGACTGAGAGGAGGAAGCACTTTTAGTGCCACTAGAGCCACCACTAGATGTCATCTTGTGGATGATAGGTAAGGGAGAGAAAGACGAATTGGATGAATGAGACAAGGTTCTTCTTAGAGCACTTTGTTGGGTTGATAACACAACGTTCCTTCTTCCTATTTCAGAAATAGGATTAATTTTAGGTAATAAGCCTCTTCTTCTCCTAGAAACACGAGGGTTTAAGGACATGAAAAGAAGGTCAAAGCTGAAGGAAAAACAAGGTTATGGTTGATTTCTAGATTGTCCACGTCTAGATTCCCAATGTTCTTGGGCACTTATGTCTCGTTCAATTTATGCCCATGAATGATTAAGCTTAGCCCGAGTATTAGCAGTGTCTAAAATGGTGATAAACAAATTCAAAGCAATGTTGGTCTGATCTTGAAGACCAAGATCAATATTGGGCTACCTTGCAACATGTACAGTCATTAAAAAATGAAACAGTCAATGAATTAATATAAAAAAATAGATGTATTCGATGATAATCAAGCATAAAAATCAACTAGAGAGATATTGAAGATCTCCCCAGTATGGTCGTCAAATAAATGTTGAAGAAAATATATGAAATGATCTTACTCAAGCATTTTCATATCTTAATTGGCTAAAGCAAGATAGATGGGAATATCACCCTATGTTTATAGCCATCAAAAACTATTTCCCAATCCACAAGTATTGATTATGAGTGCTTAGACTGAGTTTTTTTTTTGTAAATGAAAGTTTGCTGAAAAAATAGATATTTATGTAATTTTTTGAATATAACAAATGATGAAATAAATATAGAGAAATAAGTAAAAACACCAAGTCAATAATCAAAATAGATGAGACATAAAGCAATTGTTTATTCCATTCCAATTTATTAAAATAATCGTTCTCTTTACAAAATTCCCTGAGGAAGTTTGGACCAAAGTCAAACTTAGATGTCCCCGATGAAAACCATACAAAGGGACTTCTGAAAAAAAGTAAAAAACTGAAATTTAAAAGTTGGATCAACTTGCCACAGATTGTTTCTTACTCGACTCTGCACAATAGCCTTTATCAGTCATGAAATTTAATTCAAAAATAGACAAGTCTACATAGACTATAAAAGATAGATCAACACCTCTGAAAAACAAGTGTTTGAATGATGTAATTCAACCCTGAATCTTGTTGTCTACAATATGACCCTGCTATCATAAAAGAGAATTAGGCTTTCAATGAATTAAAGAATGAATGAAAACTAAATTATCTTAATAAAGCTCAAAGAGCAGACCTTAGTATGCTTTTTCCTTCTATTCTCCTCTTGTTCCTTCTTTTCCTTTTGGTTTTAAGATATCAGAATTAGTTGAAGTAATTAAACTTCCTTTTTAGTTAAGTTAACTAAAACTCAACCAACTTTTTAGTTAATGGAAAAAAATAATAAAATCATAATAAGGGTTTTTAATAAATAATAACTAGTAGGTGGGACACCTTGTGAGTCCCTTTAGTTCGTTAACAAACATAAAACAACTAGTTAATCAATCAAACACATCCCTCCTTGTGGTTCCCATCATCACTCTCATCATTTGACAATTTATATCAATGATAATTGAAATTATTTCCAAAAATATATTATCCATATATCCAAAAATAATGTGTTGTCTAAAATTTCATAAGTCAATTGTTCTCAAGAATCAATAAATAAAAACACTTAAAACCCATATTTTCCACTCTTGGAGGCAATCTTCCCCTTGTTGTTTCTATCACCCTTTGATTTATATGAATTTTCCTTAGGTTGTGTGGAGCCTTTAGACCTAATCTCACTGATAACATGAGAGAAATCATCTCTCAAATGCATATGGGAGGACACAGATTTGGCAGAGTCATTTGAGGGTGAGGAGGGGGCAAAAACAACTTTTCCTTTGTCAGGAGCATGGTGGGGTTCAATTTTTAACCTTTTTCTTGCATGGGAAGACTATACTAGTGAGTGGGAAGGGGAAACTTGGGCAATTTGATTAACAGGTGGAGGAGCAGGTAGAGACAAGTTAGGCTAGCCACGATGTTGGGAGACTATCGGATGGACAATCTCTTTCCATACATTGTTTTCAAGGACTTTAGGTTGTAGTGAGACATGAGGGGGCACTAGGATACTAGGGACATGTGGGGCTTGGAAGGGAGGCCTTGTTGGCCTAGGTTGGACCACTCCTTGTCCAATCCAGTTAAAAAATCTAGCTTGAAATAGCTAGCTCAACTCTTGCGAGTCTGCATCAAAATATATAGAAAACCTTGGCCTTATAGGGCCCCTATTCCAATTTCCTCTTCCTCTGTTACCCCGACCATGGCTACCTCTACTGAAAAAGATCATTCCTGTATGCATTATTGATTAGAAAATAGTTTCTTCAACAACCATACATGACATCTCTTTTAAATATGAAATAAAGTTTCGCTCAACAACACATCAGACTCATGCAATCCAATCCATACAAATCGTTTAACACTTGTCAATGAGAACGGGGTGAATAAGGGTTCAAGGATATGTGAGGGCTTGTATTGAGCGAAAAGTGTTAAAATGAAAGGGGATAGATCATGATTACTGCTCAACAAATCATCAAACAATCAACGACATTGTAAATCAAAAGAATAAATCGTTGTAATTAATCCCCGTGCCATCCTTTAACTATCATAATGCAGAGTTTAACTTAACTATAATTTAATTTTAAGAATAGGGAGTGGATAGTGAATATGGGAAAGCAAGGGGACTTGTAATATGCGAAAAAGTGAGAGAATGGTAGGGAACAAACAAATATTGTCCTTAAAACAAATCAAGTAATCCATAAAAACAACTATGTATTCAATACAAAAGATACCAATACCAATTAAACAATTACTGTGTGTCAAAATTGTTCACCGTCCCACATTTAATTTCTTCAAAATTCTCAATTAACACAGTCTGTAATCATACTCATAATCACTATGCCTTTCAACAATCCTGTTAAGAGAACACTTGGTTTATTTATTTTTCTTTCTTTTCATTTAAAACAAAATCAAGAGAAACACATAGCCATATTGCTCCATCTTTATCCAATCATATATCGCTATAAAATATCAACCACTATCCATAATTTACCATCTCCCAAATAAAACATATGCACATGTATTTTTTCCATATTGAACAAACCTTTTAAAACTTTCCCAATTTCATGCCTTTTTGTTATATTAACCAATAATACTTGCAATGAAACCATAATACAAAACCCAAACTTCATTACTGATGTTGCAATTAAATAAAACAATGCACGATGCCTCCATAATACATGCACAGAAAACAACAAAATCACAATCATTAATTTCCACAACTTGCAATGATCCTAATTGGGACTAATGAAACACACAACAACCACCAACTAGCAATTGACACCACATTGTAAGAATACAACAATTGGAAGCATAACGAGAAGAGACAACCATTGACTGCACATTTTCACTAATTGCCAATCAACCAATTTAATCAAATAAATGAGCTAGGTT
This sequence comes from Picea engelmannii, assembly GCA_009831015.1. Taxonomy (NCBI): domain Eukaryota; kingdom Viridiplantae; phylum Streptophyta; class Pinopsida; order Pinales; family Pinaceae; genus Picea; species Picea engelmannii. Next base: position 184,873 of record ML799229.1, on the reverse strand, counting down.
ATCGACACAACTATCATAACAAAAAGAGGCAGCCCCTTGACTATATATCAATTCTCATCCCCAATCACAACTTTACAACCAACTCAATCAAATGGGTTCAATCTAAGTATTCAAAGAAACTGTCATAACCACTCAACTAATCTATGATAGTCAACAATATGCCCGAAAAGAATGCGAACAGTTGGGTAATATCAAAATCGGGCTCAGTAACAATGAATACAAGGAGTAATCAAGATTTTTCTTGGTCATCAAATCACAAAGAGACTGGTGGTCGAACATATCAACAATAAGAAGAGACCCTTCAATACAAGCACGATGGAACCACATGAATTCTTATAACTCTTGGTTTGTGTAATGGTGGAACAATTCAACATCGGGTAGGATAGAACAACGATGCATAGGAGCAAAAAATTCCCATTGGGTAGTAACAAGCACCCGAAACACACAGATCCATAACCCTCATGAAATTCAAATACCAAATCAATGGATACAGATGCTTGTGAGAATGTTGCCCCGAAGCATAACTTACATCACCAAACCACCATAAAGTATACATCTTGGCATAATGGCCACCCTATAAACAACTTCTGAGATGCGTTGATGCCAATACCACAAAAATAATCCCACAACCAGGTGGATATCCCATGACCATGACTATGGAAAATACACGGTGATTGAGAGGTAGTTCAAAAAAATACACATCAACCACAAGGAACTCGAATATGACTGGGTATGTCTACCCTCATAACTGTGAGGAAGAAGGCCAATAAGGATAAATAGAGTGAAACTCTCCAACAAATCACAGACTGATAATACCCATGTCCACTTAAAACAATAGAGATCCATCACATTTTTCACCACACAGAACAACCAACGAATGCATAACTTCAACCGACCAATTCTTTTATTTGCAAAATGAATAACCACACAGTCATTCCCACACATTTATAAAGTTGTCAATCTTAGGAAAACATAGAACAACACATCATTGAGCCATTATTCGTTCATACACAGAGTGAAATTCATGGATGGGTGAAAAGAGCCATGCTTGTAACCAATAGCTTTAAAAAGGGTGAGCTGGTCGAGCAGTTCCTTCCAGGATTGGATCTTGGAGCTTAACCACCAACAAAACCAAATGAAACCATAATGATGCTAGGGTGATGACCCGATGGGTGGAGTATGGAGTGACATGCATTTACTGCACGTCGCTTTCATCTTCCTCTACATTCAATTTCGAAGTACATGTCAGCCAACAATCACCAATACATTAACCATGCCATTAATTCCAACCATTGAAACTTGCGACCATATTTCTTTCCAAACGCGCCACCCAAAATTCATAATAACCATTGCCAAAACCATACCATGCCATATATCAAATGCACCCAATATAACTCAAATGCAATCACATAGCCACTAACCATTTGTAGTTAGGATTAACACTAACTTGTTCCATTTAAATTGCACATAACTTATAACATAGCATAGTATAGGCCCTTTCTTTGGATTTTTTTATAAGACTCTTTCCCATTTCTTTTTTTTTATGTTGTTACTAACATATATCTTGTGTAGGTGTAGCCAAGTAATAATCATGGTGATATAATCAAATGTAACAACTGTAATATATATGCCAATCATAACATAAAATTAAGCTTCAAATAATAGAACATTCGTAAAATGTATCATCCACCTGTCATTATGCCAAAAACGAAGCCAAGACTGCATAATCAACCATATAATACCCTGTAAGTAGTATCGAAACAACATAACAAAAATTGTGATATGACTATCTTTGAGCCTCTAGTCTACAAGGGGGTCCCGCATACTAGTATTATATCTTATTAGCATAGTTTAAATAATAGGCTTTAGCAATACTTTGCGAGCGAAATTCCTCGTTGTGATTTTTATCGTCAACAACAACCTTGCAAATGGAGGGGAATCAATACCAAAAGACAGATCCAACTATAGAGGATTTGAAGGAGGATTTGAATAATCTTACCTTCCAACTCAATCAGAATAAGGGCAAGGACAAGCACAAAGTTGTTTGGTGTACCACATGTAGAACAGAAGGGCACCATAAGAACGAATGTGCAACATTCGTGCAGTATATGGAAATAGGGATGCCAAATCAATTGCTGATAGGAGGACCCTAGTGTGAAATTTGCAAGATGCATGAGCATGATTCATATCATTGTCCTATGATGCAGAAATACCATACAGTACCAAAGAATGCATACTGCACTTTTTTCAAATTAGTAGGCCACGATGACAAAGACTGTAGAACCATGTATCTGATGAGGGAAAGGACGTCAAAAACATATAGGGTGCAAGCCAAAATGATGACAGTTCAAGCTTAACCTTAGTTTAATCAGTGACCACTGTAGTATAATATTGTGCCGCAACAGTATAACAACTTGCAACCCCAGTATAACACCGCATAGCCCCAGTATAACCTTGCATAGTATAATCAGGTACCACAATACAATACACCACATGGAGATCGCGCTGGGTACAGAGGGGGAGGAAGAGGCAGAGGAGTATTTGGATGAGGAAGAGGTCCATTAGTGTGCCATAACTACCAACAACTAGTGCACTGTGCAAGAGAATTCCCTCTACCACCTGCGACATGCATGTATTGTCGTGCAACAGAGAAATATAGAAGATTGCACAACACTGTTGGGGAAGATACAGAAGAAATGAAATCAGAAGAATCAAAACATATAGTGGATCTCTACATAATTTAGAGAAGATGGCAGGAACATCAACATAGTGATGCATGGAGGTGCTAAAACAAGAGATGATGCAACTAAAAAGGAACCAGTACAACACCAGTGGATTAAGAAAAAATATCGAGCCACCCAAGTGATTTGATGTAGAAAAGGAGGAGGAGACCTTTAAGGAGGCCAGTCAAGAATTTCTCAAGAAAAATGTTTCATCTACATCTACCATGTAGCATACCCAAGACATCCCAATGTATGAAATGTAATCAGCATTGGACCATACCAGTGAAGTCCACCTGGGAAACCAAGTAAATTGTATCAAAACTTTCCTGCAATCTTGTATTCAAGTATTTAAGGATCCATCATCTGTTATAGTCTTATAGAATCTGTTAGATAGATGTACCACAAACTTTGAGGGAAATTTAGAACATAGAATAGTCAATCACCTCCATGCCAAAAGGAGAACCAACAAAGAGTTTAGATTGAATGCCAACATCAAATACTTCAACATGTGAGATGTGATATTAGATCTGGGATATGAAGTGAATTTGTTTCCCAATAAGACATGAAAATGCATGAGAGAACCTACCTTAGGCTAATCAACAGTCCAACTGAAATTAACAAACAAACACAAAGTTCTACCAATAAGGAGGCTAAAAGGAGTGTCGATAGATTTGGACGGAGTGCGTACTAAGGCAGACTTCGAAGTAATCGAAATCATGGATGGCACAAAACCATATCCAACATTACTGGGATTGGATTGGGCATTTGACAATCAGGTGATAATCAACTTGAAAAACAGGAAGATGACATTTGATTTAGGTGAATATAGGTTTGTTGCACCTCTAGATCCATTAGAAGCCGAAATATTTTTGGAACCAACATGTTTATACCTCGAAGAAATTAACCAGTTGTATCGAACCACCGCGTGCACTGAAGATTGCATTAATCCAACTGTTGATGGTGTACTTAGATGAGGAAGTATCACATCATGTGATTCCGACTCAGACACGGTTCTGGAGAATTGGTAGTAGCACCTGCATGAGGTCTCAACCAAAATATGCCTCCGAATAGACCGCGTAGTAAGATGGGTTGTGACAGAAGTTAGAGAACCTCCAAGTTTCCATGGAATCAACGAATTGGAAGAATTCATAACGATATATGAAGAAGAAGTATGAGAAAGTCAGAGACCATTATCTCTCGACATCACACTTAAGGAGACACCTACAAGATGGTGGGGCACACAGAAAGAAATAATCAAGGACTAGTACCAATGTAAGTGATTATTGTGCATCAGGTTTGGCGCAGAACAAAGAAGAAACCAACAGTAGCAATATGATGGACAGGGGACACCAGGATAAAATTTGGAGAAGTGCAGAGTGATATGGAAAATGACACCCCTAGAGGAATGGACTAATCATTTTGTACAAACATTAGAGGGCACCCCAACAAACTGGTATACGGACTAGGAATTGCGTAGAGGAACTACGAGTTGTACAGTACTACAACAAAACTTTACAATCACTTTCTCATTTGAACATGAGAACCCTAACATAGATGCAACACTTAAGCAAATAAGAGGGGTGATATTCACTAGGGAACCAGAAGTTGAACTCATGACAAAAGAACAACAACAGAACATACAGACAATGAAAGAACTGATGTCATGCTACCATGTACAGGAAGAATCACTATATGACGACGATATGAACGATATTTAGATTGAGGAAGTTGAAGGTGAAAGAGATGTGGAAGGTCCACCTCTAGACTCAGAATTATTTGCTACACCAATCAAGGTAAAGAAAGTCAACATTGGGACAGTTGAGAATCCCAAGATGGTCAGTATTGGAGACTACTGGGACAAGAAAACAATGGATAGGATAACGAAATTACTGCGTGAATACAATGACATGTTCCCAATGAACTTCACAGAAATGAAGGGTATTGTAGGATAACTTGGAGAGATGAAGATCCCTATGAAACTGGAGGCAATACCTATCAGACTGAGGGATTACAGATTGAACCTTATCTACAGAATAAGTTCAGAGCAGAAATCAATAGAATGTTGGAAGCATGAATCGTAGAACCAGTAGAAGAATTAGAATGGATAATCCCCATGGTAGTTCAGGCGAAAAAGAAAGGAGGCATAAGAATTTGTGTAGATCTAAGAAATCTCAATGATGCTTTCCTACATGACCCCTTCCCTACACCCTTTACAAATGAAGTCCTAGAAAATGTGGGAGGCCAGAAAGCCTACTCATTCATTGATGGATTCTCAGGCTACTACAAAATCAAGATAGCACCAGAAGATCGACACAAAGCTACCTTTGCAATAGAATGGGGATCCTACCAGTACACAGTCATGCCTTTTCGACTAAAAAATGAACCAACAATTTTCTCCAGAGTAGTCATTGTTTCCTTTAAAGAATTCATCCATCAGTTTCTAGAAGTATATTTGGATGATTAGACAGTGTACAGCCTATTGAAGGATCATGTAGAGGTGTTGAGTCTGATGTTGGAAAGATCCAGAAAATGCCAAATATCCATGAACATTAAGAAAGGTATATTTGGAACACCCTTCAAAATTTTATTAGGTCATATAGTATGCAGACAAGGGTTGATCATGGATCCTGCAAAGATTGTAGTAATTGTAAACTTACCACCACCAAAATTAGTGTACTATTCGAGGGACACATTAGTACATACATGATATTACAGAAAATTTATCAAAGGGTATGCGTAGATCACTGTGTTGATGGAGAAATTACTTAAGAAGGATACTAAATTCTAGTGGAATGAAAGTTGTCAAAAAGGATTGGACACCCTGAAGGATAATATGGTCACAACACCCATATTAGTATTTGAGGATTGGGAGAATACATTCCATGTGCATGTAGATGCATCATCCATAGCCTTGGGAGCTATTATGGTGCAACCAAGAGAAGGGGATTTGGATCACCCCATATCATTTGCAAGCAGAAAACTATCAGACTCTGAGCATAACTACAACACTACAGAGTGAGAAGGTCTAGTAATGGTATATTCACTTAAAAAATTCATGCATTACCTACTTGGAAAACACTTTAATATATTCACAAATCATTCAAACCTTAAGTACCTAGTCAACAAGCCAGTGTTGGGGGGGAGAATCTATTGATGGTTACTACTGTTTCAAGAGTTTGACTTTTAAGTCATAGTAAAACCAGGGAAGTTGAACGCAGGACCTGATCACTTGTCAAGGGGCATCAATGGAGAGGAGCCTACAAACTTAGAGGATACCTTCCCTAACGCGCAGTTGTTTTTAGTTCATGTCGCAGATGATTATTTTGCCGACATTATTGAGTACTTAAGTAGAGGGACTGTGCCACAAGAATTTAACACCGCGCAGAGGAAAAATATGGTCATTCAATAAGCCAACTACCATTTGATCATTGTGCACTTATACAAAATGGGGGTAGACAACATTTTGAGAAGATGTGTACTAGAACACGAAAGGATGAGGATACTAGCAGAAACCCATGAAGGAATATCGGGAGGGCACTATGTAGGAAAAGGTACCACGCAGAAGGTACTGCGCATAGGATTATGGTGGAAAAATATTCATCGAGATACAAAGGAATACTGTAAAAAATGTGATGTTTTTCAGAGGGTTGGAAAACCAAACAGACGAGATGAGATTCCCTTATACCCACAAGTAAAGCTACAAGTGTTTGAAAAATGGGCTATCAATTTTTTTGGGCCAATTAACCCACCCGCAAGAAGTTCAGGTGCATGATACATCATCACTGCAACATAATACCTCTCAATATGGGCAGAGGCAACACTAGTTAAATATTGCAACGCAGAGACAACAACACCCTTTTTGTTTGAACATGTGCTCGCAATATTTGGATGATCAGGATCCTGATGATTGACCAAGGGACTCACTTTATCAAAAACACTATCAGAGAACTGCTTGAAGAATTTGAGGTCTACCATCAGAAAAGTATGCCATACCATCCTCAGTAAAATGGAACAGTGGAAGCCTTCAATAAGATTCTAGAGAATGCCCTAACCAAGATTTGCAATGTCAACAGGGACGATTGGGATTCAAAGATACCAGTAGTATTATGGTCATATAGAACTACCTAGAAGGAGATGAAAGCAAAGACACCTTTTATATTGGTGTATGGAAAATAATAAGTGGTTCCATTAGAATTCTTGGTACCAAGTCTATGTGTTGCAACAATTACAAACATGATCGAATGAGGCCCAGTACAAGAAAGGTTAAGTCAACTGATGACCATGGAAGAAGATAGGATTCTAGCAGGCTTCCACCAAGAAGTACAGAAAGCAAGGGACAAATCTTGGCATGACTGAAATATCAAGAGAAGAATTTTCAAGGAAGGATACCTAGATCTACTGTATGAAAACAAGTTTTTTCAACATCCAGGAAAGTTTAGAATGCATTGGTTGGGACCATATGAGGTCAAGACTGTCACAGACGAAGGAGTGGTATAGTTGAAGGATTTGGAAGGGATATAATTGAAGTGCATGATCAATGGGAGTTGACTGAAGTTGTACAAGGACAGTCTACTACCACCCACAACTTGACAGTTACTGCACAGTTTACAAAAAAAAAAAAACTGCCCGAAAATCCATGCGCGTAGGATAACAAATCAATGCGACGAAAAGGAAAAAGAGTCCATGCGCACAATTCATTGATTCATTGTAAAAAATAATAATACTTCTCTATAAGGAAAGGGTATAGAATTGAAGGACTTTGTGTGCCCAAAAATCCCAGAGCATTGAAAAAGGACCAATGGTGGAAAATCGCGAAAATTCAGAAAAAGACGGCTCTAGAGTCAGGTGCCAACTAGCAATGACCGTTGAAAATGTGACAAATTGTACATAGAGGTAAATACTATAGCATGAGGGAAAGGGAAATTTTTTAAAAAAAGAGGCAAAAGACAACAATTAAAATGTACAACGGTACCACACATAGGACACGCCACCAAAAGTGAAAAAGGGACAACTCTCAGTGCAGAACAATTGTCACTCCGTCGTCCCATTATAAAGTTGGAAAAAGGGGGGAAACACAAGTAATTGTGTCAATTTATAAGGATAGAACACATAGATGACTGGAAGAGCGATAGAGAGAAAATTCGACCGAGTATTCGTCGAGTTCACATATTTCAAGCCTAGACCCCATCACAATGTCACCACCTCACGTTGGAGAGATGGGAAGGGATGGTTGGAACACACACAATACTTCTGGCGTGATAGACAGAAGGGAGAAAGTGACACCTCTAGTGGTCGATGTAGATGAAATCCACACACCATAGTATGAAACAAACCCGGTGATGGTAGAGGAGGAGAAAAACCCCATGCAAGAGGCCAAGCAGATGGAGGACAACCTCGAATGAATTGAGCCCAAAATTTCGAGGGGACAAGGGTCCCGACAGATCGAACAGGCCATGGGTTCAGTGCCATAGAGCCACAAACCAGAGGTAGCATAGGCATAATTACACGAGGTTGTACCAGAGGTGGGGGCCTCATCCCCACAAGCTAAACATAAGGGCCAAGTTCAGAGTAGCGAGCATGGAGGGTCACAACCACAGGAAGAACGAACCTTGGTTTTGCCAAAAATTCTGAATGGAGTTCGAGTCAATTACGACATGGTCAGTGGAGTGACTACCATCAAATAATTCGACCATGATGTGGAAGATGTCACTAAATTTCCCGACCTAGCGTCCCATAACTATTTGGAAAGTAGGGGAGAAGGTTCATCTGGCATGCCAGTGCTCGAGCCAGTGTAGTGGATCTTGGGGCTCTACAATATAGGAATCATGAATCTACTGGATGTCCCACACTTTGGGAGGGTAAATCACATCAACGCATGTGTCAAGAAACTGCTTACACACGTACATGGTAGAATCTTATGGATGAATAGGTTGGTTCCGATCACCATGGACCTCATTGCAGAAATCACAAGGCTACCCACAGATGGGGAAAATCAAGAGCAATATTTGGAGGAAAAAACTAGAGCCAGGGCCATATTAGATGAGATCAAGGCTAAGTATGGTGCAGAGCAAGGCAACAAGGGAATCAAGATCAGTGACATCAATGATCATGTGACAAGGTTTGCTACCAAACTCCTCGGGTGAAAACTAATGCACAAGTGTCGCAAAGAGGAAGTACTGGCTGATGTGGTCACCATCGCCACGCATTGTGCAAAGGGGAGCTCGATGAGTTGGGCCCCATACCTCCTAAATTAATTCTTGGAGGATTGCAAGGACATACAGGACTGGGGATCTGAGTTCCACTACTCGTGGTTACTCAACCTCATTGGCCTAATTGGATAGAAAGAACTGGTCTACAAAAATTATATGGATAGACCCATGAAATGTGGAGCAACAAGATACATATCACTACGCAGCAGCGCAGACCCCAAGAGAAATAAAATGAACACAAACATCTTTTCAAGGTACTTCACAGAGATGTAGGACCTTATTGCAGATACATGGTGCATTACACCAGAGGTTGTCTAGGAGTTTGGACAGGTTGCCAACTTCAGGGAAACACGCCATAGTTTATGGATGCAAGACAAGAGTGACAAAGCCAAGGAATGGATACAACTCAAATATTGTGTCACGTAGAAATAAATCCAAAGAGAGGTCTAGGAGTGGCCCGAAGAATGGAAGGTACCTAAGATTCCAACCACGGTACAAAGTGCACGACCTTAGATGCAGGGCAGACCAGCCCTAGTGCACCAAATAGGCACCAATGAGGAAGGAACCAAAAAGAGGAGTGCCCAAGGAAAAGAGGGGGGGAGAACCCCAGCCAAGAAGAAACCATGCACACAGAATAGACCACCAAGTGGGTCTAGACAAGCTCCACCGTGGACAAAACAACCACCAATACACTCAATGAGAGAAGTGCACATGGAAGAGACAAACATAGGGACACATGAAATCCATGAGGTAGAAGATACAGGCATAGAGACACATGAAATCCTAGAGGAGGAAGAATAGGGGACAAGAACCTAGGATATTTTCGAGGTCAGAGAAACAAGGACAACCACTGTAGGGAATACTGGATGAAGTATGGGAGAATGCGGAGAAGCACAGGGCTTCAATCATTCATCAAGTGTAAGAGATGAAGACTGCGTTGGAGTTGTTAAGGATCGGGGCAACAGAAGCACCAAAATAAACACCCACACAGGCTAAGGAAGCAGTGCCAGTGCCCGAGACAATGCAGTTTGTAGCACAACCGAGCATCAATTTCATCATCACGTTGGAGATGATGTTCATTGATGAAGAAACAACAAAGAAACCCCTCAAAGACATCAAGACGTTGGATGTGGCATTGGCCAAGATTCCAACAAAAGTGTTGTAGAAACTTCATGTGAGTGTCGTGCAAGAGATTTAGTCCAGAGCAAGAGAGGACACCACAAACCTATAAGTAGCCCAAAATGAGAATATATCAATGAAGGAATCCCTTAGCCTTGAAGCACAATAGAAAGAGAATTCACAACAGAAAATGGAGGATATGGAGAAGAAAATCCACATGTTGTTTCAAGAAATTCTTGAAAGCACAAGCGAGGAGGCAGGGTCATCGGAAGAGAAGCTGCGTAGGATAGAGCAAAATATCTAGGAATACAAGAAAAATATCAAAGAGTTGGAGGAGTGTATCACACCCACTACTCCTATAGAAGTCAAAGAGCAGTGAGAACAAGAGGCAATAGAAGCTGCGAAGGGCATCGACCAAAGAATAAATGCAGTCACAAAGATGCTAGAAAATAGCATGCAACTTTGGACTCACCTCCTAGAGGATGGGATCCTCCAGGAACTCCAAGAGAAGGAAAATTATCTCCATGCAGCAATGGCGGAGGTGAAGAAGTGACATCAAACAATGTCACTACTGGAGAAGATCAAAACAACGACCAAGTTGAAGGCCCTGTAGTTGGAAGAGAAATCACTGCAAGCACAGAAGACAGCAAGACATATGTTGTTTGAATCCCTGCAAGAAAAGGTGGAGAAAATGGTCATGGATAGCAACAGAACTAAGAAGAACATTGAGCAGATCAGAGCTGAAGGTGGAGAGATACTACAGTCTCCTATCATAGAGCAGGTGGTCACCGCTATGACCGACAAGAGAAGTCAGGCTCAACAGTTGTGCTAGCAGATAACAAATATGTATGACGCACTACAATAGGAAATATCTGAAGTAGGAAGAAAAAAGTGACAGTGGAACAAGTCAAGTAGTGACTCGGGACGAGTCACAATGTCAGTGTTAGGGGCCTGTTGGGCACAAACCCATTTTGGGAAAAGGAACGACATGGATGAAAGAAAGTTGGCAGAAAATCATGTGAGGCATGCATGCATGAAGAAGGGAAAGAAAGACAACTGGCAGGAAAAGCAGTAGATGAAAACACGCATGCAAAGGAGAAAAGCGCGCAAGGCCAGCATGCAAGAAGACCTAACTAGGTTAGGGTTTTGGTAAGATAATGTAATGGCTGATGAGCAAAGAATAGATATAAATAGACACCTAGGAGGTCTAGGGTGGGTTCAGTGTCTTTGATGGTTGTTATGAGTTACTCGCGCGAGATAGAGTAACAGGTCTGAAACAAAAATATGATTTGATACCTTTTTGTAAGATGTTGAGCTATGGGAGGGAAAAGTGACTAGACCTTGAGGGTTAGATCATAGGCTAAGGATCCTAGTGTGATCTAGTCAGCCTTGTAAATGTCATGGAGTCTATTTTGTGAATGTATGAATGGGGTTGTAGTGTGTGCGGCACCATATCTGACAGAACCATAATAAAAGAGATTAAGATTCAAATCTTTGTGGATGTATCCTAGGAGGGGGTGAACCACGGTACATCATGTGTTATGTGAAATTCTTATTGTTTATGTATTTACCATCAATTGTTAGATCTTAGATAAATGTCTTGATGAAGTAGTTAGATATGTTGATTTACATGCATGAATAAAGAATGGAAGACTAACTAAGATATATGAATGATAGTACATTGATTTAATAGTTAGATAGAACGCTCAGAGAGAAACTAACAGATCCCCATTTAATCCTAGACTGCAAGAATTTGAGTATTGCAGTTACCCATTAAGACTATCTCGGGTGAGACTACGCAGTGCACTCTGTGTACTGGGTTTCCTTCTGGTTACCAGGAGGGATGATAGTTTTATAGGATTTGTTGGATCCCTAGAAGACCTGAAATTGGGTCAATTATGTTAAAGGTATAACTTAGATAAGAAACCAACAAATCCCACACATTTGTAGTACAACAATGCGCAACCACAGTATAACCCCATGCAGTATAACCAGATACCAAAATACAATGCATCATGAGGAGATAGAGGTGGATTCATAGGTGGAGGAAGAGGAAGAGGAGGATTTGGAGGAGGCAGAGGGCCAATAGAGGGCCAAGGTATTTTCCACTTGCACCTATGACATGCATGTATTGTCATGCAGTAGACCATGACATAGAAGATTTCCCAACACTCTTGGGAAAATTACAAGGAAAAAGGAACCAAAACAATCAAAATGTTCATTGATTTTCTGTAGAAGCTAGGGATGATGTGAAAAACATCAATATAGTTACTCGAGGAGGAGCCAAGAAAATATATTAAACAATAAAACAAGATCTAGTTGAACACCAATGGGTAAAAAAGAATGATGAGCCACATAAGTAGTTTGACATGCAGAAATAAAATGAAATTTTTAGGGAGGTCAGACAGGAGATTATAAATGAGAACACCGCGTTGACATCAGTTGCACAACGAACTCGGGATCCAATAGTGTATGAGATTCCATATTCAATGGATCACACCATCAAAGGACAACCTTCAGACCAAGTAAGTACCATAAATACTTTTCTGCAATCCTATGTTCATTTATTGAATGATCCATCATCCATTAAGGTCTTACAAAATATACTAGAAATATACAACATAGAGGTAGAAGGGAAGTTAGAGAAGAAAATAGTCAATCATATCCATACAAGAAGAATAACAAGGAGAGAATTTAGGCTAAATGGCAACATTTCGGATTTCAACATGGGGGATATCATACTTGATTTAGGATATGAAGTAAACGTCTTTCCTAAGAAGACATGTTAGTGTATGGGTGAACCCACATTAGGTTATTCACCTGTCGAGTTAAAATTAGAAAATCAGCACAAAGTGTTACCAATTGGAAGACTTAAAGGTGTGATAGTATATTTGGATGGAGTGCACACTATGGCAGATTTTGAAGTGATAGAGATAGTAGATGGCACAACAACTTACCCAACATTACTTGGATTATATTGGGAATTTGATAACCAGTATGTAACCAACCCGAAGACAAGGAAAATTAATTTTGAATAGGGTGAATATAGAGTTATTTCACCATTGGATCCTCCATAAGGAGAAAGGTTTGTAGAGGCGACCTGTTTGGATTTGGAAGAAATAAATTAGTTATACATAACCACTGCGTGAGAAGAAGATTATGTCAACCCAACTGTGGATGGGGTACTCAGCCAGATAAGTATTACATAATGTGCTTGAGACTCAGACACAGGTATGGAGAACTCACAAGAGAGACTACATGAAGTCTCAACAAGGATATGTGCAAGAATAGACAACGTAGTAAGGTGGGTTGGTACAAAGATAAGGGAACCTCCCAGTTTTTATGGGTTGAATGACTTAGAGGAATTCTTGACAAACTATGAGGTGGAAGTTTTGGATAATAAGAGGTTGTTAGACATGGATATTTCACTCAAGGAAAGACCTACAAGATGGTGTGGTGTGCACAAAGAAACAATTCAGGACTGGTATCGGTGTAAATGAATACTATGCATTAGACTTGGCACATAACAAAGGAGAAATACAATGCATAAGTATGATGGGAGACGAAGACAAGTTGAGCACCTATATAAATGCAGAACATAAAGGAGTCTACCACCACCAGAGGAATGGCCTCATCACTTCATTCATACATTGGAAGGGATCCCAGGGAATTGGTACATAGACTAGGAGATGTGTAGAGGCACTACAGAATGGACAATATTACAGTAGAATTTTGTAGTAACCTTCTCATTTGAGCATGAGAACACCAACATTGATTTAGCTCTAAATCTGATATGGGGAGTGATATTTTTTTATGAAACATAGGTCGAAATTATAACAAAATACCAATAGCAGAACAAACAGACAGTCAAAGAGTTAATATCATGTTATCATGTTGAAGAGGAAGCACCATATGAAGATGATCAACGCAACATTCATATAACATATATTGAAGGAGAGAGAGGGGTGGAAGGTCGATATATGGAGTCAGAGGCATTTTTTGCACCAATCAAAGTCAAGAAAGTCAACATTGGGACAAAGGAAAATCTAAAAATGGCAAGTAGTGGAGACTACTGGGATGAGCAGACACTAGAAAGGATAACATAGTTACTGCGCAAATACAGTGACCTGTTTCCAACAACCTTTACATAGATTAAGGGCATATCAGGTGATCTAGGTTAGATGAGGATACCCCTAAAACCAATTTCTAGACCTATCAGAAAGAGAACTTATAGGCCGAATCCAGTGTATAAGAAGAAAGTGAAAGTAGGAATTGACCAAATGTTGGAAGCTGGAATCATAGAACCAATGGAGGAATCTGAATGGATCATTCCCATGATAGTCTAGGAAAAGAAGCAAGGAGGGATAAGGATTTGTGTAGATTTGAGGAAATTAAATGATGCTTGATTATAAGATGATCCTTTCCATACCTCTTTTATAGATGAGGTCTTAGAGAATGTGGGAGGCCAGGAAGTGTATTCATTCACATATGGATTCTTAGGTTACCATCATATCAAAATAGCTCTAGAGGAAAGGTATAAGACTACCTTTTCTATAGAATGGGGATCCTACCAATATATAGTCATGCCCTTTGGATTGAAGAATGCACGAACCATATTTTCAAGGGTCTTCATAATTTCTTTTAAAGAGTTCATACATCAATTTTTAGAAGTATATCCATACGAATGGACTATATTTAGTCTTTTGAAACATCATGTATAATTTTTAAGACTAATGTTGGAAAGATGCAGACAATGTCAAATATCATTAAACATCAAGAAATGCATTTTTGGCACACCTTTTGGGATATTGTTGGCATATATAGTGTGCAAACAAGGTTTACTGGTTGACCCTGCTAAGATTGTTTTCATTGTGAACTTACCACCACCAAAGTCAGTGCACTAGTTAAGAGCCACACTTGGAAACACGGGGTACTACAAGAAGTTTATAAAGGGGTATGCGCAAATTACTACACCGATGGAAAATTTGTTGAAGAAGCACCCCAAATTTCAATGGAATGAGGAGTGTCAGTAGGGATTGAATACTTTAAAGGAGAATATAGTGAAAACACATATATTAATGTTTCCAGATTGGGAAAATACATTTCATGTGCATGTAGATGCATTAAAAATAGCACTTGGAGCCATTCTCGTGCAACCAGGAATAGGGAAATTAGATCATCCTATAGCCTTTGCAATAAGGAAGCTATCTGAATCTATGAATAATTACAACCCCATAAAAATACAAGGCCTAGCCATGGTATATGAAATTTATAAATTCAAACATTATTTATTGGGAAAGCATTTTAAAATGATCACAGATCATACTGCCCTGAAATATCTAGTCAACAAGCCAATGTTGGGGAGGAGGATCTGTATAAGGCTGTTATTATTCTAGGAATTTGATTTTGAAGTAATAGTAAAAACAAGTAAGCTAAATGTAGGACCTGATCACTTTTCAAGGGTAACCAATGGATAAGAACCTACTAACTTGGAAGACAACTTCCCTGATGCACAATTATTTTCAGTACAGGTACTTGATGAATACTTCACTGATGTCATTGAATTCTTAAGTACATGAGGTCCACCAAAGGAGTTTAGTACGATGCAGAAGAAGAATCTGGTAGTAAGAGTTGTATACTATCAACTCATTGTAGTTCATTTATACAAAATGGTATTCAGACCTGTAGACTATCAACTGTTGAGAAGGTGTGTATTGAAACATGAACGACCCAAGGTTTTAGCAGAAGCTCATGAAGGTATAGCTGGAAGAAACTATGTAGGAAAAGATATCGCGTAGAAGGTATTACATACACGTTTATGGTGGCTAATAGTCAATAAGGATGCGAAGGGATATTGCAAGAACTGTGTTGTATATCAGAGAGTTGGAAAACCCAATAACAGATATGAAATGCCCATAAGACCACAAGTAACTCTTCAGGTATTTGAAAAATGGAAAATAGATTTTTTCAGGCCTATTAATCCACCAACAATAAGGTCAGGAGCTAGAGACATCATTACTGCGACAAAATACTTAACCAAATGGGAAGAAACAACAATAGTCAAGGATTGCAACATAAAGACAACAACACACTTCTTATTTGAGCAGGTGATCACCGGATTTGGATGTCACATAATTTTGAAGAGTGACCAAGGAACCCATTTTATTAATAATACCATCAAGGATATGACTAAGCAGTTTGAAGTCTATCACCAGAAGAGTACACCATATCATCCTCAGGAAAATGGGACAGTAGAATCTTTCAACAAGATTTTGGAGAATGCCTTGACAAAGATTTGCAATGTTAATAGAGATAATTGGGATTTGAAAATACTAGCATTATTATGGGCATACAGGACATACACCATTCAGATTGGTGTATGGAGAGGAAGCAATGGTGCCATTATAATTTCTGGTACCCAGTCCGCATGTAGAAACAATTACCAATATGAAAGAAAGAGGCATAGTACAAGAAAGGTTAAGTCAACTAATGGAAATGGAAGAAGATAGGATTATGGAAGGATTTCAACAAGAGGTACATAAACCAAGGGACAAAGCCTAGAATGACAGACACATAAAGAAGAATATATTTAAGGAGGGAGACAAGGATGATTTTAAGGATGGAAATTTATTTTAAAATGTAGAAACCTTGGCGAATATTACTAATCCTTCATATGTCAACTATAAATGTTTGGCGATATTTTAAAAAAAATATTCAAATTTCTATGTATTTTATATAGTTTTTATAATGTTTTGGCGATTTTTAAGGTAAAACAATTTTATCCTATATAATTTGGGTGAATCATTTTTAAAATAACGAATCTTGTTTTGGGAAAAACCATGGAAAATTAGCCCATGAGAAAAATTTATCCCCTAAAATCATCCCTGGAGGGAGATCTAGTTCTCTTCTATGACAACAAGCTTTTGCAACACTCTGGTAAGTTCAAAATGCATTGGCTAGGGCCATATGAAGTAAATATTGTCACAGATAAAGGATCTGTGCAACTAAAGGACTTGGGAGGAAAAAAACTGATAGGAATGGTAAATGGTAGTTGACTAAAACTGTATAGGGACAGCCAACCTACTATCTCCCAATAGTCGCAACTCAATAAGGAATCCATGTATATAGTGTACTATATTAGATATTAGGAGAGAAAAACTTATAAAAAGACAATAAAAAGGAGAAAAAGAAGAAAAATGAATACAAAAAAAAAGAAGAAAAATGAAAAAAGAGGAGGAAGTTAGGTGAATGACATGAACGTGGATAAAGTCATGCGCAACAACTAATGCGACAAAATGGAAAGACAATGCATAGTAAAATAATTGGGCACTACACAAATGCATGGAAAAAGTGAAAAATACGGCCAAACAATTCTGACTGGGTCTATAAAGTGCGGAAAACATGTGTTAGCTCAATACTTGGCAAGTTTTTAGCATAGATCAAGCTAGAAGTGTGTGACCTAGGTAAAATTTTGTGAAGAAGAGAGCAATTTTCCAAATCAAATACAATATGACACCTCCAAAGTTTGGTGCTCTAGGGAAATACATATGGGTTACTCGACGGGGCCAAAGGAGAAAGGAAAGGATGGTGGAGCTAGAGAATCTTGTTGAGATGGAATATGTTACGACCTTGGAGATAGACTCACTCAACCCAAAGAGGGTTAAGGAGGAAACCTCGAAAGAGGCACAAGGGGAAGTGGGGTAGAGCTCCAAAAATCAAATTGACAGTACAAACCCTAACCCTGAAACACTTTCTAAACCCGAGGAAATGAAGGGTCAATAATAGGGTCATGACAGAGAGGTGTTTGTCGAGGACATCACCAACTAGTTGAAACCTTAGGGGGAATAAGATGACACAATAGAAATAGTGGTAGAAGGCTAACCTACCATCAATTAGAAAAGAAAAGCATAGGATGCCACATAATTCACACTTCCCCACCTCCCATACACAATGGTAACCATGGAGGACATGCTTGGGAAAGTGCCTAAACTAAGGTACTTGGACCCTGATGTGCGCGATGCTACAAAGTTCCCAGACTTGGCCAAGGAATCTTACTTTGAAATCACAGGGGGAATTGGACCCTTAGGAAAACCTATCATGGAGCCTGCACAGTGGATAACATGGCTCTACAACTCTAGGATCATGAACCTCCTAGACATATCGTACTTCATGCATGGTAAGAATGCCATCCTATGCATCAATCAATTTCTAGCTCGAGTACGTGGAGACATTTTTTGAATGGATAGGCCAGTCTATCTTGATGTGGTGTTGATAAAAAAAATCATTGGGTTACCCAAAGTGGGCGCACAACCAAAATATTACTTGGACAACAAAGCATGGGAGAAGGAGATCGTTGAGATAGTCAAGGCTCAATTTGGTACCAGCAGAGGGAACATGGGAATTTTTCTTAGATACATCAATAATGACGCGATGAGGTTCACCTACAAGATCATGGTTTGCAAGCTGCTGAGGAAGTGCAGGAAAGAAGAGGCTCCAACAAGAGTCATAATAGTTGTCGCGCAGTGCACCATACCTCCTAAGATAGTTTTTGATCGACTATCAGGATGCGTAGGACAATGGAACAGATTTCCATTATTCATGGCTACTTATCCTTATTTCATTGGTCTCTTGGCAGGAGCCAATTTTTTTGCATCTTATGGATAGGAAAGGGAAGTTCTACGCAAATAGCTATGAATCCCTCTAGTAGGCCAAGGATACCAAAAATAGGCAAGTGAATAACACGGTGTTCTCTATGCTTCTTGAAGATATACAACAATGAACAACCAATGTGTGGTGCATTCATGTAGAAGTGGTCCAAGAGTTTTAAGGGATAACCTAGTTGAAGGCACCCAAGCATGATATGTGGATCTAGGACATAAGGGATCCAAAGAAGAAATGGTTGGAGATGTAGTATTGTGTCACTAGAGAAGAGGTCGATTGGATAATAAAAGACTAGTCTGCGCAGTGGAAGGTTCCAGTAGAAAAACCAACAACAAATCCAACAACAATGACATCAACCAAAGCCAAGGGGAAAGCCAAAGAAGACCCATCAACAAAGACAAATATCTCACCTTCTAACACCAGGAAGGCTGCGACACACACTCAGGCAGCAACACAGTGCTGAAGAGGCCAAGGATGACAAAAACGGTGCCCAGGGAAGAAATTGATAGGGATGCCAAGAATGGAGAAAAATATTAGGCCAGAGAAGAAGGGGCTCAAACGACGAGGAGTAGGGCACATCCCTCAATGACAAAGGGACTACAATTCTTGTGGATGAAATGCACAAAAAGATGAAATACACCAAGAAGTCCCCAGTCATCACCCTGACATAGAACGATGTTGAGTTCGTGGAAGACAAGGTCCAGGACAAGGGGAAGATGTGGTATGCATCACATAAGAATAGAGAGAGTAGATCATGGCATAACTCACAAAATTCTATGTTACTCTACAAAAACTACAAATTCATACAGTACAAAATAGTGGAGCAACTTGAAAAGACACAACAACCCCCTGTGTAGAGGAAAAAAGAAGTTACAGTTCAGAAAGTGGTGCAGGGAAGTGACACATTCACGGTCACATAGAATATGGTCAAAGTTGATCAGGAGACTGCACAAAAACCCATGGGGGAAATAGGTCACTTTGAGTTGTTCATGGTGAAGATAGCCACGGAAGAACTATATGGACTCCAGGCCAATGTAATGCAGGAGGTACAATCCAGAGCCAACGTAGATGCCAACAACTTGGAATTTGGAAGGGGGGTTGCACAGATGTTACAGATTACCTATGACCAATTGAATTTGTAGAAAGAGGAGGATAAAGGAAACACCAACAATATAGGGAAGGAGCTAACAACGATATACAATTTCATTCTAGACACCATGCAAAAATTAGATAGGAGTGAAAACTAAAATATAAATATCATTCCACAAAAAATCGAGGGATATAGGCAGGAGATAGAGGAGTTGAAAGAAAAAATTAAACCTACGAATCCTCCTCAAGTCCATGAGAAAAGATAACAACAATCAACGTTCTAGACAAATGATATGGCAAGGGAAGCCAAGGAAGTTGCATAACATTTTGACAGAACTGCGCAAGTATGGACCACTTTGGAGGAGGACGAAAAATTCCAATAGTTTGACCAAAAAAAGGAGAAAAACAATGTTGCAATGCATGAGGTGAAGTAATGACATAAATACATGGTTTACCAGGAGGGCCTAGAGTTTTGAGGGTTTTTTTGAAAACCTATTTGAGATCAGAACCTGGGTCATCTCAAGTAACCAACACTGTCACCAGCTAGAAAATGAATCACCCTTAGGATCAGAGGACATCAACCATACATGACATATTGGAACCACAAAAAATACCATTGCAGTGGAAGAAGCCATGTCCTATTTCACCTCACCGGGGGTAGGTCAATCGACACATGTTGATGGAGGAACACACATAAATATCCAGGGGACAACCAATACTCCCCTCACATACAATTCTATTGATGCACAACCAAGTATTATACCACTCGAAAATATAGATTCAACAAATAATTCTAGTGAGGAATGAAGGAAAAGTGGCCCATAGACTACCCAAGAGGAAGAGCAACACAAAAAAGGAAATGATGGAAAAGAGTCACCAAAAAAATCAAATAATACCCCAGAAAATACTCCCTTGGGAAGTCCTCACAAAGTCCAGTCAAACCCTCCAGAATAGACTGAAAATATAGAGCCTACAAATCTACAATACCAAGGGAATGATGGAAATGAAAAGGATTCCCACACATAGTACGAGCCAGATCAACACAATGAAAAAAAATCCAAAGAACAAGGATTATAACAAAGGAAACAACATCGAAAAATAAAACAACCTTAAACAATGAAAATAATAGCTAAGAAATAAGAAGAAGATTATACACAGAAAGGATAAAAATCCAAAGGCAATGACATTCATAAACTTCAGGCTAGTCAGGTTGACAACAACACTAACAGAAAAAATATTTGACCTAGCGATCACATCAGATGAAAAGATAATGGAATTATATGATGAGGTGACCAAAGAAGCAACAAATATATGGAAGAGGGCTACATGAGATGGTGTATGACTTGTTTCAAGGATAAATAAAGAAAAAAAAGTACCAAGGGACTTTGTACTACTGGTAAAAGAAACATTGGGCATAGATCAACAAACATAGGGAGTTGATCCATTAGAAAAAATAAAACAATTGGTTGAAGAAGTTGTAAGTATAGGTGCTAATAATTAGGTATAAATCCACCATTTGAGACAAGAAAATAGAAATCTTAAACAACTACACAACAAGACAATGAGGAGTAATCATGATAGAGTCACTCAAAAAACAACAATAATCATGCATATAGATTTTGAGAAATTTAAATAAGTATGCCAAAAACTGGAGAATATTACTTCACATGCAACAATGTTACATACAATCCTGAACAACTAGCTGACATACTTCACCTCAACCTACAATAATCTAAAATCCCATAGAGTAATAATCTAGGATTTAAAGAAAACAAGAGATATCACCACCAACACCAAAAGTAAAGAAACCATAGAAACCCACATTGCAAAGGAATGGTTGTGAGAAGCGAGCAGAGCACAAGTAGCAACAAATCAATCCAAAAAAAATCTCGACTCAATCAAACAGAAAACAAAGGAAGTTGAAGAGAAATTCAACCCACTTTTGATCATGGTTCAGGAGGCATCACTAACTAACAAGATGGATTTCTTGGGACAACTAAAATAATTAGAAATGGAAGCACATCACTCCATAAATGATCAAAATCTGGACCAGGGGTCAAAATTCAGCTCAAAAATCAAAGTTCTCATAATCGTCTCAAAATGAATGGGCGCGTAGCCCTCATCGTCACGAACCCAACGCAACTCATTTGGGTTCAAACAGATGTCAGATGAGAGAGATATCGCGATCTGTTCGAATCACCAAAAAGGCAAAAAAAAATTGTGCTGACTGTACAGTCCATATGGATGTTGATGTGGCAGAGGTCATACGACATGTGGCAGGGCTGAATTGGCAGTCCGTACGCTGAGGTGGCATTTGATGATGTGTCAATGCTGAGTTGGCAGTTGGACGAATGATATTGTGACACGTGGTAGTTTTTGATTGGTTGTATGGTTCCACGTGGCCCAGACATGGGCTGGCACGTGGCACCCCATTTTTTTGTTTTGGTTGTTCAAAATTTTATGTAGTTCATGGGATTCGAACCCTGAAACTCCAACTTAACACAAATATTTGGCAAGGGCTGGGCTGCAAATGCGCCCACATGGTAGTACTTACCATATAATGGTTTTAAAATTATTTAAATTTGCACATGTGGATAGTTGGGGCATGTCCGAGCTGGGGCTTAGCCCCAACCGCCGGTCACACACACAATACCATATGTCTCTAGCCTGAAGTTGCATGGGAATTCTAACATTTCAAACGGTTATCCCCGGTTGTATACAATACCACATGACCGTGTCATTTGCGCACGCATTTCCAACAATATCAAAGCCCCGGATTTTATGTATTACCATATGACCGAGTTTGGGGCGCGAATTTTGGATTTTGGTTTAAACGGTTACAACCAACCATTTGACCAAAATTTGGGGGTTTTTCATTGGTTCAAAACCTTGGCCCTTTTCGTATGAACGCGAGGTCACATGGTGACCCTTGTGACCACGAAGGTGAACTTGAAACAAAATTTGTTCTTGGAACTTTTTTAGATCAATAAAGGAATGGAACATGTTCTCCCAGCACTTGTTTCACACATCCCCGACTATTTACTAGACAACATTTGAATGGATACCACAACCAGAATAGTCAAGATCTACATCGACCTAAAAAAAGAACTTGCAATTCTTCAATCCTTCAGTATCCAAGTTGAACTTTCCAGCTGATAGCCATCAATCGAGGACTCCATAGGTAGTCATGGAAGGATCAAAAGAATCCCATGTATAGTTAAAAGTATATCCATGGCCTCCAAACGTAAGAATGCATGAGTGAGAAGTTCCTCAAGAGAAAAATGATCAATCAACATACCAACCATGAGCTAGCCACGGACAAATGAGAAAAAGGGACTCTGGAAATGCACAACATCAACGCATTTCTTCTTTCTCTAGTTCTTTCTCTCATAATCATTTTATAAATATTTTTCAATGTACTAGACATACTCCCCCCTTGCTTAGGACAAGCAATGAATTGAGGGGGCCGAAGATGTTGTAGGGGCTAGTTGGCCTCACCTACTAGAGTTGTCATTTATATTAACCAAGTTGACTACAGTAGTCACGTAAGAAGTCAGTGAATTAGGAAATTAGATTCAACCTACTAGAAAGTTAAAGAATGTAACTGACTAGTAATAAAATATCATATGTATATATACATGTCTATGTAATGGAATGTAAGAGATTGTTTTGAATAAAATAAAATTCTTTGATGGTTCCCTCACATCTTGTGTATGTTTGTATGTCTATGTATTCTTCTATATGATGTTGTAGCATGTGTTTCTCTATGTAAGGATATACTGGTAACCTTCTCGTAATTTCCCTCAAACTACAACAATATCCAACAACTTTAAATTCCTACTCCTCATCACTCTCCTACATGTTTACCTCTAGATATATTAACTTTTTTCATCCTCTTGCATTTGTTTTGTACACAACTTTGAATTCCCAAAAAATATTATCTTTCGAGGTTTCTCTCGAAATATTTACATGATTCTTGGGGGTGTGATCCTGGAAAAAATTGGTGGCCACCCACCTATCCCATTGGCTCAAAACAAGAGTTTCCACCTTGGAAGTTTTTCTATATTTTTTTGGGTCCTAAACTTCAGGGGCCATTTTGAGGCCCTAAAAAATGGTTTTTGGGTGTGACACAGTCACACTATAGGATTTAGCCAGAGTGTGACTGCAACATGTGTATTCCTTGGATATTTATTTCCAACAAGCTATCCTGCACCTAAAACGAAGATCATATGAAAAATCTATGACCCTGATAAGTTGACATACGAACTTACCCCATTGGGGCCCACATGAATTTTGGCACTTCATCCCTTAGGGTTAGGATTTTGGATGTTTAGTGTTTTCTCATTTATGCTTTATGTTAAAAAGGCCTTTGGAGCCTCATTGTAATCATCTTCTTGCGAATGAGAATAGCCATCACATCCCTTCTCAAAGATAAGATGCCACCATTTTAGTGAGTTCATTCACTTTGTATTTTTATAGTTTCTATACATTTCTTTCATTAATAAAAATTGTGCATTTTTGTATCTTTGCATTTCTGGAAATATATTTATATATTTACTTATCATATTTCTACCTTAATTTCATTCTCAAAATAATTTGTATCAATGGTATTAAAGAAGGATACTCCTTTTCATTTCTTAGCACATGTCCCTAAGGAGGTCAGGGTATAGAGAGTTTGGTATCAAGCTAGTTTCCCTTTAGGAAAACCACTCTTGCTAGACCAAGAGGCCTCCCATGACAGAAGAAAAGAGAGATGATGGAGCATAAGATCCCATCAATTTATTGCTCGTGGAAGCCTTCATGAAACAAAGGAACGATATGTTGGAGAATGTTTCCAAAATACTTCAATGATTGTCAACAATAGCAGGCATGTCTTCGTCAAGCAGTTACTTTGGGGACGCTAACCCATTCAAGGTACAGGCTAATTTCAATACTCCCTTATTTGAAGGTCATATTAATGCGGATGTTTTGGAAAAGTGGTTAAATTTTCTAGAAGGTTATTTCTCTGTTCACAATTTTTCTGACAGAGAAAAGATGACCTTTGCATTCCTTAAGGCTATTCCCCTTGTTAAACATTGGTGGGAAAATTATTGGGAGGAAAATTCCACAGAGGAGTCTGAAACATTTGGGGTCGAGACCACTTGGGATATTTATGGATTCATTCAAGGATAAATATTACCCTATGGGAAAATATGATAACCAATACATTAGAAGGACCACGCTACATCAAGAGAGGGGCCAAACAATGATAAAGTTCACAAATACCTTCCATACCTTTTGCACCAAGTTGGGTATCAAATACTCTGAGTGCCATCTGGTTCTAAAATAACACAGGTCTCTACACAAGTACATCCAAACCAAAATGTAATGTATGGACATTTAATCACTGCGAGCCACTTATTGATATACTGTCAAAATCGAGAAGAAATTTAAGCAACGGAACAAGAGAGAATTTAGGTCTGCAAATCCGCAATAACCAAAGTATGGTAAAGGAAACCATAACTCACAAAACATTCAACCTCAATACCACCAATCCAAGACACAGGAAAAGAAGGGTAACGAGAAGACAAAGAAGGACACTGGAAAGTGGTGAAACTTCCACAAAATCCCTTGGCACAACACCCATGAATGTCTCTTAAAATAGTCATTGGTGGTTGAGCTCAAAGAAAAATAGCCAATCCTTGACTTATATTCTGATTCAGAGAATAATAAAAGGATACAAATGATTGATGGATAATCCACTTCTACTATTACGACCACAACAATCCAACCAGAAGAACTATAGGATCCAGAGGCAAGGGAACACCTCTTCCATTCACAGATGTGGGTGAAGGGGACCCCGCTACATTTTATTGTTGATTGCGGAAGCCAAAATAACCTAATATCAATAGAGGTCATCAAGAAGTTTCATTTTTTGACAAAACCACACCCGCAACTATACAACATCAAGTGGATTTATCCAAGGTCGAGATCTTCATGTCAGTCAATAATATCGCATGTCCTATGGCATCAATATCTTTAAGGATGAAGTATTGTGTGATGTTTCCCCACTAGAATTTTGTGATGTTTTGTTAGGCCAACCATATATGTGGAAGCATCATGTTGTTTATGATTCTTGACCCCATAGTGTCATTGTTACTATGGGGGTCAGCGCTACAGAATACTCGAGATAGTATCGACTAATATCCCGACGAAACAATGCCAGCAAGTAATCTCTCATATCACAAAGTTTATCCTCTTCACAATCTAAGTAAGAGGTGAACATAAGGACAATGAAACCATTGTAGTCTCAACCCATTACATTTATATGCAATAGAATCATATTGTAGGAGAGAAAAAAAATATTAATGCGTCACCTAAGGGGGAGCCCCCACACTGTCCATTCCAACAAATTTACAACATAGCTCTTCATATTCATATCACATCTTCACCAACAAAGTCCTCCCACACTCGATCATATAATCTAGCTATATCATTTGCATAGATTCAACCCCTATAGCAATAGGTTCATAAAAACCTTCAACAATCTAAGCAGAACAACTTCTTCAACAAGGCAAGAAATTCACCAAGGTTCAGATTCAACAAAAATTACCCCATATTTCACAATAACTTGACACAATGGGGACCATGTCTTCCTAAGGGGGTAAGAATGATCTAGGTGGAAATTGGTGGCCACCCACCTATTCCACTGGCTCAAAATAATGGTTTCCACCTTCGTAGTTTTTCATTAGTTTTTCGGGTCCTAAACTTTTGAGGTCGTTTTGAGGCCCTAAACAACATTTTTTGGTTATGACATAGTCAAATGTAGGATTTATCCATAGTGTGATAGAAACATGTGTATTCCTCGGATATTTCTTTCCAACAAGCTATTGTGTGCCTAAAACAAAGATCATATGCAAAAGTTACGACCCAAAGAAGTTGATGTACCAACTTATTCCATCGAGGCCCACATGACTTTTGGTGCTTCATTTCCTAGGGTTAGGTTTTTGGATGTTTAAGGTTTTCTCATGTATGCTTTATGTTAAAAATGCCTTTGGAGCCTCATTGTAATAATCTTCTTGCAAATGAGCATAGCCGTAACATCTTTTCTCAGAGATAAGCTGCCACATTCTAAAGAGTTCATTCACTCTGTATTTTTATAGTTTCTATACATTTATTTCATTAATACAAATTTTGCATTACTGTATCTATGTGATTCTGGAAATATATCTGTTTATTTACTTATCATATTTTCGCCTTCATTTCGTTCTCAAAATAATATGGATCATGGTGCTTTGTGATATTTTGGGTACATTTCATATTATTATCCACTGGATGTCCATGATGCATATTCTCATTAAATGTGACATACTTAGTATTTTCTTGACCTCAATTGGGTTATTCCATGACAATATTCCTTAGGACGTTGGAGGTATTTAGATAACTGATTCCACATGATGGCCAGATGGAGGAGGTTGCTTTCTTAGAGAATGCCTTGCACTGGAGGAGGAGTATTTGAAATTCAATGAGAGGGAATTGAATTATAGAGAGCATGGGGTATCTTGGATTCTTTCATGGAAGCCTAGAGTTGACTTGGGGTAACCTGGGTTGTGATAGTGTTCATGCAAGAAGAATGCACCTAGTCAAGAACATTGCTTAAAAGGATCATTAGAGAAATATAGACATGGAGGAGGAGCATTGGAAACATCTCATAGAATTCCCTTGCATTGTATCTTTACTTGTGTGTAGTGCACTTGCATTGGAGCCTTTCTTGTGGATGACATCACCTTAGATCTTGACATGTTTAAACTTGGAGTGTAGCATTCCACATTTGTGAGCCTACTTGTGGCTTTGTAGGTTACTTGTAAGGGATTGGGCCCACATATGTATGTTGGTATCCCTTTCCCCTCATATATATAGAGGAAGGAGAGATTCCTTTTATTTACCACCATCATTGTAATATTATCTTTGTACATGTCTTCTTGGAATGAGATGTTAGGGTCCATGAGTGAACCTTTCTTGGAAGATTTCTCTTGCCAAATACTAGGGTTTACTCTTTTGAAGAAGACGCTAGAGATGATGATCTTATAGTTCAAATCTACATTCATTATATTGTGTTATAGATGTAAGTAATATGAGCATATTAATATTCCTCACACTCATTCATCTTCATTCAATGTACTTTTTCTCTCTTGGCTTAGAGTTGCTAAGGTTTCTTGAAGCTTCTTAGGGAATCTTAAATACTAGAGTGAGGATTTCATCCTTTGGAGACTTAGAGATTAGGGTTTTGAGATAAAACCCTAGCTTGTACTTATTGAAGAGAAGAATTAGAAGAGGTGTATTCCTAGGAGAAGATTCTAATGTGATGCTTGTTTGTTGGAGAACCTTGGTGTGAGATATGGTTTTCTTGGTTTTCCCTAGTCAGGGTTTTGTAGAGATAGAGAATTGTACTATATTTGAGATGATGCTATGGTATGTACAATATATCAATATTTATACATATGTGTGAATCTATCATCTTGTTGATACCTCAACACACACTAAAATTTTCTAAATTTTTGGGTACCACTCATTCATTTTTCAACTCTTCCCTTTTGAAATTTTTCCTTTTCCAATTTTGAAAACAATTTTACTTTGAATAATTGTTTGTTTTAGGTAGTTTCTATATTAACAATTCTATTTTCCTTATTGTTCTTTTCATTCTTTAACTTCAAAAAATTCTAAGTCAAAAACTTCAAAAAACAAATTTCAAAGTTGTGTACCAAAGGTGATCTCCCACTTTCATCCAAGTTGAATCTCTACTTTGTTTATCGCCAAAATTTAGAAGTCTCCCCCAATAGTATTTTAGATATTGGAGAAGCACACAAACTTTTGTTTACTTTAAAGTTGAAATTATTCTCCAAAAATGTTTCATAGAGTTAAATATTTTTTTGTCCGGAGATGAAAGTTAAACATCAACTTTTTGGAAAATTAACATTGACTTTGACAAAAGTTAAACATTATATCTTCCAAAAGGATAGAGTGTGATCCATTGAACATTATATATTCCAAAAGAATAGAGTGTGATCCATTGAAATGAAAAGTTAAGAATGTTCCCTACTAATCGGAGGAAGAAACACACTTTGGTTAAAATAGAAAGTTTGAAAGTAACTCTCCGAAAGTGTTGAGTTCACCGCTTAGATTAATATTCCTTTTATTACTCAATCTATGAAATCTCATAACCATAGAATTCAATCTATGAATCATAGAACTCATTATTACTTAAATTTGAATCCAATTATATTTAAATTCTTGATACACATTTTTTTATCTTCCAAAGAAAGATTACTAAGCAATGTGTTGTGTTGTGTTAGAAAACAAAATCATAGTGTTTGGTGTGTTCAATATTCTCTTAGCGGAGTAAGCCCAACTCTTTCGTATGATTGCCTTGTAATTTCCAATCAATATAGGTAAGAATCACCATGTTTCATCTTGTTCATGAATATCATATGACCTTAATATTGATGGTTGAACTTAAACATTAACTTCATTATAAGTCTTGTTATGAAAGTTCTTTTTAGCTAGCAATGAAAAACTAAATGTAGGTTTTTATTAAAATATATTTTTTCATAGAAAATAATTTTGAAATTCACTTTGATGATATATAGCACGAATCCTTGAAGATCCATTCTCAAAACACCAAAATAGTCTCCCAAAGGGAAAAATCTAGTTGCTGAAATTTCCCGAATTGTAGAGCTAATAGATGTGACATGAAAACAACTCCTCAACATCACACACCTATGGTTAAGATGGAAAAAATTGATATTGAACTAGTGAGACCCGTATTCAAGCATACTAAGGTACTTATAAGTGATCTAGGTTGACATCGGTGGCCACCCACCTCTTACACATAATCAACATGGTTATCCATATTGGCAATTCTTTATCTATAGCTTTTTAGGTCCTAAAATTTTGAAATTGTTTTGAGGCCTTAAGAAAATCTTTTTGGTCATTATAGAGCCTAGGGTGGCCATGGACTTCCTAGGCCTACCAACAATTTTACTTCTCAGTTAAATCTTTGCAACGAGCTACTTTTCACCCGAAATATAGCTTTTATGCAAAAGTTGCACCCCCTGGAAAGTTGATGTATCAACTAGCCAACTTAAGGCCCACAATCCTTTTTAGAGCTTCATATCCTAGAACTAGGGTTTGGATATTAAGGTTTTTTACCTCTTAAGTTTTATTAATTTATGTTAAAGATACCATTTTGACCTCTTGTAATGTCTTCTTGTGAATGAGCATCGTTGGCACCTCACTTCAAAGATAAACTACAACCATTCTAGCTAGTTTGTATTACTTTGCATATTACACTCTTTTTCATATTTCATTCATTAATAGAACTTGGGATTCACTATAATGTTGTTCTCTCTTCAATATTTTTTTTTTTTTTGCATTCATATTTATGTGTTTCATTTCATTCTCTATACAATCTAGATTAGTTGTATCAAAGCAATCAACTTCTTGATGTTTCTCAGTGCATGTCCTTGATGATGTTAGGGTATACTGAGCTGGGTCTCAGGATAATTTCACTTTGTGAATATTGATTTCTCTATCCCACGAAATGTAAGATACTAGATGTAATATATTATGCAGAAACTGAAATATTTAACAATTATCAAGGGAACAACAAAATATTGAGAGAGCAATACCAGAAATAATAACTTTATTCAAGAAAGAAATGCTCACTTGCCTCTTCGAGGGGGAAACCTATAAAAGAGCATATATCTATTACAATAATTTCTCAATATAGATTTATCATACCTCCTACTCTTATTTATACCAATTCTATCTTCTAAAGAACATTATAGAGGGAGATCCTTCTAGAAGCAGAAGCTTCTATTAGGTCTTCTTACATTGACTTGCTCACATTTATTTAATAGTCCTTATTAACTAATGTCGGTCTTTATTACATGGAAAATATATATCATTCTAACTAATAACCAAATAAGATGGGTTAGTATTGGATCCTAACATGCACCCCCCCCCCCCCCCNNNNTCCTCAAGGTTGAATATGTGGAAACTATTGCATTATGGCCACTGGTTCCCAAGTGGCATCTTCTGAAGACGTGTCCTTCCACTTGATCAATACTTATTTGATAGTTTTTCCATGCAAGTGAATATCATGCACATTGAGGACAGATTATGGTTGTAGCGAAATGGAGCTTTCTTCATCTAATTTAGGCAGGATGGTTTGAACCCTACAATTCTGAACCACTACTTTATTCAAATAAGAAACATGGAACACCAGGTGTATTTTGGAGGCAGCTGGAAGTGCCAGTTTGTAGGAAAATGGACCAATACTTTTGATAATCTAATAGGGGCCATAAATTTGGGTGCCAACTTGTGGTGGCCATGGGATTCAAGGAAGGTTTTATTGTAATGTTGGAGGTGGAGAAACACCTGATCACCTTCTTGGAAAACCTATTCGAAATCATGTTGTTGGTCATCTTGTTGCTTCATACAGTTTTGGGCCATGTGGAGGTTATCCTTCAAAGCCGCGAGGGTAGCTTTTTTACCTTGCAGTAACTTATCAAAAACTTGGAATTTTGATGTTCCTCGAATATATGAAGTTACTGTAGGTGATTGTTGGCCATATACCATTTCATATGGTGTCATTTTCATTGTTGTATGATAGGAAGTGTTGTACCACCATTTTGCCAAGGGTAACCATTGCACCCATTGATGTTGTTTGTCTAAGGCAAAACAACACAAGTAGGTTTCCAAACATTTATTGACAACTTCCATTTGGCCATCTGTCTAGGGGTTGTATGTTGTGATCATTTTCAACTGCGTGTCTTGTAATTTAAACAGTTCTTTCCAAAATTTTCTAGTGAAAGTTAGGTCATGATCAAACACAATGGATGTTTTCATGCCATGTAGCTTGAAAATATGATCAATGAAAACTTGTGCTACCATAGTGGGTGTAAAAGGGTGTGTCAAGGCACCAATATCTCCTTATATCAATCATGGTATTCAGTGTTGAAGTCAGATAAAAAACTAAGAGCTCCTTATATCAAAAGATATTTTCATGCTAGGTATATCTGGTGGGTGGGTTAGGGTCCTCATGAAGGTGAAACATTACTTGGGATATAGTTGGGTGGGTGAACCACTCCTTTTGAACTTCCTCAATCCAATTACAGATTGGTAATGGTAATGAAAAAAGGGAACCTTCATCCTCATATTGTATTAAAAACAAATATACCACTTCATTTTCTTTGTGTTTTTAATATATAATCTCATAATCATAGCCCAACATTTTGATCAACTGCTTGTTCTATTCCAAGGAGGATAACCTCTATTCTAGGAAATACTTTAGGCTATGGTGATCTGTTTTGACCTGAAAATGACGACCTGATAAATATGGTTGCCAAGTGTGCACTGCATGGATAATGGAGATCATTTCCTTTTCATATGTAGATTTTCCCAAATTGAAGCCACCCAAAGGCTGACAAGTGAAAGCAAGAGGTATACTTTCTTGTGTTAGAACTGTACCAATACCCATACCTGAAGCATAAGATTCTACAACAAAAGTTTTGGTGAAATTAGGAGCTTCTAGGATGGGGGTAGTGCACATGGCCTACTTTAAAGCTATAAAATCCTACTTTGTTTTTGGTGTCCAATGAAATTCATTATTCTTAGGAAGGTCTGTCAATGGTTGGGAAATGTTTCCATAATTGTGGACAAATTTCCTATAGTATATTGTGAGGCCTATGAAACCCCAAATCCATTTCAAGGTTGTGTGTCTCAGGAAATCTTGCATAGCTTGAATATTTTTGGGGTCCACTCTTACCCCATCACAACCCACAATGTGTCCCAAATATTCAACCTTTCTTTCCACAAAAGAACACTTATCCTTTTTGACAAACAATTTATGGTCTTGTAACAATTGGAGTACTTTTTCCACATGGTGTAGATTGGAATCCGAGGTGTGGATGTAACTGAAGATGTCGTCAAACAAGACTAGAACAAACTTCCAAATTTATGGCTTCAAGATTTTATTCATAAGACTCTGGAAGGTAGATGGAGCATTGACAATTCTAAAAGGCATTACCAAGAATTCATAATGGCCTTCATGAGTTCAAAAGACAGTCTTTGGAATATCTTCTTCATTCATCCGAATCTGGTGATAGCCTGAGAAAAGATGTGATTTTTTGAAGATGTAGGTTTCATGTAGTTCATCCAATGGGTCATCAATGATAGGAGTGGGAAACTTATCCTTAATGGTCAATTTATTAAGGGTGCAAAAATTTGGACACATGCACCAAGAACCTTATTTTTTTAAAACCATCACTATAGGGGATGAATATGGGCTGGTACTTGGGTGAATGACACTTACCTCTAGTAATTCCTGCACTATTTTTTCTATTTCATTTTTTTGAGAAAATGGGTATTGATAGGGGTGTACATTAGGAGGTTGACTTACTGTAAGGAGAGGGATGTTGTGATCATGCTCACCCCTAGAGGGAGGTAAGTCTGTGGGAATCTCAAAAACCTTATGGTGATTTTCAAAGACTAGTTGCAGATCAGGATAGACAACTATAGACGATTGATCACTTACTTGGATAACATTAAGTTGAGAAATCACACCATGGTTTCCTTTCTTTAGGAGTTTCTCCATTTGCTGAGAAGTAATAATTTATGGGGATCCCACTTGTAGCCCTTAGAGGGTATAGGTGCGATAATCTTGAGTAAAACTCATATATAACTCATGATAATCCATGGTAATCAGTCCCAGAGTGTGAATCCATTTAAAACCTGAGAAAATATCACAACCTCCCATGACAATGAAAAAATGTCATTTTTCAAGTTATACTCTCCCATTTAGAGTTTGACATTCTCACAACGTCCCCCACATTTCATTGTACCACCATTATCTATGAGAATTTGAAAAATAGAAACGAGTCTAACAAAGTAATTTACATCCTCAGTGACCCTGCAATGAAAAACATTATGGGTGCTACGACTGCTAATAAACACCACGACCAACCTATATTTGATGTAGTCCTTATTTTTAATCTCTGTGGAGTAGAAATACGTACGAGAGAATGGAGAGATATGATAGGTTCATCTGGTTCCACAGGATATGTGAATGGATTAGGTATGAGAGAAGTGGGTTTTGTGTCCTATGAATATATGGCCTCACCTGACAGGATGGAGGTGGCCACTGACCCATCAATTTGGAAGAAATTTTGTTCACATCATTTATGTCCTGGCGAATACTTTTCATCGCAGTAATAGAAAATTCATTGCTTCTGACATTCAACCATTTCTGTTGGAGATACCTTTTGGACTTTCAAATTTTGGGTCAAATCAGGGGAAGCCCTTGGAAAAGGGTAGTAGGGAACTACATAATGAAGGGTTTGTGCATGAAGAAAGGTCTCATCCTCCAATTCTAATTGGCACACCTACATGCAGGTAACATGATGGTGCATGCAAACATGAGTCCTAATCGCATCCTTTAAGCCATTGATGAATACTTTGAGATATAACTCATCAAATAAGCCCTTAGTTATGATAGCCAATTATTGAAATGCTATGATGAAGTCTGCTACTGATCCTTTTTGTTTTAGCTTCATGAGCCATCCCAAAAAATGAGATTCCTTATCAAAATGGGCACAACTTGCTTTGGTGAACATGGTCCAATTTGGTTTTCTTGGATAGCATTTATTATGCCATTTCCACAATTTCCATCGTTCTTGATTCAAGTATAGAACCCAGACATGGATTTTGGTCTCATCATCCTGAATATTATGGAGAGAGAAGTCCACTTGGGATATCCACTCGATCGGGTCTAATCCATCAAATTTGTGCATCTCAACTTTGGGCACCTTATTCCAATAATTTAGAGAACCCCAAGGAGAGTGGGAATTATGAGTATTCTCATAATGGGAAAAGTGAGGAGCCTCATAATGGTGCTCTTGGTTCTTACCCTTGATGTGAAACACAAGTTCACATACTTCGTAGGTGAGTGCATTTGGGTTCTTGGTGAGGGTTTCCAAGTTCGTATTGAGGGAGTTCATGTGTTGGTTCATGTTTTTCGATAGGTGGGTTACCTTATTGTCCAAATATTCCAAGTTCTGAGAGAAGGCGGTAGGGGCTATTGGGGTTGTTGAGTTAGAATTATACTACAACGATCAACACAATATAAGGAGTCTGGTGGGATAGGTGGAAAATGAGGGTGTCAAGAAGGGTGGTCAGGTCCATGGACAAAAAATAGGCTAAAAAGTGATAGGTACCACAAATATTAGGACAAAGAGAGGAATCCAATAGTATATGTCCCAAATAAGGATGTAGAAGGGGGTCGAGACCATAGAAAAAAAAGGTGTAAAAACAATAGGTAACATTGTGATCAGGATGAAGAGAGGAATCCAATGGGATAGGTCTCAAATAATGGTCCAATTAGGCCCTAGAATTTTCTTTTTACTCCTGCAGAGTTATACTCTAATATAAATACTTTTGTAATGTCGGAATGCCCAAATTCTTAACTGTAACAAATATGTAGTCAATTTGCAGCCCGAATGCATGAGGCAAGGTTGCACAACAATATATCTTGGCAGTTCCTTTTATGTTATGTTCTCGTCCCAAGGGTTGGGGTTTTTAGGGTTCCTATAAACAAAGGTTTATATTGTGCTATAGCTCCTTGATATACGTGTGGGGTTGAACAATAGTACTTGAACCAATATCTTAGGGCACCAACTAAGGAGGTTAGATCATACCCTTAGCAGGGATGATTTTAAGGATGGAAATTTATATTAAAATGTAGAAACATGGGATAATATTTCTAGTCCTTAATATGCAAAATGTAAAATGTTTGGCGATAGTTTTTTAAAAATATTCAAATTTCTAAGGATTTTATATAGTTTCTATAAAATTTTGGCGATTTTTAAGGTAAAATAATTTTATTCTATCGAATTTGGGAAAATCATTTTTAGAAAAAATGGAAATTAGCGAATCTTTTTTGGGAAAAACCATGGAAAATTACCCCATTTGCGAAATTTAGCCCCTAAAATCATCTATGACCCTTATCCGTACTGCCCAATTACCCAGGTACTAGAGAGTATCTTATCGAGTGTTATTCTTGGTGGCACTATATCAGTCAGTCGATCGATCAGTTGATCTATGGATGGTTTCGGGATATCTAGCCCAATATGTGTACGAGTGTTGTTTGATGCACTACCACTCAAAGGGGTACCAATAGAAGTTACAGGTGTTTACAACAATGTTAGCATAAAAACCTCTTGTATTCCCTCTGTGTATGATTCCAATACAATAAATTTATGCATTGAACAACAAATCATTGTAGCTCAAAGATGTCGAAATATGTCTCTACCCTGGAAAAATTTAACCCACAATTCATTCTCATGAAAGAGCTCTGATACCACTTGTAAGGTACCATATGTAATATATTATGTAGAAACTAGAATATTTAGCAATTATCAAGGGAACAAAAAAATATTGACAGAGACCTGCCATAAATAATACTAGAAATAATATCTTTATTCAAGAAAGAAATGTTCACTTTCCTCTTTAAGGGGGAAACCTCCAGTACATCAGAGCTCTATTACAATAATTTCTCAAGACATCTTTCTCATACCTCCTACTCTTATTTATACCAATTATATCTTCTAGAGAACATTCTAGAGGAATATCCTTCTAGAAGTGAAATATTCTATTAGGTCTTCTTACATTGACTTTTTCACACTTATTTAATAGGCCTTATTAACTAATGTTGTCCTTATTACATGGAAAATATATATCATTCTCTCTAATAACGAACTAAGAGGGGTTAGGATCAGATCCTAACAAGAAACCTCCCATGGTGGATGAAAAAATATATGACTGAGAAGGAGATCCTATTAATTTGTTTCTCTAGGAATAAATCACATGACAGAGGAACGAGATGATGGAAACTTTTTCCCAAATCCTTCAACAAATGATAATGGTAGCTAAGACATCTTCAAAAAGAAACCATTTTGAAGGTGTGACACCCTTCAAGGTATAATTTATCTTTGTCATTCCTTTATTTGAAGGAAAGATATATGCACATGCTTTGGAGAAATGGTTAAATCCGTTAGAGGGTTATTACTCAATTCAAAAAAAATTGGACATAAAAGTATCACTTTTGTTCTCATTAAGACCTTCCCCATGTTAAATATTGGTGGGAAAGTTACTGGGAGAGTCTTGACGGAAATGAGTCTACAACATTTTGGATAGAACCCACTTGGGAATATTGTGTTGATGCCCTAAAGGAGGAATTCTACCCTCTCAAAAACTATGATGACCAATACATAATATG
Source organism: Picea engelmannii (assembly GCA_009831015.1). Classification (NCBI taxonomy): domain Eukaryota; kingdom Viridiplantae; phylum Streptophyta; class Pinopsida; order Pinales; family Pinaceae; genus Picea; species Picea engelmannii. The sequence continues at coordinate 147,758 of ML799229.1, read as the reverse complement.
GACAACTTTACATTAAAAGAGATACAAGATGGTGTTAGAGTACACCAATATATTCCATATCTTGCACTCAAACATGGGTATTAGATATTCCATGGAACACTTGGTTTTGAATTAATGCAGTGGTCTATATAGATACATCCAAAAAGAGATAGATTTCTTGAACATCTCCTCACTAGGATATACTTATCAATATGCTATCAAAATCAAGCAAAAAATAAAGTAGAGGAATAATAAGGAGTTTGTGTTTGCAAATCTGCCACAATAGAAGCATGGTAAAGGTGGCTTCAACTCACACAAAAAAATATAGATCAAGGATAACCAAACTCAATACAACTAATCCAAGCCACAAGCAAATAAGAGCAATGGGAAGTCAAAGAAGGACACTAGAAAGTGGTGTGAGATCCAAAAAATTCCTTGGAACAACACTGGTGAATGTCACTCAAAACGATCATTGTTAGTCGAGATGAAAGAAAAAGAATCAGACTCAAGATCAAAATTTAATTTAGAGAAAGATAAGGGAAATTTGATCATTGACGTAGAATGCAGTGATACCATTGCAAATAAAAATATCTAACCAGAAGAATCAAAGGAGCCTAAGGAGGGGGGTAGCATCTTCTATTCACATATGTGGGTGAATGTAGCATCCCCAACATCCAACTGGGCTATGCCACATAAAATTTTCGAATTGTATACAAAATTAAAACATATACACACATAAACTCTTGCAGAAATTTATATATATAAATTAAAATAGGCATATACATTATGAAAATGTACATATTCATACAAAATAATAATAAAAATACACATGCAACACACACATGAAAAACCCATAAAAATAAATGCATACAAAATAATGCAACATATAATTTAACACAAAATGGACACTTATCTTGGTAAAAATATCACCAACTACGTACAGACCTTCCATGTTCCTCCCAGCCTTAGAACACAATGATAAAAACTATCAACAGTGGTTCACCCCCGAGTTGGGACTAAACACCACCCAGGTAAAGGAATTCCTAACCAGGCTGATGTATCTCAGACAACAGGAAAATCTTCGTCACAGGTGCCAACTCAAACTAACAGCCTATAGTCGCTCATTCCCCACATGACTTTCCCACCCCAGGAAGTGTTCCCCTTCTCTGTCGAATAGTCCTCCGGCTATGCCACTTCCTTTCTGGGGCTTCAGCAACAGGCCTGATAGGAAGTCTCAGATCCTTGTAGTTGCAGTTTGGCACCTTCGGGAAATCAATTCCCAACAATTCTCTCATCTAGAGACAATTTCTCACGGGCCTAACAACCTGCCTCTTCAATATCCCACGGGCATGACAACCAGCTTCTTTAGTATTCCGCAGGCTTGACAACCCACTTCTTTAGTCCAACTCCTAAGCTAACTAGCTACAGGTATAGGTACAAGAATGAGTATATATACAGGTATACATACGAGTATAGGTACATGTACAAGAAGGTACAAGTATAGGTACAGGTACATGAAGGTACGAAGGACAACTGAATGGGTGAGTGAATGACGATGGAATGATGGAAAATGAACTAAGTCCAAAATATATGTATGTATGTTCCCAACTTGAAACTTGTCATGTTGAGAACTACTTTGGCCCACTTGTCCCCATCCTTAGAACTTAGGATAAAATAATTATCCATACTTTATATATTAATGAATATTAATATAATATTCCTTTTTGGCTTAAGCTCCCTAGCTTAGCCCCTTATCCTTAACTTTTTTCCCCCTTTCCCTAACTAGTTGAGTTTAGTCCCACATACTCTTTTGTCATGGTCGATCTACACGCAGTGATGCATTATATTAATGATAAGACATATACAAAATAGGCACACTGGCCTTTAACATCTAGGCTCTCTGGCCAAATTCAACACATAACCCTCCTAGCTTATAATAACTGGCTCACTAGCCTATAAATCACAACATATACACAAAGGCTCCCTGGCCTCAAAATCACGCACACTTAAGTTTGTTGTGCACGGTATCCTAGAATGTGCACACTTCATAATTTTAGTGCATAGTACATGTGCACACTATACCATGGAAGGTGCATGCAAAATGATATCAAAAATCTCACCCGCTTAAGTACATTTGTATTTACATTTATAGTTGGGGTTCGTCCTAGTGGTATTGCATTCCCTTCCCCCTTATTTATGCACTGTCTGTAGTGCAATATATACACATATACTACCTAAATTTAAAAAATCCTAAAAAATATGCAAGTATTATGCCCGCATAGAATCCTCATGCTCCCAAGTTGCATCTTCATGGCCGTACTAGGTCCATTGGACCTTTACTAGATCTATGGCTCGATTACAGAGCTGCTTGATCTTCTGGTCCAATATGCACACCAAATGCACTTGAAAGGCACCTTCTTGCTCCACCTGAATCACATTCCAATCAATGACATGATTAGAATTAGGTATATACTTTTTGAGCAATGATACATGGAATACATTATGAATTGACGTTGATTCAGGCAAGGAAAGAATGTATGCTACAGGCCCAATCCTCTCTAGGATTTCAAACGACCCACAATAGTGAGTTGCCAACTTTAAACAATTTCCAAATTTCAGGGAACTTCTATTGGACTTTACTTTCAAGAATACATGGTCACCCACTTTAAATTCCCTATTAGTTCTTCCCTTATCAACATAGTGTTTCTTCTTGTCTTGTGCAACCTTTAAATTTTGTCTTATTTTCAACATTTTCTCTTCCATTACCCTGAGTAATTTTGGCCCAACTACTGCTCTATCTGTTGGGTTGTCCCAACTTACTAGTGTGATTCATCTTTTACCATAAAGGGCCTCAAATGGGCTCATCTTTAGAGATGCATGGTACCCATTGTTACAATAAAACTCTACTAAGTGTAGGTAGTCTTCCAATTTTGATGGTTTATCCATCACATACATCCTCAACATATCTTCAATCACTTGATTCACCCTCTCTATTTGTCTATCTGATTATAGATGATAAGTTGTACTAAAATTCAAATTTGTTCCAAATGCCTTAAATAATCCCTTCCAAAAATTGATGTAAATTTTGGATCTCTGTTAGACACAATTTTCTTGGGTATACCATGTAATCACACAATTTCTCTCATATAAATATCAACAATGTTGGCTACCTTGTGAGTGAGCTTTATTGGAATAAAATGGGAAGCTTTAGTAAGCTTATCCACCACTACCATAATAGAATCATGTTGCTTTCTTGTTCTGGGAAGTTTGGTGATGAAATCCATTGTTACAACTTCCCATTTTCACTCAGGAATGGGTAATGGTTGCAAAAAACTAGTTGGGTGTCTATGATTATCCTTTACCTTTTGACACTCCAAACATTTGGCAATAAAATCAATAACTTATTTCTTCATTCCTGGCCAATAATATTATCTCTTGACAGTTGCAATAATTTTCTGATAACCTGGGTGCCCAGCATAAGGTACATTATGCATTTCACTCAATATTACATTTTTCAATTCCCGGGAATTTGGTACACAAATTCTTCCCCTGTATATGATAATTTCATCATTTTCTAGCTTATAGTCTTCAATTTTATGTTGCAAAATACCTTGTTGTAATTTTGTCACTAATTCCTTGTATTCCAAATATGATTTTGCAGCCTCCAAGATTATTTCTTTCAATTATGATTGGTCCATGCTAATGGATGTAGCATGAAACTCATGCACTCTTTTGCTGATTGCATCAACCACCTTGTTCTCTTTCCCTTTGATATGCTTTATCACTTTTTTGAGCTTGTAAAAACTATATACTAAAAGGGAACTCTTTGGATTCTCCTTTAATATCTTTCTAGACTCTCTAAACATGGATTTTTTTTCCAAGAGACATTGTTTCCTTTCACACTCACTAAAAGGATTTGAAAGGACATCTATTTGGTGTAAGTTTAACCTTTTTTCAAACTGAATAGACTAATTATGAAAAATGAATACTCTAGTCAACCTTGGCTAGAAGAGTCCCCCCTTGTATTGTTTTACACTTATTCAGGCTCGTGGGACTAAAATTATGAAAAAGAACAAACCTAGAATCTTATTTAAGTTCTTTTCAGGCTCTATAAATGTGAAAAGATCTCTGTGTTTGTTGGATATATTTCTATTTTCGACTCCCTAGTTCAGTGGTAGTTAACTGGAGCTAGTTCTAATTTAAACTTTATATTTTATACCATCACTATTATGCATGCATTCCTAAGAAAATCTCAATGCTTGTTCACTTTTTTTAATTATGGAATATTTTGTCCTATATGAGTGTATATCACTCATTCATTGTATCTATAGTTGATCATCTCATTGGAGTAGTGTGAATATATTTTCTCATTCTTCCATATTGAATCTCTCATCTTTTTCTTGATAAGCTTTGTTTGTATTTAGCTAGGTCTCCTATGTAGGTTTCCATGAAACATTGACATGGTATCAAAGTCAAGATTCTTGGAACAAAATAGACAATACAAAGAAGAGTGAAATCATATTTTCAACGAGAGTAATCCACATATACGAAAGTGTCGCACCCTCTCCATGTCGAAAGGTGCGATAGTTGCACGCAAATTTACACAATTCCAAGTGTCACGGGAAATGTCACACTTTAACCTTAAATAGGGTGCTACAATGTCTCTCTATGTCCTTCCAATAGGGTGCGATAGTGTCTCTCTGTGTCCTTCCAATAGGGTGTGGCAATGTTTCTCTGTGTCCTTCAGACAGGGTGTGAAAATCTTCAAAAATTGACTTTTTACAGTGATTTCTCAGGATTTTTCACTTGCAAATTAAGGTTAATTTTTCAGGGTTTTCAAAACCAATAAGAGGGATGGATACAACACCAATTCTTCAGTCAAATTTGGTGCTAATTATCACACCATACAATTATTTTGAATGGAATATGAAGGCCAAATTCCAAATCAAAAGGAAAGTATTATATAATTTGACGATGGAGACAAAAACATAACCTACATCAGCAATTGAGAAGACCAGATGGGTGAAACATAAGGATGAGGCCACAAGAATTCTTCTTTAATTAATTTCAACTCATTTATGGTTTCATTCTTCTACATGAAATACTCCAAATTATATCTATACCACCTTGTAAGGTCTCTTTGGAAAGCAAGATGAGATGAGAGGTCATATGCTTGAGGTAGAGTTGAATACCTTGGATCCTAAATTTTTTGATAATATACAATATTTCTTTACCAAGATTAAATATTTGATATTGAGCTTAGAATATTTTGGTATTTATAAGTCCATGAAAGTGTACCAACTTATTTTAACAATCATGCTTAACCTAGGACCATAATATGTTGTCTATGTCTCCACTTTCTATTCTAGCAGATATTTTTTGCGACCGAAGTGGAACATGCCAACCATGGAGAAGTTTCTTGATTTCACGCATGACTGGAAAAAACTCATTTATATGGGTTTAATTAAGGAACCCAAATCACATGAACTCACCATGAAGGATGGAAAAGGGTCATCAAATAAAAAATACAAACATAAAAGAAAGGAGAAACATAAAAAAAGGAGGGATATTCCAAATCCGTCAAGTATTCTTCAGGTTCCAAGGACTCTTCAAATTCCAAAAGAAACAAGAAGAAGGTAAAGAAATTCACTTATTGCAATAAACAAAATCATGAAGAATCCACATGCATGAAGAAACAAAGCGATCTTATGGCATAGGTACTTCAGAAGAACAATCTTGGAAATTTCATTCCTGAAGGAGCCAAGAAAAAGAAGGAAGAAGAGAATGCTCCTAAGAAAGGTGATCGTCATTCTCTTGTTGCAATTAATTCCTCATTTGATTCATGAATTATAGATTCTGGCACATCACATCATATGGAAACAAAAGTGGAAGTATTTAATTCTTTGAGTTCATGCTCAAGACCCTCTATTCTCATGGGGGATGATACTCCCATAGAAGTAGCAGGAGGGGGAAGAGTGGAACTCCCTAATGGCAGTTTTGAGAATGTTTTACATGTTCCAAATATTTCTATAAATATTCTCTTAGCTTATCAGATCACTCAAACAGATAAAAAGGTTGAATTTACATCATATTCATTGTTTTTACTTGAAACACATGACAATTCCATTATTGCAATTGGTGAGGTAGATCACAAATCAAGGTTGTATAATTCACTAAGTTTATTGACCATGATTCCTCTTTACTACTAACACATGATGAAGATGGTAGTAGAGTATGGCATGATATATTTGGTCATTTAAACTTTAGGTACATGCAACGACTTTCCAAGTAAGGAAGGCAAGGAGAGCCTCCTATTCCTTGGAGCTTGTCACAGTGATATCATGGGTCCATTTCTATATCTATATATCAACAAAGAAAGGTATGTACTTACCTTCATTGTTGATTACTCACGCTATACTTGGGATTATTTTCTTAGGAATAAGTCTAAAGTTTTTGAGCATCTCAAAGACTTCAAAGATCTAGTAGAGACATAAAATGGGAAGAAGATCAATATCATCCATACAGAAAATGGGAGGGACTATATCAACAAAGATGTTTAGAATACTTTTCATGAGGTTGGTATCCAATTGCAGCTTACAGTTACATACACTCTGTAGTAGAATGGAGTTGTTGAAAGGAAGAACATATCTCTCAAGGAGATGACCAGTTGCATGTGGCATGCAAGGTCTCTTCTTTCCAATATTTGGGTTAAGGCACTTAACTATGTTTCTTACATACAAAACATATACTCTCACATATATGTTGAGGAAATCACACCTTTTGAGGATTGAATAGGTGACAAACCATATGTCACACACTTGCACATCTTTGGATATCTAGCATGGGCCCATAGTCCTTCTGAAAAGAGACAATAATTAGATCCACAGAGAAGACCCTTCATGTTTATGGGATATACAAATGATATGAAGGGGTATAGGTTGATTGATCCCTCTACAAACTAGCTCATCATTGAGTGTAGTGTTCAGTTTGAGGAGATTCCTTTTCATCCACCACCAATGCAACATGCAGATAATCTTGTGCTTCCATCAATTCTATACATCAAAGTTGATGATTCCATACACTCAGATGCTACATATTCAGACTTAGATTCAAAGTATTTTGTACATGTATTTGAGTAGGTAGTACAAACATATGAGGAGCCAGTGCCAAATCTTTAGAAGATTCCCAAGTGGGGACGGTCCACACTTCAGGAAACATACGACCTTGGAGGGAATCCATTTGATTTAAGGAGGACTTGATCTCATCATGAGGATCCTTCTTATGTACTTTCATCTTCTGAACCAACGATTCCCATGCATTTCTATATGGTTTAATATTCCAATTTGAAAATATACACTGGGGTTGTGGGAAATCCATTATGGGAAGCAACCACGTAGGAGGAGTATGACTCACTCCTAGAGAATCATACTTGGGATCTAGTTCCACTTCCACCAAGGAGGAAACTTGTTAGATGAAAATGGGTCTATAGGACTAAGAGAGTAGCATATGGTCATGTGAGAAGATACAAGGAAATATTAGTTTCAAGAGGATTTCATCAAATTCATGGGATAGATTATGATGAGACCTTTTCTCCTGTAGAAAATATGGACTCCATTCACTTGGTTCTAGCCATTGGAGTAGCTAAAGGATGGGAAGTTCACCAGATGGATGTGAAGAATTATTTTCTTCACATTTATGTTTCAGAGGATATCTACATGGAGTATCAACTGGGGTTCATTCATAAATCCTCTTTAGTATGTATATTGAAGAATTCACTCTATGGACTCAAGCAAGCACCTAGAGAATGGCATGAAAAGATTAACTCTTATTTTTTTTCACATGATTTAGTTAGATGTAAATCTGATTGCAATGTTTACATATTGAGGAATATTAATCCTTTGATGATTTTAGTACCCTATTTTGATGATCTTTTAATCACTGGTAGATCTGCTTCAACCATTGTTGTGGTCAAATATATTTTGCATGACAGGTTCTCTATGACATATATAGGTCCACTTCATTTCTTTATTGGTATAGAGATTAGTCAGGATTCTCCTGGAATCACACTTTCTCAGGATAAGTATGTTAGGGATCTTCTGGATAGACTCCACATGATAGACAATAAGTTTGCGCCTACACCCTTCTTATCTTGGATGAGAGTTGAGTATGGCATGGATACACCATTAGTGGACAAAACTTTGTATATATAGTTGGTGGGGATTATTTTGTATCTCACCCACACCCATTTGGATATCTCATATGTAGTAGGATAAGTTTGCAGATACATGCAAGATCCCCATGATATGCACTGGAATAATTCCAAGTGCATCCTCAAATATGTTTAGGTAATAATGATTTATGGGATTCACTATTAAGTTGGTTGTGCATTATGTTAGCAACAATTGTGGTATCGGGATTTTAAAGGGAGGGAAGGCCGAGACCTTTCGAGTCTTGAAAGACCGATGGGATCCTAGCCGTTAATTTTGGCAGGACGCGTGTCAGATATTAGAAGGAGAGTCGGTATTTCAGCCCTTTGGAGGATCGAAGTTTCTAAAGGTAGAGAACTCTTACATGAGTAAATCGCGATGTGCGATTGCCCGACTAAATCAGAGTCGTCCGTCAACTATGGTACATGGCGAAGATCCTGTAGAATTGGGGATCAGGGATATGAAAGTTCCATGCACATGATATTAGGAGTCGCGATATCCCGATACCCGATTTCCCGATGGGGCTGAGAACAAGTGGAATACAGGTGGCGCGCTATCGCGAGTCCCGAGGACTGGTGTATGGAGACGTCGAAAATGCCGAAGCCCCAATGGAGATTAATATCCAGTCATAAGGAGGTGGTTGTATGGGCCATAGAATAACCAGGAGTGCTAACTCATAGAAGGAGGAGCTCATCGCACATCGGGATATCGGGGATCCCGGAGGCGAAGAGTTCGTGCATTGCAAACTCGCGAATCCCAAATTCTCAAAAATCCTGAAGCCTCATCGCTTTACCTCTGCCATCTGTCCCTTACCACCACGTCTTCTCCCCGTGTCGTGCCAACCGCAGTTTTTCCAGCCCCTGTGTTCCTCCACCTGGCTCGTACACTTCAAACCCATGGATTCTACCACTTGTGCTCGCCCTATCTTTTTTTCCTTGCTTGGTCACCATCCATCCATCACTTCGTGTCAAGCCTTCCAGCCATCACGAAGGTCTCCATGTTCTGAAGGTACAGAATCGACCCAGACCTGTCCGAGCCCAATGAAGCAGTTATTACAGTAGTTGATGGTGGTTGGACATCTTTTCCACCGTAAATGGAAAATCCAGGGATGACTGTCAGTTGGTCATTTCATTCTCAGGCCCTTGGGAGCACGATCGCATCTGACTAAAGTCCATGAGAATCCAGGAACTACAGGCGTAGTAAATGTGAAGACATAATGTCTTCAATGCATTTCCTCGATTTAGCTTCCAGTGTTTTTGTTCCAAGTATATGTGGGCATTTTGGCCACTTTTGTAACCTATCAATGGTTGAGCAGAGCTCCCTGGTTGTAAAATTTTAATGAAGCATTGTTGTTCTGGTTATGTATGAGCTTTGGAGACTTCTTTCCTTATGAATGCCAGTTTCTATCATACCTTTGTTTACACTGTGTTAGAGCAGCTTGGAATTGGAGGATCCAGTCGAGTTGTAACTATTATAGGATGATGTTGTAATGGATCACTGTAATAGTTACAGAGCCTCTAATCAGTCCCTGTGATTTCCTTAACATTGAACAACTTAGAATTGGAGGATCCAATCAAGTCCTCTTTCAGTTTCTTGAAGCCCTGAACCAGGAGGATCCTGTTTTCAGAGTTTTTCCTCTATAAACCGCTGCAAGCCTAATGCCCAGAGCTATTTGTTCACTTTCTTTAAAGTCTTCCACCTGTTCATCTTTAAATCAACCCACTAGCTGAAGTTAGGATTCCAGACCTCCTCTATCCTTTATGTACTAGACTCAGTCCCTAATTTAGAGTGATACCTCCTAGAGCCATTATCTCCATTTGATCACCCTTTATAAACAAATCGTGACATAAAACTGATGGGCGTTGGGCTCTGCTCCTGCAAGCAATCCAGGAGTGAATTCTGAAGCTAACATTTCTAACGCCATTACTGGGGACAGAATTGAAGATTTTCCCTGGGTAGAACGACATTGAGTCTCTAAATCCGAAGGTGCATAGGATCATCAGAGCCTTTTAGATTGCTAATTTTGCACCTGACGACTCCATTGTGACGACTCCGCTGGGGAGAAACTACTCTATTAATTGTGGCTTTCAGAGGTAGGCATACGCATTCTCACCCACAGCTGCCTCTAGCTACACCTGAAACGGATCTAGAGGCGGTGCTCAGAAAGGGAAAGGCCTCCGAAGAAGAAGCGTCCATCACCGAACCAGGTAATCCACCATATCCTTTTATTGGAGCTCCTTTTTCTCCTCCTCATATTTTTCACAGGCATGTCTCTGCAGTTTCCCGTTTCTTAAATTTTGGGAGTGTTCCTGTTGAGTTTTCCCCTCCCAGTCTGGGATCAGAGGGACAAGATTTTGTCACTCCCCTCTCCCCTAAAGCTGCGCCTTGGCGTAGACCCGTGGCCTCAGAAGATTTCCCTACTCCTGTGCAAGGAGAAGCACCTACTGACTGGAGCTCGGTAGCCTGTTCTATGAATCACCTCTTGTTTCCCACCCCACTTCAAGATTTATCCTCAATAACCCCTTTGCGAACTCCTTCTCCTCCAAGTTCTCCTACACCTAACATCCCTATGGCTGGTGCTAATCCCCCTCTCAACAGAATGGATGCTATAGTCGCTACCAGATACGCTCCCTTAGTTCTTCCCCATCCTATGAATCCCCTCCCTACTGGATATTACCTGAAATACATGCCCAAGTTCACTGGGGAAGGAGACTTAACTACTAAAGAGCACCTAGCTTCTTTCTAAAGTTATGCAGACAACCTCAATATTGAAAATGAGGATGTCTGGATGAGAGTTTTCGTCCAGAGCCTGGATGGTGAAGTGAGGAAGTGGTTTAGGGGATTGGCCCCAGGATCTATTTCTGGGATTGAGCCTCTGGATAGTGCTTTCCTGAGGCAGTGGGGAGATAGGAAGGAATTCATGTATTACATGACAGAATTCGGGTCTTTGAAAAATATGGAAGGAGATTCAGTCTCTAACTTCTCCAAAAGATTTAACAAGATGTATAACAAGATCCCTGCAGAGATAAAGCCCTCAGAAGCCTCTGCCCAAATTTCCTATGCTGGTGCATTTGACCCTAATTTCTACCTTTTGCTGAGAGAAAGAAGAGCCACCTCCTTAGCCCAAATGCAATATGCGGCCATAGAAGTGGAATCCAATGTATTAGCAGCTGACAGACTGAGAAAAAAGGCCGACACAGACAAAAGAAAAGGAAGGTCAGAAGCCTCAACTTCTGGATCATTGGCGCCTCACCCTCAAGTGGATGAACTGACCAAAATGGTGAAGTCTCTGTCTGTAGAGATGGAGAGGATGAGGATGGAAGGGAGGTAGGCATATAAAGGCCCTCATATTGATGAAAACAAGGGAGGTTTCAGGAGGCCAAATAATTTTACTCCCCCGAATGTGCAGAAAGAGAAGGGAAGAGACAGAGAAGATCAGAAGATTCAGGCCCCTTTTCAAAACAATTTTGTGACCGAGGGAGGAGAAAGAGAATAAGAGGAGATTGATCTTGAAATCCACTATGTTGGAGACACTCCTCCTTTCCCTCATCTCACTCAATCTGCATACGAAGAGTCTCTCATGGACAGCCAGCTGAACGAGGACAAAGCTAGTGGCGGCCGAGGCAGGTACAACCTAAGGTCTGATAAAGAGATGGCAGCGCTTGATATTCCCCAGCAGTCCATTAGAGCAGAGAGACCTGCTAATGAAGAAGCAAATCATCACAGAGGTAAAAAAGCTCAAACCCCCTCCCCCATTGTCCATAATCATGTTCCTGAAATAAAAGAAATTACGAAGCCTACATCTTCTTTTAATTTTGAGCATGAGATTCAAAGGATCAGAATCCCTGTGCCCCTCACTGAGATGATTAAACATGGCGAATTTAAAAAATGCTTCTCTGATCTTTTACAATCTGAAGCCTCATGCCTTCCCTCGGACTCCATAAACCTCCAAGACGAAAAACCAGCAGTTGTCCTAGGTCCCATGGTAGAAGATAGAGATGACTCATCCCCTCCCTTCTACACCTCCTTGAATATACATGACAAAGTGTTTCACAACTGTTTGATGGATTCAGGGGCCTCTCACAAACTCATGCCCAAAACTGTCATGGAAGAATTGTGACTAGAAATTACCAGAGCCTATCATGACCTCTATTCTTTTGACTCCAGGAGAGTTCAGTGTCTTGGAGTTATTAAAGACATGGTTGTAACCTTGTTTCAACTGCCTATGAAAAGTGTGGTCATGGATATCATAGTAGCCGATGTTCCCCCCAAGTTTGGAATGTTGTTATCAAGATCTTGGATAAAAATACTGGGGGGAACCTTGCAGATGGACCTCACATATGCTACTATCCCAGTGTTCGAAGGAGAGCATAGAAGACTGTACAGGGAAGCTCAATTGGCCTATATAATCAGTGATGAAGCCAATCCCACCAACCATCCTATCTTTTCCTTAGACACTGATTTAGGCTCTAGTTTACTACAGCTCACTCATGCCCTAGAGCCGCTGCTGAGACTTAGGAAACAACCTATTGTTTCCCCTGAATTTCCTCTCTCCATCACCCCAATCTGGAAAATGTTTTTTGATAGAGCCTGTTCCCGAGAAGGCGCTGGAGCTGGAGTAGTTTTTGTGTCGCCTGCTCAGGAAACCATATCTCTGTCATACAAATTAGAATTTGAAGCTACCAACAATGTGGCAGAGTATGAGGCTCTTGTTCTGCGACTAAGGGCTACGAGGGAAATGGGAATTTAGGAGATAGCAATGTTCGGTGATGCAGAGTTGGTGGTCCAGCAGATCAGAAATGATTATCAAGCTAAGAATCCTCGACTCAGGAGTTATAGGAATGAGGTCTGGGACCTTGTTGACAGTTTCTTCTCGGCATTTAATATTTCTTTCATCCCAAGAGAGGAGAACACCTTGGCGGATTCCTTGGCTGCATCGACTAGCAATTTCAAAGTACCTCTGCCACCCAAATTCAGATATGACGTGGAAGTAAAATACAGACCCTCCATACCTTACAACGTCAAACATTGGAAGGTATTCGAGGACAATCTTGAGGTCAGGAGGTTCTTGGAAACTATTGAGGAGTTTTTAGAAATGCACATAGACCAAGATGTTGTCCCAGAGGAAGAGCCCGATGGGGGTAATCTTCTAAATAAGATTGCAGGGCGTGACATTGTACAGTTGCCCAGCAACCATATTCCCAGGGGACTCATTCCCTTGGAGAGGCTTTTTGATAATAATGATGTGTCTGTAAAAGGAAAGGTCTCGGAGGAGGATGATGATACTATTCAGTGCAACATCAGAACCGAGAGTGAGCCCAAGTATGTCAAATTGTCAAGAAGTCTGACAGGGGAGCAGAGGTCTGAATACGTTGGACTCTTAAAGGGATTTGCTGATGTGTTTGCCTGGACCTACAAAGACCTTAAAACCTATGACACCTCTGTCATCGAACATAAAATCCCATTAAAGGAAGAGGTGAAGCCTTTCAGGTAGAAGCTGAGGCAGATCAATCCCATGTTGTTGCCTATCATGGAGAGAGAAGTGAAGAAGTTGCTGCAAGCTCAGATCATTGTACTACTGAGATATTCAGAGTGGGTGGCTAACTTGGTGCCAGTGAGGAAAAGGAATGGAGAGATCCGACTCTGTGTAGACTTCAGAAACCTGAACAGAAGCTCACGAAAAGATAACTACCCCCTGCCAAAGATGGAACATATACTGTAGAGGGTGACAGGAGCTTCCAGGATGTCTATGATTGATGGTTTCTATGGCTACAATCAGGTCTTTGTTCTTCCTGAAGACAGGGAAAAGACAACGTTCACCACTCCATGGGGCACGTTCATGTATGCTAAGATGCCATTCGGGCTAATGAATGCGGGGGCGAATTTCCAGTGTGCCATGGACATAGCTTTTGTTGGGGAAAAGGACAAGTTTGTGGTCATTTATCTGGATGACATCACAGTATTTTCGAAATCTGATGAAGAACACCGTCATCATCTCAGGAAAGTTTTCTTGAAGTGGAGAAAGTTCGGCATTTCATTAAACCCCAAGAAATCCTTATTCACCATGCAGGAGGGGAAATTACTAGGCCACATAGTATCAGCAGAAGGAGTCAGGATTGATCCCAGTAGAGTTGAGGCGATACAAGCTTTATCAATCCCAAGGTCTAGGAAGGAGGTCCAATCTTTCCTCGGTAAAATTAATTTCCTAAGGAGGTTTGTGCCTAACTCTGCTAAGGAGGTAAAGCTTATAACAACTATGTTAAAGAAAGAAAATGAAGTAAGGTGGACCCTGCAATTGCGACACTCATTTGAGCAAATCAAGAAAGCCCTGACTGAAGCTCCCTGTGCTTATCAGTCCCGACTACTCGAAGGATTTCCTTATTTTCTCCTTTGCCTCGCCTGACACAATAGCTGATGTTCTATTACAGGCAAATGACAGTGGGTTAGAACAACCTATTGCTTACTTCAGCCGAGAATTAAGGGATGCCGAAGTCAGGTATGACACTATGGAGAAGCAAGCTTATGCTCTGGTGAAAGCTCTCAAATCTTTTAGAACCTACATTCTGCAATCAAGGATCATCGTCTATGTCCCCTCAGCTGTTGTTAAAGATATTCTTATTCAGCCTGACATAGACGGGAGAAGGAGTAAATGGATAGAAAAAATCCTGGAGTTCGACCTGGAAATAAGGCCCACCAAGTTGATCAAAGGGCAAGGCTTAGCCAAGCTACTGGCTGAAGCAAATTGCCAAGCTTTGGGGATAAGTTTCATCAGCGAATGCTCAGATATTCAGCAGGATCGGCTATCTGACATAGATCATCAAAGGGAGCCCCCATTGGCTCGATGTCCTTGGTATAAGGATGTCATATACTTTTTGCAAGAGATGCGACCTCCAGACGGCCTGCAAAGAAGCAAAGAAAGAACTCTGAAGCTCAAAGCAGTCAAATACTGCCTAATCGATCAAATGTTATATTGGAAATACCCCCTGGAGGTGCTTCTAAAATGTATAAGTCCACCAGAGGCCGAGAAGGTCGTAGCTGAATTTCACAGCAGCCTGTGTGGAGGGCACCATTTCTAGAGGGCCACAACCCACAAAATCCTCAGGGCTGGTTACTACTGGCCTACCATGTTTGCCAATGTCTGCAAAAGGGTCAGAGCTTGCATCAATTGTCAAAAATTTGCAGGAAAGCAGCAGCTCAGGTCTTTGCCGTTAAAACCAGTGGTAGTTTCAGGGCCTTTCCAGCAGTGGGGCCTAGATTGTATTGTAGAAATTCACCCTCCCTCCAGTGGGCATCATAGGTGGATCCTGACTGCTACAAATTTCTTTACCAAGTGGATTGAAGCTATTCCCACCAGGAGCGCTTCCCACAAGGTAATCATCGGATTCTTGGAGGACCTCATCACAAGGTTTGGCTGTCCAAATAATATTGTCACTGATAATGCAGCCGCTTTTGGGTCTGAGCCATTAGCCAGGTTCTGTGAGCAGTTCGGGATTAAGCTGATTCACTCCACCCTGTATTACCCACAGGGAAATGGTTTAGAAGAGTCCTCCAACAAAAGCCTAATAAGGATCATCAAAAAGCTGTTGGAAGACAACCAAAGGGCTTGGAACTCGAAGCTTAAGTTCACCCTATGGGCTGATCGAGTGACTACGAAGAGAGCTACAGGTGTGTCCCCTTTCCAGTTAGTCTACGGAGTCGAAGTTGTTTTCCCTTCCCAGCTAGCCATCCCTGTAGCGAAATTCCTCCAGGACTATCAGGAAGAGCCTGATGACATGATCAGAAGGATTCATTAGTTAGTAGAGGTCCAACATGCTAGGGAGAAGACATTGGACAGGATCCAGGGCCATCAGTAGAAAATCAAGCAGGTCTTCGATAGGAAGGCCAAGAAGGAGCGGTTCCAGGTAAGAGACCTGGTATTGAAATGGGATGCTTCTAAACAAGATAAGGGAAAACATAGCAAGTTTGAATCTTTGTGGATTGGGCCTTTCAGAATCTCCAAGGCTTTCTCGAACAACACATACAAGCTGCAAGGTTTGGAAGGTGAAGAGGTTTTTGGCAGCCCAGTGAACGAGCATTCCTGAAAAAATGTTTCGTTTGAGTCTCAGATGACTCTTTTGTTTGTAAATATTGTCCTCTTGTTTCTTAGTTCTTTTTCATTTTTATTTTTGCGGCCTAACGATGACTCCATAGCCCAACAGAAAGGAAACTGGAACTGGAGGAGGAGTTCTTAGAGCATCGCAGGGACGACTCTATCCCCCATGGAGCCTCATGTTAGCAACAATTGTGGTATCGGGATTTTAAAGGGAGGGAAGGTCGAGACCTTTCGAGTCTCGAAAGACCGATGGGATCCTAGCCATTAATTTTGGCAGGACGCGTGTCAGATATTAGAAGGAGAGTCGGGATTTTAGCCCATCAGAGGATCGGAGTTTCTAAAGGCAGAGAACTCTTACACGAGTAAATCGCGATGTGCGATTGCCCGACTAAATCAGAGTCGTGCGTCAACTGTGGTACGTGGCGAAGATCCTGTAGAATCGGGGATCGGGGATATGAAAGTTCCATGCACATGATATTAGGAGTCGCGATATCCCGATACCCGATTTCCCGATGGGGCTGAGAACAAGTGGAATACAGGTGGCACGCTATCGCGAGTCCCGAGGACTGGTGTATGGAGACGTCAAAAATGCCGAAGCCCCAACGGAGATTAAGCTCCAGTCATAAGGAGGTGGTCGTATGGGCCATAGAATAACCAGGAGTGCTAACGCATAGAAGGAGGATCTCATCGCACATAGGGATATCGGGGATCCCAGAGGCGAAGAGTTCGTGCATTGCAAACTCGTGAATCCTGAATTCTCGAAAATCCCGAAGCCTCATCGCTTTACCTCCGCCATCTTTCCCTTACCACCACGTCTTCTCCCCGTGTCGTACCAACCGCAGTTTTTCCAGCCCCTGTGTTCCTCCACTTGGCTCGTACACTTCAAACCCATGGATTATGTCGCTTGTGCTCGCCCTATTATTTTTTCCTTGCTTGGTCACCATCCATTCGTCACTTTGTGTCAAGCCTTCTAGCCATCATGAAGGTCTCCATGTCCTGAAGGTGCATAATCGACCCGGACCTGTCCGAGCCCAATGAAGTAGTTATTACAGTGGTTGATGGTGGTTGGACATCTTTTCCACCGTAAATGGAAAATCCAGGGATGACTATCAGTTGGTCATTTCATTCTCAGGCCCTTGGGAGCACGATCGCGTCTGACTAAATTCCATGAGCGTCTAGGAACTGCAGGCGCAGTAAATGTGAAGACATAATGTCTTCAATGCATTGCCTCGATTTAGCTTTTAGTGTTTTTATTCCAAGTATATGTGGGCATTTTGGCCACTTTTGTAACCTATCGATGGTTGAGCAGAGCTCCTTGGTTGTAAAATTTTAATGAAGCATTGTTGTTCTGGTTATGTATGAGCTTTGGAGACTTCTTGCCTTATGAATGCCAGTTTCTATCATACCTTTGTTTACACTGTGTTAGAGCAGCTTGGAATTGGAGGATCCAGTCGAGCTGTAACTATTATAGGATGATGTTGTAATGGATCATTGTAATAGTTACAGAGCCTCTAATCAGTCCCTTTGATTTCCTTAACGCTTAACGACTTGGAATTGGAGGATCCAGTCAAGTCCTCTTTCAGTTTCTTGAAGCCCTGAACCAGGAGGATCCTGTTTTCAGAGTTTTTCCTCTATAAAGCACTGCAAGCCTGATGCCTAGAGCTATTTGTTCACTTTCTTTAAAGTCTTCCACCTGTTCATATTTAAATCAACCCACTGGCTGAAGTTAGGATTCCAGACCTCCTCTATCCTTTATGTACCAGACTCAGTCCCTGAGTTAGAGTGATACCTCCTAGAGCCATTATCTCCATTTGATCACCCTTTATAAACAAATCGTGACATAAAACTGATGGGCATTGGGCTCTTCTCCTGCAAGCAATCCAGGAGTGACTTTTGACGCTAACACATTAAATCTCATAGGATTCACAGATTCGGATTGGGTTGGCAATGGAGAAGATTGCAAGTCCACTTCCGGGTACAATATCAGTTTGGGGTGAGGCCCTATTTGATGGTCAAGTAAGAAGAAATCAACCATTTCTTTATCTTTTGTAGAGGCCAAGTACATAGGAGTAGTCAATTGTGTCATTTAGTCCCTTTGGCTTCATTACTTCCTTATCGAGCTTGGTATCTAGTTTCACTATCCGACTGTCATATGGTGTGACAATCATAGTACACTGAGATTTTACAAAGATCCCGTACAATTGCAGTGAACCAAACACAATGAGGTCCACATGCATTTCATCGGAGATACAATACATGATAGGATCATTGACCTGTAGTTGTGTCCTTCCTCTGAAAAAACTACTGAAATATTCACCAATACCTTCACTGGGATGAAGTTTCAGAATTTGTGAGATCGTCTTGGAGTGAAGAACATAGTTTTCTAGAAGCTTCCTTTTCTTCTTTTGATAAATTGTCTTCTGAGGGGGGGGGTTGTTCCCACATGGTTTCCCCTCTTTCCTCATTTTCATTCAGTATTAATTAGTTTCATTGTACATGAGTACCTAATATGGCCTAGTTGTCGGGACTCGTTTTTTATTACTCAATAATGATGTTCAGGGGGGTGTTGGAGATATTTATATTTTTAACTCCCTAGTTTAGTGGAAGTTAATTGGAGCTAGTTCTATTTTAGAATTTCTATTATAGATCATCACTATTATGCATGCATTCCTAAGAAAAAATCATTTCTTGTTTTCTTTTCTTAATTATGGAATGTCCTGTCCTATATGAGTGTATATCACTCATTCATTGTATCGATAATTGAACAACTCATTGGAGTAGTGTGAATATATTTTCTCATTCTTCCATATTGAATCTCTCGTATTTTTCTTGATAATATTTGTTTGTATTTTCTTTAGCTAGGTCTCTTGTGCAGGTTTTCATGAAACATTGACAAAGTTTATCTTCTTTGGGATAGTAAAATTATACACTGAAGGACCCATATGGGATCAAACCTTTCTTTCTTCAAGTTCATTAAAAATGTGATGAGGGACTCATTGAAGATTAGCTATATCGATCATTTTTTATCCTCTTCAAGCTCATTAAAAAACAAAGAGGTACTCATTGTCCATGGTGGGGGGAAATTGAGGGAAGTGGGTCAATGTTTGGAAAGAATTATGGAAGTTGTTTGTTGTCACCCTTCAACATGGAACTTGTTTTCATCTTGTCTTAAAGTTGGATAATCTTCTTGTCTCTAAGGAATACCAATCATATGAGTCATTATACTCCTTCAGCTCACCCGAAGAGATTCCCAATTATCTTCAAATTATGATTTTGTCTATCTCTAAGTTGATTCTATGTTGCAAAGTCATTTTTTGTGCCTCACAATGTTCAAGGGAAGTTTCATCCCAAATCAACCACTCTGCAGTGTCACCAAATTTCATCCTTGTGTCAATTTGTGCTCATTTGATCTATCATCTTATATCACTTTCTTGTGTCAGTTTTGTGTTGATGATGGGAGAAACATCATGGCCATCCTTCAATGATTATGTTCCTATCAACCTCAACACATTATCCATGAATTATACATAGAAACCAGTTAGTACCTTGGAGCCTGCACGCCTCAATGGCAGGTATCCTCACTTTCAACAATAGTTTTACATCATTGAAATATGACCAAATGATTCCATGAATGTTCGACTTCAACTCATTTATTCACAATCACTTGAATGTACTAGAGTACCTTGGGAGTCATTTTCATCATTGGTGATTTCCCTCACACTTTTTAACAATATACATCAATGACCAGTAATCAAGTGGTTTCTACCATGTTCAACATCAACACATCTATTCACGTGACTAGAATCGTACCATTTCAAGATTAGAATGAAGACCCTGGGAACTTCTCAAGTACCCAAGTTGTGATGGAGACTATTTAAGTACTTAGAATATTCCAATATGGTCATCATGTTGGTGATCTTACTTATATACATATACTATCACATAGATCCACTTTATATTGTTTCATGGCTATGTTTTTGTCATATCGTAGCTTCATTGTGTATTCTTTCATGGGTACAACCTAATTAAGTCATAGAGATATGAATCCACATTGTATATTTGGTGACCATATCCTTTGTTAGTGATTTCATGGATACACAGTGTATTGGTCAGTGTCCATGCTTTGAGTCAATGTATTTTGAGCATGGGTGTTCCTACCTCAGAGATGATATGTATATATTTTTTTATGTTTGTTTGTAGCTTCCATCCATATCTCCTACTACAACACCCTCAGATGCATATTTTTGTAAAGTGTTTTGTTCATCATTTTTTCATCTAACCTCACACCTTAGGGGGAATATGTTACACACCTAATTTTCTCACTACCAAATTTCACGCTTACATATCACAACTATTATACACCTAAGTGTCGCACCTAAGTGTCACAGTTTACCAAGTGATACAAAAGTCCTTACACACTACTTATTTCTTTATTATATATACATGAAACATATAACTTGATTCAGAATTAATTTACTCATCCTATTGACGTGATTTACAGAAAATGATGATGTTCCCTTTATCCAAAAACTTATAAACTCATGATTAATTTACATATTATTGATATTACACAACACAAAATAAAAGAACTCAATATATATATAGTGTAAAGTGTTTTGGCCATCATCTTTTCATTTGACCTCACACCTTAGGGGGAATATGTTACACACCTAAGTTTCTCACTACCAAATGTCGCGCTTCAGTATCGCAACTATTATACACCTAAGTGTCAAAATTAAGTGTCGCACTTTACCAAGTGATCCGAAAATCCTTACACACTACTTATTTATTTAGCATATATACATGCAACATCTAACTTTATTCAAAATTAATTTATTGATCTTATTGACGCGATTTATAGAAAATGATGATGTTCCCTATTGTGTCATTTTCACCACTTGAATGAGAAAAAGAAGGGCACTTGCAAGTCTAGTTGGGCCTACTAGACAAGACAAATGTTAGTGTATGAATTAACCAATCCAAACACATGAAATAAACAAACAACTAAGCTAGAAACAACTAAGAAAATAACTAAGGAAATGAAATTAAAATGCATAAGAAACTTTGAACCAAGATCAATCAACCAAATGACCAATAATAATGCTACCAATGGATAACTATATTAGTGGGAAAACACCGTAGAGAAAGGAGGAATTATGGATCCCTTCTTCCTCCTTGGGAGGGCTCTTGATTAAACTAGAAAGAAAATGGTGAAGAAATCCAATCCTATTCCCTCAAGAGGTGAGGTGAATAGCTTATTGAGATGATTCTAGAATACTCCAAGAAGAAAAGAGGTTTCTTGAAGGAGAATGGAGGCAACATAACAATACTATGAGATTCTTAAATTCTTGGTGCACCCATGGCCTCCTTTTATAGCAAGTCTTTGAGGAAATATTCAACTGGTTCTTAGTGTGGACAAGGGGCCCTTTAGGGCACCCTTAGGTCTTTGACCAGCCTCCCATTCAGATTCAACTCGTATTCGAGGGTCAAATCAAGTTGGGACCTGGTCCATAAGTGGGTGAGAGGCCGAAAAGAACCATAAATGTTTCATTCATAGGAGTGCGCTGATTTTCTCGTACAAAGTCATGCATATGGCACATTGTGCGCTCTGCGGGCTTCTTTGGCCCATGTACTATGCTCGCACTTCCTTTAGTGTTTTAGCAAATCTTAAATTTTTGACCCGTTGTATAGTTTTTGCCTCTTGGAAATGCATTTTTGGTGCTATAGGTGAACTAATAGGTGTTTGGAGATGTTGTATTCCTGTAACCATTTTCATGCGATGTTGTAGATGAAATTTCAGTGATAACATATGCCCCCTGATGTGTGAGGTTAGTAGCATACGTATAGCCAAAATACATCACTTTTTCTTCTACTAAGAGTACCATTGGAATGAAGAGCATTGATATGAACTTCAAGAGCGATCTGTTGGGAGAGGGGAAACTATGGGACCTGAACCTTTCTCTAGGTGGAGAAAATTAAATCTGTATACAAATGAGGCGGGCATGCCCCATGCTCGTGTCATCTAGCTCAAAAATAACTTAATTTGTATGATGATGTAGATAACTGCAACACACTCTGGGGTGGTTTGACAATGGATGATGAAAATTATGATGGTGAACATACTCTAAAAAGAGGCAATGACACCTGTAAGAAGTGTCGGTGACTCGTAGGCATTGATGGCCTAACAAATTCATAGGTCTTTGGCTAGTAAAAAACAACTGCAATAGTCGCATAGTAAGACCCACTGTAACATGATATTGTGTTGAAGTCGAATGTTATGGGGTTCCCTGATAGTAGAGAGAAGTGATGGTTCTCTCTATGCCATTCGAGACTCCTCATTGTAAAGGTAATGAGAGTCAAGATATTGTCACCCTTATGGAAACTATCTTGATGTCAACAAAAAAGGGAGATGCGACTCCAAGAAGAAAAAAATGGATTCATGAAATCCACTGGATAAGATCATGAACTGATAAGGAACATGAACGAAGTCAATATGCAGCCAGAATCAAGACTGCCCTTGGTTGGGGGTATGTTTGAAGGATTATTGGAAGAAACCGTGAAACTGTATATAGTGTCAGGGGGACGAATAGACATGAGGTTAAATTGTGCCAGAGGCGTGACAAAATGGGTAAACTCAGAGATCAGGGGTACATGGACTATGGGATATTCAGGGTTTATGGATGATGTCAACATGAATAGAGGATAGTGAATTCCCCAACCAAGGGCGACATGGGTTTCTTTTCCGGAAAATAAGGTCATCAAGGGTGACAACAAAAAGATAAGTAAATGTTAGAAATAAAGGATTTTTACAATTACCACATGAATAAAGAATAATTTGGGATGCGTGTACAGATACAGAAATGGGTTTCCCAGTGAAAGCTGGCTTGGCTTGTGAGGGCACAAGTTGTCTAGAGGACTGGTGGAGGGTGGGGGGCCCATGGGTGTGTTTTTGTATGAGGTAAATGTATGGAGGGAAATATGCAGGTGGGAAAAATGATTGTGGATGAAATGGAGGGTTAGTGATACTGCAGAGGTGCAGTCAAAATAGAACCATGATGAGATAAACTAGGAGTCCATTGGGAAAGATAGAAAAATTATGAGAAGGGGTATGTGGCTGATTCTCAGAAATGCATAAGACTATTGGGACTCCCATCCCTAGGGGATAAATGCAACATGAGTTTCAAAGTGCCAAGGGGGACTATGAATGAGACAACTCATGTGGGGGAGAGTGCTATTGGGTGACAGTACCGAAATGCTACAAAGGTGACAACACTGCAGAGCCGGATGTGAGGATCCTAAAGGTGAATGCCGAAGGGTGTGACTAGGAGATGCAATTGGTATTCAGAGAAAATGATTACATGCCAGTGTTGATCATATACCTGAAGGGGTTGTGATGATTTATGATGACCAAGTACCTGCACACATTAAAACCGAATACCCAACGTGAACAATATATGAAGATGGTCGTACAGATGGTCGTACAGATGGTCGTACTAGGAGTGTTTGTAGGGGTGGACCCACCAATGCACGAGAGAAGGAAGGATACCTATGCTGAGATACGTGAGTATAATTCCTTCTCCCTCACATGATGTGCAGTTGTGTTGAATACGACCACACATGGTGGCATATGGGTGGAAAAAAAAGGTGCGCACTTGGTGCATGCCTATTCGAATTATAGTTGCGCACTATGCACAATTGTTTCTCAGATAGATACTCATCACTGCATAGCTGTGTAGAGAGAAAGTGTGTATGAATGTGCACCTGTGGGTGTGACAGATGCACATTAATGCACATATGTTTCTTTTATAGTTGTTCATTGATGCGCAACTGTGCGAAGAACAAGCATGCACATGTGCATGCTTGTGCATGATGACAGTCACGCACTTGAGGCAAAGATGGGGGGTTTTGAAAAAAAAATTATTTTTTTAAGATGTTTGTAATGAATGATGATTGATGATCAATTTTTTTCTATGTGAATGCAGGTAATCAGTTCAGCATGCCAGTCCATTGGAGGGACCGGGACTGGGAGCACCTTAGGGAGGCGTTGAAAGAGGATTCGGGCATTCAGAGACTCTTGAAAGCCTGTGGGCTACTCAAGTACTTCGAATGCCCACTAATACGGTTGTAGGAGTACCTGATTCAATATATGATTTTGATGTGGAGCACTACACTACATTGCTTCATTGTACAGGGGAAATAGTTGACATTGTCGACTATAGAGGATGTCTATTTCTTGATGGGGCTCCCTTTTTGGGAAATGGCCCTACCTACTGATCCCCAGTTGCCAGGGGATGTACACTTTGTAGACTTGGCACAGAGATTTTGTTCAGGGTCGAATATTATGTCAGGTTTGTTCATCCGCATCGAGGCGATGGATGAGTTATTGCATCAGTGCATCACAACGATGATTGTGAGTATCTGCGGATCCTTAGTGACTCAGTGGATCAATGGTGGTCAACTGAGTATTATGAAAAGGGTGTTGGATGGGGATTTTTTCACCTGGGGTTTGATGTTGCATGCCAATATGATGGGGAAACTTCACCGATGTTAGACCACTGACTTCAATGAGTTTTCCTTTGGATCAATCTTGGTGGTGTGGTTTTTGGATAGGGTGCCCATGTTTCACCCTAGAGTGTTGTTGGTGGTGGTTGGGGCACGGGAGCCATGACTAATGTGGTGGGCATTGATTTTGGTATGACATGGAGGTGGGGAGGGTGGCCACTATTTTACAACCACCTTGGCACATGTGTGGAACCACATGCCACAAATTTTTTTGTGGTTCCCATATGGTGGGATGGACTTCCGTCATGATCCATATATGGTGCTACCTCTTAGAGAGGATTGGTACCATAGAGGTATGTTGGTGTACTTATGTGTTGTGATTTTGATAGTGTAGAATATGTTTATATGTATGGATATGGATTCTATCTTTGTTTTTGTTTTTGCAGATGTGGGGCCATGAGGCCAAGAGGTAGAGTTGGTTGGAGATTCGGCTCATCAGGGCCTCGTGAGAACGTCATGGGTGGGAGACCGACGTTGGAGGGACAAGGATGGTGCAAGGTCATCATATGAGGCGAGATCCAGAAGGAGGTGCAGATTTAACGACCCAGGTGTAGGGCCATCACATACGCCTCAGGTGGAGGCTGGCATGGATTTAAAGGATTTCTGACTTCGGTTGGAGGTGGTACTACAGGGTGTACCTGAGGGCATGTAGTCTCATATCTAGGACGAGAGATTCCTGTAGAAATGTGTGGGTGGCCTTGCAGAGTTGAGGACTCTAATCCATAGAGCAGTTGTAGCAGGGGCAACGATGACTGGGTGACTACCCCCCGGACCTGGAGGAACCCTAGCTGGTGGGGCACCTCCTGTAGATAGAGGACCTGGTGGTGGTTCTCTGGGGGCACCATGAGTGTTGTGATGTATATTTTTGTATTTAGATAGGCATGTGAGCCCATTTTTGTAAAGGGTAGTGTGACACCCATTTTGTACCTATAGGGGTGAGGGGGGATCACTTGCCTACGAGCGATGTACATTTTGTAATTTTTTGTAAACATTGATGACATATTGATCGATATATATATGGATATGCATGTTTGGGATCTTTATGATGTTTACATGTGATGATATTTTGTTATGTTTTTATGATGTCTAATCTATATGCTGTGACATATTTTTGATGCTTTATGTATGTGTGATGATGTCTTGATGTGATAAATGCCAATCTAACACTAGGTTAGCCATGTTATCTGCTATTTAATTAAATTGTCGTGGAATATGTGTAAATGTAATGGATTCAAAATTTCGAGATAAGAGTCTAACTTGCAGGTATTTGTGAAAGAGGCAAGGATCACAGACACGGTACACATTATTGAGTTGTAGGATGACAAGATGGGAATCTAATAAGATGCTAAGGTGAAGAATGTGCCAGTGACTGGACTCGGCGAGGAGGCCAATGATGGCTATGTGTTCTTCTTGGTTGTTGGTTGTTGAGCCCAAACATATGTCGCTGGAGTGGAGAAGTTCATGTAAGGGAGTGAAGAGGGACCAAGAGGCCGAAGCGAGATTTTGTGTCTAGCGGCTAGCTCCATCAGCGTAATCGATGTGGTAGGCCGATGGAGGATGCATATGTCAATAACACAGATGGTAGATCAGACATGAGGCATGGAGGGAACAAAATAAGACTAAAAACTCTACAAATGTGTACTAAGAAAAATCCTAGTGTAGAATGGCTACGCTCAAGCGTAAAATTTATTTAGGTACAACCCGTTGATGGGTTCTTTGAGAGGATTGCCTTCGAGAGAGGCTAGGATATATGCGCCTTTAGTGAGGTAATCTTGGACAATGTATGGTCCATTCCATAATGACTTGACTTTCCCATGACTGAGAGTATCATGAGCAATATCATAGGCTAGGATGAGATCTCCTTCATTAAATGAGCGAAGGTTGACATGGTGGTCAAAGGTGGCCTTTGACCATTTCTTAACTGCCTCATTGTGTTGTAAGGAAGACCGACAATATTTATCCAATGAATCTAAGTTCAGAAAGCATTGCTCCATTGGAGCAGTGTCAGGTAATAGCTCGATGACGATGCGCAACGTGGGAATTTCACACTCGATGGGGAGGGTGGATTCAATCCCATGGATGAGATGAAATAGTGTAAAATCGGTGGCAGTTTTGACTGCCGTGCGATAATCTCATAATTTTGAAAACAACATATGATGCCAATTGGTCTTATGTTTGTTGACAGTGCGTTGCAACATGGTTTTGAGGACTTTGTTGATAGCCTTGACATGTCCATTAAACTAAGGGTAGTATGGGGAGGAAAACTCATGGGAGAAGCCTAACCTTGAGGAGAGTTCGACAAAGATCTCATTCTCAAAGTGTTTACCATGATTGGAGACTAAATATAGTGGGACTTCGAAGTGGGTAATGACATGTTTGAAGAAAAAGTGCGTTGTTGTGTCAGCGGTGTTGTTGAAGGTAGGCATGGCTTCGACCCATTTGGTAAATTAATCTACCGCCATGATGATGTACTTATGTCCATTACTATATGTAGCATTGCAAGTCATGAAGTCTATGCCCCATTTGTAGAAGGGGCCGACAATGATGACTAGATGTAGAAGAGTGGTGGCGCTCGTGCTTTGTTTTCATAAAGCTGGCATTTGTCACATCGCTTGAAAGTGTGGATGAAGTCATGAAACAAGGTGGGCCAGAAGTATCCGGATTGAATTATATTTTGGGCAGTGGACATACCTAAGAGGTGGCCACCATAAGCGCCACTATGGAAATCGTTCAAGACTCTGTGGGATTTTTCGATGGTAAAACATCGGTGGAGTATGGTGTCAACCCCACGTCAATACAAAACGCCACCGATGAGGAAGTAGCAAGGGGACTAATGGCAAAGGTGCCAACGATCATCTCGAGAGGGATGAGATCCAAACTTCTGTGTCCGAAGGTAGAAGAGAAGGTTTCCATACTAGGGGTCATCTGAGGGGATGTAGAAGAGGTGTTCATCGGGAAAATTCATGTTGACAGGTGAACTTGTAGTGTCTGAGGGAAACGTCGTGATGAGCTCGGTGAGAACAAGTGCTTTTTTTTATTTTTGGATTTGAAAAATCTAGGTTGTATTCCTGAAGGATGATGATCCATCAGACAAATTTACCATTAATTTACTGTCAACTAAGAAAGTACTGCATGGGGTTGGAATCTACCATGACTTTTGTAGTGCGAAGTAGGATATAATGACGCAGTTTCTGGACTGCAAGGACAACTGTGAGGGTGAGTTTATCTTCATGATTTTACTTCAGGGGTGGTCGTGAAATATTTTTACGGATGTAGTAAATAACATGCTTGCATCCATCATCCACTAATTGGATGAGAACTCCTGCTACTGAGACAGTTGAGGCCGACAAATAGAGGATGTAGTCGCGATCATAGTCGGGAGGACTAATCAAGGGGTCATTGGATAGCACCTCTTTTAAGTCATCAAAAGTGTTTTGAGAATGTTCATCCCATCAAAAGGGGATATCATGACGCAGTAAGAGAAGAAAACCATGCACACAAGTGGCGCAATCTGGGACAAAGCATCGTAAAAAGTTGGCTTTGCCTTATAGGCTCTGTAGTTGGCACAAATTCCTAGGTGGTGGAATTTTTTTGATAGCTAGGACCTTGAGGGGGTCCACTATTATGCTGTGTTGGGAGATTATGAACCCAAGGAGGCATTCGACGGTGATGCAGAATACACACTCGAGGGGGTTCAAGCGGAAATTGTACTGGTGACATCATTGAAAGACGACTCGTAAGTTGTCTAGATGTTGAGACCTTTTCTTGGAGCGAGAAGTGAGGTCATCTAAGTAAGCAAGGATGATGTGAGAGAGATCATGGAAAACATAAGTGATTTCCTGTTGGAACATAGAACCAACGTTTTTGAGTCCAAAGGGCATGACACGATAAGAAAAATTACCCCATGGCGTAGTAAATGTGGTTTTATACTGGTCGGTTGGATGGATTTGGATTTGATTCTAGTCGGAGAACCCATCCATGAAGGACAAGGCCTCATGGCTGGCACAGTCATCGATAATCTGGTCGATGAAAGGTGTTGGGAAGTTGTCTTTGGGACAAGAATGATTCAGATCGTGAAAGTCAGTGCAGATGCGAATGGTGCCTTGTTTTTTGTTAACAGGGATGGGGTTGGAGACCCATGAGGTAGACGTGATGGGGTATATGAACCCGACAGTGTGTAATTTTTCAATTTTGGCTTTGATAGTCATGGCTTTGGATGGGTGAAGTGGTTGTTTCTTTCGACGTAATACGGTGACATCAGGCCATGTGTCGATGCAATGTTCGACGATAGAAGGATCGAGGTCAGGAATCTTTGTATATGACTAGGAAAAATTATCCTGGTATTCCTGAAAGAGATGTTTGTAAGGTGTGAGTTCTTCAGGGGAGCATGCAACACCAATGGTGATTTCCTCTATGATTCCTGTTTTGATGGAAATGTTGATTTTGACAGTGGGGTAAAAATTGGCCATGTTTCTATCTTCAGAAGCATCAGGGGCAGAGATAGGGTTTTTGAACCAATCTATATGCCTCGATGGAATAAAATCCTTGGTTTCGATTGCACATATGGAGTATTAACTAGGAGAGTCAAAGGCTTCCTATGAGGGAAAGAGTGCTCTATGATGGAGCGTGTTCCATGGGCAATCGAGGGTAGTTATCTCCTCTAGGATATCTTCGTCATAGTGAAAAATGCAAGAGTATAGGGGATCCGGGGAAGTAACATTGGTGACTATCATCGTGTGATTGTCTGCAAGTGGTGAAGAAGTAGAGGGGGTATCGAAACTATGGTGTGATGGCGTGCTTGTCATAAACCAAATTTATAGATATTGTGGGTTGTAAATTATGGTCAGGGGTAAGATTTCTTGAGTGAAATGAACCAGGGAATTGGGAGAATTTCGGGGAAAATCCTCAGATAGTCTATCCATGAACCATGGAGGGGTGGGAAGTGACTCAAGTTCAGGGGAGGTGATGTGATCAATATATGGAAAAGGAGCAGGGGGAATCACTTGCATCAAAGGAAGTGGGGTGGTTGGAGGATTCTGAATAAGGGCCATTTGATGACGCCTATATTTAATGATTGAAGGACACTGGTATGTGAAGTTATCAAGTGAGTCACAAAGATAGAAAGGAAACCTCATATGTTTATTGACTAAGGTCGTGACATAATGGATGCCAATGAGGTGGGTACTTGATGATGTGGGTGGAGAGGGTTCTTGCTGAAAGATTTGGTGTAATGCCCTTAGTGTCTATCGAAACTGAGGTAATGCAGGACAATGATGAGTGTAGTGGCCATACTTTGAACTAATGGCACATGTGAATTTCGTTTTTATCCCTTTACTACTTATAGTAGGGGATGCAATGGTATTACTAGGTTTTCTTGGTGAAGCGATGAGCGAAGTGGTTGCTCGAGCGAGTTGGATAAAATTGTGTAACTCGGGGAGAGAGGGACATCTATTTGTGGGGTGTCCCTCTCTCTCGCAGAGTGCGTAAGGAGTTTGAACTTGGGGAGGAAGTGGAGCGGTGGGATATTTCTTCTTCCATATTCCCCCAGCCATCACTGTGGTGCTGGAAAGTGGGGGTGAGGGAGGTGTGGTCGGAGTTAGGAATGGAATTTTCATCGGGATTCCCTCGATTTGGGGAGGGAGGGATGGCTAAGGAACCACCGTGGGTGGTTGTAGATACCATACCGGAATGGTGAGCACCATGTTGGGAAGGGTAAGCGTTGCGTCTACCTGGAAATTTCATACTCCCGTTGGGGGGTAGAAGAAGGGAATTTGAGTAATGTCTTGGGGGATTGTCTCCCAAACTGGGATTTGACCCTCGAGGAGGGTGAAATCAGAGATAAGTGTTGTCATAGGGTTCTCAGGGGATTCCTGAGGTATAATTTCTTCCACTAGTGGGACGTCAGGGAGTGGAGAAGCCTCTTTGAGAGGAATGATATCTCCAGTTCAGTTCCATTGGAAGATATGTTACACACTTTTGTTGAGGGGTGGATGAGCGGTGGTGCTTTGTGGTATGCCCCCAACAAAGATGGGTATTCGAAAATTTCGAGGCCCATATCCATGAGTGGATATGCATCGGAACTAGTGCGGACAAGAGGTAATATGTTATCAATGTTGAAGGAGTGGTTAGGATTGTAATGTGAAACTTTCTCGATGGTGATGATTTGTCCGTTGTGGGGGAACATCATCATTCAAAATATAGAAGAGGCCATTGCCTTCACAATGTACATGTAGCTACATCCAAACAAGATGTTGTAATTGAGCGGGATGTCAATAAACTCAATGTAGATAAGAATGTTTTTCCCCTGATTTCAATGGGGACATTTTGAAAGAGCCCTTCAGGAGAAGATGGTCCTCCATCATAAGCTCTCAAAGTGATGGCAGCCGGTATTAGCTCAGGGGAGCCAAGTTTCTTCCATGCAATTTTGGACATGATGCATGTGGATTCACCTTCATTAATGATGCATCGATGAACTGTGATGTTTCGAATTTTAACTGGTATCTGGAAAGCTACCAAAGCAGGGAGATGAGGTTCCCCACAGTCTAGACCAAATGTGATGAGTCTAGTATCAGTTAGGTCGACTTCCCCCAAGGTGAAAAGTAAGGATTTTCATTGAGTTGGATGGGTTTGGAGGACCTCCAATACTGACATGGCTACAGGCGATTGCACCAAGTCATCAACCAGACTATAATTGTGTGTCGCCCTAGCTTGAGGGTTGTTAACATTCCTTTGTAATGGGATCCGAGGGATACAAATGGTGGGTTCCATGTTAGGGTGGAGAATCATCAAAGGTTTTCCATTTGTAGCTGGAGGTTTTCCAGTTGTATTGATGACTATCTGTTTGCAGAAGAATTTCTTCTTCGCTAGTTATGAGTATATTGTGATCCGTCGGGTTTCCAGGGTTTTGATACTGTCCCATATGTGGTGGGGAAGGATGAATCTCATGTTGGGTATTCATCACACCTTGGTGTGGAATGGGATTTTTCAACACAATCGAAGGTGGTTGTTGCAAATATTGTTGTGGGGCCTTCTGAGACGTAGGCGACGCTGGAGGATGTGGCACACTCATGGAATCTTTCATCCATTTGAAGTCATCAATTTGGGGGCAATGGTGAGTGTATTGGTCGTTCTCACCACAAAGAGAACAAGGGAATTCTCTCTAGAGGTTGTTGTTGTTGTTCCTCCCTTGGAATTTTTTTTAATTATCCCATTGAGGATTTTGGTTACCATGGTTTTGGTCTCCCCTAGCAGGTTGGTTTTGTTGGGGGTTATTTCCACCTGATCCTTAGTTATTATTGTTTCGGTTTTTTCCTTTCTTCTTAGAATTATTTAGCTGATGAGCCAGATTTTCCATATTTAGTTGTTCAAAGTTTTGAAATTGTTGAATGGGAGAGGGTTGAACAAAGTTAACCCCAGTGTGTGGTTGTCCTTGTGGAGGACCATGAAATGGAAAATACATATTATTTTGTGAAAATGATCTGTAGGGTGCATAGGAAGGCATAGCGCTTTCACTAGTGACCAGGTTATAAGTTGAGGTAGAGGGGGTACCAAAACTTGATTGAGAGGCTGGGTGCATCATGGGTGCCGACAAGGGTCCACTCATGGGTGGAGGAAGGGTAGCAGGGTATGGTTGTTGATAAGGGGGGGGGGGAGGGGGAGTAATAAGGGGGTCCCCCATACATCGATGGATATTGGGGTGTCCCATACATAGGTGGTGGTTGTATGTACAGATTGTGGTGTGTTCTGGTACCAATCAATCTATTTGTTGTGTGAGACATCCCAGGTTTTTCCTAGACGAATGTTATGGGTCTCAGGGCGTCAGGTAGTACTGTGTATAAGTAACTTGACTGAGCATAAATGAGATCATACTATTCATCTTTGTTGATGGCTTCCTCTTTAGTTTGGGGGAATGTGGAGGCCACATCTTTGGCAAGGATAGAGACAAGTGATCTAAGAAACCAATTGAGGCATTGTTCTTTGATGGTTTCTGCTTTGCATAAAATATGTCGCTGACACCATTTGTGAATGTGGTCAACGATATGCGTGGTTGAGGTTTGTTTACATTCAGAGAGAATTTGTAGACCATTTCCATGATGAACTGGTATTTGAAAGAAGGTAAAAGATGTTTTGGCCAAGGATTCAAAAGTCACATGGGACCCATATTTTTCGTCCACATACCATTTGGCTGATGGATTAATGAGTGTGCGTTGAAATAATCTTAAATGGGTGAAATCATCCATGATGTTGTTTGAATAACACCATAATTGGAAGGTCATGATATGGTTGGTGGGGTCTTCCCCTAGTTTTCCTTCAAACTTGGAAATGTCTTAAGGTAGTTTGGTAGGTATATTGGGCCATGTGGGGTCATGTAATATCAGGTCATTCATGAGTTTACTCAAATAAAAAATGTTGAGGGACACCAAATTTGGCATGTGGGGTGGTGGTGGAGGATTGGTTCCAGACAAGTTGTGAGAAGGTAGTGGAACTAACCCTTGAGGGGGATTTGGTGGGGTTGTACCTTTCCCTTGAGAATAAGTTCTCCCCCCACCTCCTTGTGAAGGAGAGCCAGTGGATGGTTGGTTTTGGGAATTGGACCTAAGTAAAGTGGAACCAAGCAATGTTGATCCCAAGATAGTAGCACTCATAGGGGTGTGATATGGTTGAGTCAGTGAGTTGGCGAGACTAGGAACTCCTCCTATGATAGGAGGGAGATTTTGAAAGCATTTGGAACAACGAGAATTCTGTGGGTCCCCTATGATGTCCGACTAGAAAAGTGAATGTGTGGAAATGGTGATGAGAGAAACAAATGAACAAGAGACTTGTATAATTTAGATCTTCACAATATATCTCACAATCACATGTAATGACATGAGCATCATACATAAATCAAAAGAAGCATACATGTGGGTAGGTGGATTTTTTCTGCATGGGAGAACAAAGAAAACAAATGCTCGTGTCTTAAAAATACCTAACGTCCTTCCTCTCAAATAGAATTGGACCTTCCAATAGCACTCAACAGTGGGGTCTGAAGCCACCGGAAGAGAAACTAGTGAAGGATGAAACAATCAGTTATAATGAGGGGTAGAGAATATCCCCAAAGAGCTGGCGATATTTCCCAATAGCCACCAAAAATCCGATCAAGGTGAAATTGCAACCCACAATTTCCACCAGGGTAGATGTCTTAAAATTAGTCACTAGGTACCTCGGTCAAAGTGCGACATTTAGATTTTTGGCCTCAGAAATGGGTCACGAGTTGGATCCCTTCCAAGAGTTGGGTGACTCAAGGGGGGATGCACAGAACAACCTGACCTTGTCCTTCAACCCTTCACAGGTATATCCCTACGTTATGGTGTTAGGAACACTTGACTTGGAGGATTTTAAAGTTACCTATTTGTCAACTTTTAATGTTTCAAGATGTGAGAACTAGATAACGGGGGGTTATTTGGATGCCTACCCCCAATATCCTACCTAGACTAAAAGATTTATTTTGGAACCTCCCGTGGAGGAAAAATTAGTGAGTTTCTGAAAACAATTAGATGTGGTTATTTGAGAGATTGGGGGTGTGAACCAATCTTGTTTGAATTAAGTGGTTGTGGATTATTTCTTCAATAAATAATGGGATGTTTCAGAATCCCTTTGGAGGAAACCTACTTCAACCTCCAAAATTCGAGATGAAATTATGTGAGTGAGTAGTGACTTTGTGTGTGAGCAAGTGAACAAATGTGCCAAATTTTTAATAAGTTAGGTGTCAATTTGTAGCATGTGGACTTCCTGTGGTCCTTACAAATCTTGATTACCTATCTTACTAGATTCCATTGGTACAACCTTGTAGAATTTTAAAGTCCCTAAAGAACTAGCATGTGGACATATGGGTCCTTACCAATCCTTTAAACTCCCTAATGTAATTTAATCTAATAAAGATTTGAAAAAACTATCCTAGATTGCAAGCATGTGGGCATGTATGGACCCGTTACTTTAATCTTAAAACTCCCCTAGTAATGTCAACTAAGAAACTAGGCTCAAAACTATCCTAACTTTGCAACATGTGGGCATGTATGGGTCCTTACAATTTTAATATATTTTTGAAAAGAAACTAAGAGGATCCCTAGAGGGGCATTGTCCTCTCCTAAATATTTTAAGGGAGATGAAATTTCCCCTTAATCGCTTTTCTAATTCTCAAGATTTCTCTATGGTGCGAGAGAAGAGCATACTTAATGATTAAAGTTTGATTTTTGGTCCCAATGCAAGTATTTTTATATGTGATAGTAAAGAAGCTCAACTTATCTTTTACAATCAAAAAAATCCATCCATGTGGAAACTCAAAGCAAAAGAGGATAAATACGGTTCTTTTTAACCCCCTAAGTGCCTATGTTTTGACTAACCCTTCATGTGGGAAGGGAATCTAAGTGTGGTGCATTGACAATTTTCATAAAAGAAAGATTTTGAAGGCTAGGGGCCTTCAAAATATCACGAAAAATATTACAATGTTGAGATTTTGGACAGATGTGTGGGTTACAGTTCAGACAAAGGGGTAGTGGGTGCACAATGTGCAGAGAACTGAAGACATTTTGGTGCACTATGCCAAGAATGCACAGAGAAACAAAGTGTTGTTGGTGCACAATGCTCAGAATGCACGTCTGTGGGCTGAAATACCCGCACACGTTCTGATACATTCCGGGGGGATTTAAGTGGAATTCTCCTCCTCCAGCTCCAAAATCAACTCTTTGCAGGTAAGGCTAAGATAGTTATGATCCCTGCAAGGCAAAGGGGTGTAAAAAAGTGCTCAAACAACCCAAATAGGGAGAAAATTGATACCTTATCCCCATTATGGTCTCCAATCTATTGTGTCTTTTTCTCCATTTGAATGACCAAAATAAGGGAACTTGCAATTCTATTTGGGCCTTCTAGACAGGACAAAGGTTACTGTATGAATTAACCAATCCAAAAACATGAAATAAAAAAACAACTAAGCTAGAAACAACTAAGAAAATAACTAAGGAAATGAAATTAAAATTCATAAGAAACTTTGAACCAAGATCAATCAATCAAATGACCAATAATCATGACACCAATGGATAACTATATTAGTGGGCAAACACTGTAGAGAAAGGAGGACTTATGGATCCCCTCTTTCTCCTTGGGAGGGCTCTTGAGTCCCATATGTGAGAGCTCTTCTTACAATGATAAACTAGAAAGCAAATGGTGAAGAAATCCAAGCCTATTCCCTCAAGAGGTGAGGTGAATAGCTTATTGAGATGATTCTAGAATACTCCAAGAAGAAAAGAGGTTTCTTGAAGGAGAATGGAGGCAACATAACAATACTATGAGATTCTTCAATTATTGGTGCACTCATGGCCTCCTTTTATAGCAAGTCTTTGAGGCAATATCCAACTAGTTCTTAGTGTGGACAAGGGGCCCTTTAGGGCACCCTTATGTCTTTGACCAGCCTCCCATTTGGATTTATCTTGGATTTGAGGGTCAAATCAAGTTGGGAGCTAGTCCATAAGTGGGTGAGGGGACGACAAGAACCATAAATGTGACATTCACATGAGTGTGTCTTTTCTCCTACACAGTTGCGCATATGTTGCATTATGCGCTCTACGGGTTTCTTTGGTCCACGCACTGTGTGTGCACTTCCTTTAGTGTTTTAGCGCATGTTAATTTTTTGACCAACTGTATAGTTTTTTCCTCTTGGAAATGCATTTTTGGTGTTGTAGGTGAAATAATAGGTGTTTGGAGATGTTTTATTCCTGTAACCATTTGCATGTGATGTTGCAGACGAAATTTCAGTGATAACATTACCTTAATCAAAAAACTCATAAACTGATGATTAATTTGCATATTAATGATATTACACAACACAAAATAAAAGAATTCAATATATATATATATATATATATATATATATATATGTATTGATGACATATATCACTTCATCTTCAAAGCCCATTTTGATAATGTCAGACAGTTGGCTTAGGTTGATGGACAATTGGTATGGATTGTTGGTTGTAATTGATGTCAACCATTGGAGATTGATATTGTAGATTGATTTCAACTCTTAGTGATTGAATTCAACCCTTGGAGAAAGTCTAATAGCGAATTTCGGTAGCACAAAGGTTTGGGTAATGGACCCAAGGTTGTTTCATGTATAATGGTATGAGTTTTAATATTTTTAAAGGTAAGACTATTATATATGGATAGTACATGTCATTCAATTTCCATTGGTATGTGGAATGTCACATAACTCCTCACGGTTAGAGATTTATGTCCATGTGAAGTTGGAGAACCCTCATGAGTCATCTAGAAGCCCCAAAAGGTCAAAGTAGTCAAAGTGGTTTAAGATATTTTAGAAGGTAAATAATAAAGTGAATTGATGAGTGTACTATAATTCAAAGTGAATACAAAATAAATTATTTAAATAATAAATTTAATGGAGAAATTCCTAAGTGGACAAGTGGTTAGAAGTGGGTTAACCCTAAAATAAGGAAATTGGGTTAAGATGGTTAAAATGTAACCCCTTGAGGAAGCTACGTGAAAGTATAAATAAGAGGAAAGGCTCTCTCATTTTAATCACACTTGAGCATATTGAATATATACAGGTGACTAAGGTAACCAAAGGATATATAAGATGAATTTTAGAGGGAAGGTGAAGTAAAGAAGGCCAAAATTCAAGGGAGGATAAATTCTTTTGATGATGCTTTCTAAGGTATGTTATTTACAGGTCATCTCACCATTTTTGAAATAATTTGTTTTCTAGAATAATTCAGACTATGAAATAGGGAGGCCATTGAGGAAACATATCCAAGTAGTTGTTATACAAATTTCATCTTGTGGGTCGTTGTATTTTTGGAGTTACATGCTGTGGAAAATAGGGTTTGTGGCTAGTCCTGAAACTAGTCTAAAACAAGTGTTTCAGGTAAAAACGTCATAATGTCTTCATAAAAAATCCAAATTTAGTAAGCCCAAATGTATTGGTTATAGTAAAGTATGTAGTATTCTCTATACCATTTTCATATCCATACAACAAATATTTTGTGTGGGGCATTCTCTATAATTTTTCTCTCTAGAATAAGGCAAAATTCAACAAGGTATGCCATTTTTGCTATAAATCCTTTTCTAAGAGGTTTCAAGTAGTGAAATTTGGATGAATTGCATAAAAGACACTAAAGAACATTCTGTACCATTTTTAGATCTTTATTCATTACAGGTACATAGTTATGATTATTGCAAGTTAGGGTTTTTGATTAATCCAAAATTAGTCATGTGAGACTAAAGTAAAGTTTGATGAAAATGCTAGTCTCTTGTTGTTAAAGTTAAGGAAGGTTTGTAGTTATGTGATCATATACACCAGGTCTATTACAGAGTTACAAATAAGATTTGGATGATGAAATTGATGAGAGATTTTGGTTGAGGTACATGTTGGGTACATGGTTGAGACAAGTAGATGATGAGTTGGCACATACATGAGGTGTATAGTTGAGGATGTTGGTACATCTTGATGAGTCATATTTTATGTGTATTTGAAGCATGATTTGTACATAGTTTGTGCATGGTTGATGCACTCATTGATGGTACAAGTTTAGGTATAGGTTGGTGCATGATTGATGCACTTGTTTATGGTATAGGTTGATTGCAGGTTTTTTGGTACAGGTTTATGCATGGTTGATGCACTTTTTTATTGTATAGGTTGATTACAGGTTCATTCATACATGTTGTTACAATGGTATATCTCATAGTGATAGTATGACAATAGTTACATCATTCTAATTCTACATCAGGGCGGTTGGACAAGGCAAGGACAGGTGGTTGTAGCCATGTTCCGATTGTAGCCGGAGAACATAGGGGGTTGTAGCTTCCTTCTATTTGTAGCCATAGAATTGGGGAGTTGGATATTCCCTCAGGTTGTAGCATGAGAAACTAGGGGGTTGGAGCCTCCTTCCAGTTGCAACTAGAAAACAAAGGAAGTTATTTCTTCCAATGAATGTAATTCTTCAAGACATATCAAAAAAAACATTATGTGTTTTTCTCTCGCTTTGGGTTTCCACGTAAAAACATTGGTGTATTGTGTATGCATATGATTGCTCATTTTTTCATTGTTTATTTACTCTACAATTATTGGATGATAATTCTACATTGATATAACACTTGCATTTTATGGTGAAAAGGGATTAAATTGCTCTATTATTGATTCACCCCCACTCTCAGTAATCCAACAATTGGTATCAGAGCAAGTTCCTTCAGAAATCGGTTTAACCACTGAAAGGTAGATCATGGAGAGAAACACTATGTATAAAAATTGAATACCACAGTTTGATGGACATAAGTATGCATTTTGGAGCAGAAGGATGAAAACATATATGCAAGCACAAGGATTTGAAATTTAGAAATCAGTTGTATATGGATACAAAGAACCATCATTTTCGTTGACAAATGAAAGAGAAATAAAAATCAGGAAAAATAATTCCAAATCCACAAATTCACTTCTGAATGGTCTTTGTGAATCAATTTACACCAAATTTATACATTGTAAATACGCTAAATAGATTTGGGACAAGCTTCAATATATTTATGAAGGAGATTCAAAAGTCAAAGTAGAAAAGCTTCAAACTTATAGAGGTCAGTTCGAACAACTAAATATGAAGGAAGATGAGAATATTGTAGCCTACTTCTTAGGAGTCCATGAAACAATAAATGAAATCATAGGATTGGGAGAAGAAATTAAAGAATATATAACTTTTCAAAAGGTACTAAGATATCTTCCTATGAGATTTGATCCTAAGATATCAACACTAGAAGAAAGAGCAAATCTAGACTCAATAAGCATAGACGAACTACATGGAATATTCACAACATATGAAATGAGAACTGAATAGGAAAACCCATATATAAAAGAAGCAACTTTCAAAAAATCTAAAAGTTTGAAGCAAAAGGGAAAGAAAAAATAAAAAGAACATAGCAACAATAATGACATCTCGAAAGATGATGAAGAAATGGCCAACTTTGTCAGAAGATTGAACAAGGAAACCAAACGATAGATTTAAAGGTAAGTTTCCTTTGATTTGTTTTAATTGTGATGGTATTGGTCATTTTTCTAACAAATTTTCTCATAAGAAAAATAAGAGGAATGATGAATATTACTCAAATAGAAAACAAACATATAAAGGAAAAAGTACCACAAAGAAAGTTTTCAAGAAAATCTTATGCACCAAAGAAGACATCTCATCATCAGATGAAGATGAAGTTAGTGACAGTGAGACAAAAAGAGTTCTATTCATGTCAGTAGAAGACTCTGACAAAGAAGACACCGAAGAAGAATATGAAGAGGCCGAAGAAGAATATGAAGAGGCAAAAGTTGACTACCGAGAAGAATTGTTGTTTTTTCCATAGAATTTATAAGAAGAGAAAAAAAGAAAAAAAAGAAGCTACAAGAGGAACTAGACAAGAAAGAATACATTGAGGAACTAGAACAAATGATCACAAATTTGAAGGTTCAAATAGAAGAAGATAAAAGAATTAAAGAAGCACTCAAAGAACAACTAGAAGAAAGAGACAGGATCATTGGAAATTTGGAAGCAGAGATTGTCACATTAAGAAAGGATCTTCAAAAGAAAAATATGAAGAACAACTCAAAAGTTTTGCATGACATTATAAATAGTCAAAAACGCATCATGACAAGTCCGGACTTGGATACAATCAGATAGAAAAGGGATCAAGCTCCAAAACAAAAGAGCAAGAAACATATCCAAAAAGCTATGCAGAAATAATCAAAGGGGATAGGAAGATCTACAAGGAATATTATAGGGACACTCCTCCATCGAGAAGATTCATATTTCAGAATCAACAACCGACAGATAGGTCGTGGGCAGAAGAAGGATTCATAAGAGAAACTCCTTTCATAAGATATTCAACTCCCATGTATCAAACTATGTTTTTTGGTTTATGTTATGCATGTAATAATTTTGGACATAAAGCTATGAATTGCAGAGCTAACAACAGGAACATAAACAACTTTTAAAGTCATACACAAAAGGGTTATCCATGAAGGCCCAATGAAACATAGAGAAGAATTTACAACAGGTTTGAATCATTGAGCAATGAAGTGGAATGATACAAGTGCAACAACTTTGGACACATGGCCAAAGATTGAAGAATGGAATTTCCTCATAGAGAACCACAACAAAACAACAATATTCACAGAAATGAACCTCAAAAGAGAACATGGATAAGAAAGCAGAATCAATATAGCAATGAAGAACGCACACTTTCTCTATAATCTAAGAAGAAGAAAATTGGTTGGTATGTTGACAGTGGCTATTCAAAACACATGACATGTGATAAAGATAGTTTTATTACATTAAGAAAGGAAAGAGATAGACCAGTGTCCTTCGGAAATGATGATTCAGCTAAAATCATTGGAAAAGACATAGTCAGAATTGGAAACAAGAATACCATGGAAGAAAATGTTCTACTAGTAGAAGATATGAAACATAATATTCTAAGTGTGATTCAAATGTGTGACCAAGGTCATAAAGTTACTTTCGATTCACAAAAGTGTGAGATAAGAAAAGAAGGTTCAAGAAAATTGATTGCAACAACTGCAAGAACTTCAAGCAACATATATGTACTAAGTGAAATTGGAAATGAAAAGTGTTTTCTAGAAAAAGAAGATGAAAGTTAGCTATGAAACAAAAGAATTGGTCACATACACTTTGATAACTTTGTCAAAGTCAACAAAAAGGAAGCAGTCAGAGAAATGCCCCAGATTACGAAACCAACCAACACTTTATGCAAGTATTGTCAACAAGGAAAACAAACAAAGACCATGTTTAAATCAAAGAATATTCAACAATAAGACCACTGGAAATTTTTCATACTGATATCGTTAGACCAACTACAACAAAGGGTTTAAAAGGTGAGAAATACTTTATGTTATTATTTGATTATCATACAAGAATGACTGCAATTTGCTTTCTTAGAAATAAGTCAGAAGCTTTTGAAAACTTCAAGGTCTACAAGGAATTAGTTGAAAATGAAATGGATTCAAAAAAAAATGTTTGATATCTGATAATGGAGGACAGTTCACTTCAAAGGAATTTATGGACTACTGCAACAAGCATGTAATAAAAAGACAATTCTTCATTGCTAGGACACCTCAACAAAATGGATTTGTTGAAAGAAAGAACAAGACAGTATAGGAAATGGCTCGAACAATGTTAATGGATTCCAAATTGATAGATATATTTTGGACACATGCAGTGCATACAACGATTCACATTCAAAACAAAGTAATTCTCAGAAACAACACTGAAAAAATGACCTACGAGCTATGGAAATGAAGACCAACAAGTGTGAAGCACTTCAAAGTATTTGGAATAAAATGCTACATCAAAAGAGAAGATGGCAGAATGGAAAAGTTTGACTCTCATTTGGACAAAGGAGTACTTGTTGGTTACTCAAGTACAAGAAGAACATACAAGTGTTACAATATGAGGTTGAACAAAGTTGTGGAAAGAATCAATGTAACAATTGATGAAACGGGTGGACGAGAATTAAAGGAAGAAGAAAATGAATCAATGGAACAACTTTACAAAGAAGAAGCAAAAGATGAAGAAGAAGTAGAAAGGGAAGATGAAGAGGATGTGACAGAAATAGAATATCAAGTTCAGCGAGTGCCTCCAAAGACACCTAGAAAAAAAGTACAAAAGAATCATCCTTTAGATCAGATTATCGGAAACAAAGATGCAGGAGTTGATACTAGAAGAAGAATTCGTTCACCAGAACAAACACACCTAGCAATCTCATCTACGATTGAACCAAACAGTTTTGAAGAGGCCAACAAGGATGCATTTTGGAATAAATCCACAGATGAAGAACTGGATCAAATAGAGAAGAATGACACTTGGAAATTGGTTCCAAGACCAAAGAATAAGAATGTGATTGGCACAAA
This sequence comes from Picea engelmannii, assembly GCA_009831015.1. Lineage (NCBI taxonomy): Eukaryota > Viridiplantae > Streptophyta > Pinopsida > Pinales > Pinaceae > Picea > Picea engelmannii. The sequence goes on along the minus strand of ML799229.1, from coordinate 104,971 downwards.
GTGGGTATTCAGAAATAAATTGAATGAGTATGGACATGTTACAAGGAACAAAGCTAGATTAGTATGTAAAGGATACACATAGGTTGACGGAATCGACTTTGAAGAGACATTTTCTCTAGTTGCTAGAATGTAAGAAATTTGATTGCTCCTAGCTTATGCATTCTCCAAGAATATTAAAGTATATCATATGGACTTGAAATCAACATTCCTAAATGGGGAACTTGAGTAAGAAGTCTACATTGAACAAGCAAAAGGATTTCAATTGTCAAAGAATGAATATTATGTGTGTAAATTGAAGAAGACCTTGTATGGTCTAAAATAGGATCCTAGAGCATGGTACTCTAGAATGGATAAATATCTACAATAGGCAGGGTTTAGAAAAGGAAGTGCAGACAACAACCTCTACATCAAGGTAACTCAAGATAGTATTTTATTAATTGAAGTTTTTGTTGATGATATTATTTTTGGAAGAAATGATGACAGGTTAATCCAGAAATTTGCAAAGGATATGAAAAATGAATTTGAAATGTCATTACTCGAAGAACTATCCTTATTTTTGTGTCTTCAAATACGTCAACGCAAACAAGGAATTTTTATTTCTCAAACTAAGTGTATTAGATAAATTCTAAAGATGTTCAGAATGGAAGATTGCAAACCAGTTACCACTCCTATGAAAACCAGTTGCAAGTTGAGAAAAGATGATGATTCAAAGTCTACAGACCATAGACAATACAAGTCAATAATTGGTAGCTTACTATATTATGTGCCAGTATCTAGACAAGATGTAATGCAGGCAGTTGGATAGCTGGTGTTATCACATGAACTTGTTAGAGTCCTGTGGGTTTGCAGTTTCTAACTAACTCTGTGTTTTACCCTGTCTCTCTCCTTTCGCAAACCAAGTCTTAAATTTTCCCCCTTCGTCTTGTAAAATCATTTTCGTTTTCCCCCCTCTATGTTTAAAATTCCCTGGTCTCCATTTTTTCCCAACCCACAACCAGTCGTCTAAATCCTCGATCATGTAGGCCGCAACCATGAACACAAAGTGCAACTTTCCTAACAGTCCATTTCGGGCTTGAAGCACAAGCAGATTTTTAGGCAGTTTTAATCTTTCAACAACAGAGATCCATCATGCGAATCGATTGACAGCTTGGATTCTTTCAGAAGGTCAAAATTTGTGCGAAGTATAGCACCAGAGAAAAATCTCGAAGTCAAAAGGTCAAGCAAAGATTTAATTTGGTACGTAGATCTCATTAGGAGAGATCAACGGTGGAAAATAATCGCAGGAATTAGTAGTTAGAAATGTCGTTAAATTTGTTCGTCAAAGGTCCGAACTCCCGAAACCCAAAATTAGCGTGGGAAGTCTGATCCAACAGGATGCGTGGTACCAGATCTGAACTGCGGAGAAAGTCATTTCGGGAAAAATGAAGTGAGGAATGCGCAAATTTTTCGAGTCTTGAAATGCCAAAGGCCCAAAGGCTTGAGGTCCCGAAGTGCTGAAATTAATATGGAATGTTCAATTCAGAGGAACACGTGGCATTATATCAACGAATTTACATTTTCGCGAATTAGAATTTTTGAAGGGAGCTATTTTTTAATGTCCCAAAAAGTGAAACCCCGAATCACTTTGAAGATAAGCATTAGGTCACGGCCTGAGGTCATGTGGAAAGCGGGTCTGGGAGGAAATATTTGTGCCCATCATATGAAGTTGGTCGAGGTCTAAAGTCCCAAAGCCCAAAATCAGCAGGATCTGTCTGATTCAGAAGGACGCGTGGCACTAGATCTGAGGATTCATGGTTTCGTGAATCAGAGGTTTTAGCATGGAGAATGATGTAAGGTTGCGAAAAATGAAATCATGAAGCACCCAAGAATTGGGCCCATGGTCATGGCCCATAGTAATATGGAAAGCGAGGCCATAAAGAAGGGTAAGGGCCTATTGAGCGGTTGGCGATTGGGATTTTTGAGGAAGCAATCATGGCTGTCAAATTCAAATCAATTCGAACCGTCAATCTGAATAAGGCCAATTCACAAGTTCAGGCATCAGGATATTGTTGGTCACTATAATTGCTTATTTAACTAAACAATCAAGTGCTACATAAATTGTCAACCCAGGGAAGTCTATTATTTCAAAGGTAACCACGCACTATATATGCTCAATCCCAAAAGAAACCTAGGGTTGTAGTAAAAACATATTAATCACACTTTGCCTTGAACAAACTGAAGTTCTAACTTGAATTACATGAAAGCAACCTACCTGCTGCAGAGCTCAAAGTTTAAAGAAATGATTAATTGAAGAATCCTGGATTACATTAAAATAACAACAAGATGTTGCAACAGGAAAGACCAACTATTTTATAACCAGAGAACAGGACCCTATTCCCAAAGCAGGAATCTTCAGCACCTGTTTTCGATCATCACACTTCATGAACTCATTGCTTAACTGAAATAATTGACACACACTGAAGACTAACTAACTCTTAACAGAGAACATGACCCTAATTCCTAAGCAGGAACCTTGAACACCTGTCTCTAATTATCAAGCTTTCATAAATTCACCAAGCAAGGTTGCTAACTAGAGTGATTAACAGTTACTCAAACATGAATCATATGAAAACAATGTAATAACAAGACAGAGTTCCGTAAAGTAGTGTTTCAGCAAAACAGAGTTCAACAAAGTAGTGTTTCAACAAAACAGAATTTAATCAAAGCATGAATAGAAATAATACTAACACACTACAAGCTAATGGGTGAATCTTGTGAAGAAGGTGGGCCCTCCCTTCTCACAAGATTCCCCTGAAATGAAAGGGGCTAAAGAGAAATGCTCAGAACAGTCTTGTATTCATCTGTCAATGTATCATATTACAATCTGAAATGAAATACGTCCTTCTCTGTAAATCCTTCTTAGCAAAAACAGAAGATCCTCTTGAATGATGATTTCCTCTTATTTAAAGAGGAGAATCCCTTCTATACAATTTGATCAACCAATTATAGGTGTACATCCGAGTCCTATTCTTAGTCAGATCGACTTTCTAAACTGGAATGGGATATCCTAGTCTCCCGCAACAGAATGCTATTACAAGTGTTGAGTGAGGTGTTCCTGTGGCAGCTTGGAGTAACAACTTCTTTATTTGTCTTCTGTTAGTGATGTTGTATGTTGTTTCGGCATTGCAAATCGCAGGCTATTTTGGCCACGGGATTTGCATTCTAACTATTTCGGCAAGTTGGTCTCAGGCATCAACGATGGTCAATGCTAGCTCAAGGTGCGACTTTTGTGGTCAATGTAACAGTTTGTGTTGTTGTTTCAGTATCGTAGACCATGGAGGGTGTAACAACTTCTTCTAGTGAGTTTTTGTTTCAGCATCGTTGATCACGAACTGTGTAACATCTTCTTCTGTGTGAGTTTCAGCATCGGTGACCACAGACTGTGTAACATCTTCTTTTGTGTGAGTTTCAACATCGTTGACCATGGACTATGTAACATCTTCTTCTGTGTGAGTTGTTGTTTCAGCCACGGGGTTGCGTGCTTTATCTGTTTCAGCAACGATCTTAAGGCTAATCTGTAGTTCGAACTGTTTCAGCCACAGAGTTGCGTGCTTTATCTGTTTCAGCAATGGTCTTAATTCTAATCTACAGTTCGAACTGTTTAAACACTTACACATTTCTAATCAATGGTTAAGTACGAGAGTAATGTAAAATTATATGCAAAATAGATTAAACATATAGTAAAGAGAAGAGACATTGTATACCTCTGGAAAGATAGGGCAAGATGATAATGTGAGTTTAAATGTGAGTGAAACAAGGTGTAAAGGTAGCAAAAAGTGTGAGTAAAAAGGTACATTGTGTGGTCCTAACATCCCCCCCAACTTAAGATGTTGCATGTCCTCAGGAAACTTCACTCTGAATCAAAATTTGAATACCGACTATGAGCATGCAAGTTACTCAAGCAGTAGCTGTGGAAGGTGATGTCTGTTGGATCTCTGAACCCTTAAACACATTGTAACCTTTGCCAAGCTGTTGTTTCGGTCTTCTTGGGCAGCTTATAATGAATTTGATATTTCTTTGCTGGCATCCAAAGGATAGGAAAATGAAACTGGTACCATATCCATCTTTCAGCACATTGTTGAACACACTTGATGTAGCTAGGTACCCTAGAGAGTGCTATCTCAAGATTAGTGAGGCTAAAAGGGTTGTGTTCCTATCTTTTCTCAGTAGACTGTTGCCAAAACATGTTATTTGCTTGTATGGTAGCAATCTCTGTTGATTTAATGAGATATTGACACTCCTGAAACACTGATGTCTATAATTGCTGAATGTGTTGAGTCATCCATGGTTTGTTTAAAAACTAATAATACTCTGTAACAAAGGTGGCAGCATTTTGTGGTTCTGGACTTATCTAGAGAAGGCGATTATCCTCATTGTGATTGGCAGCTAGGAAGTCATCCTGCCATATAATCTGATTGTTAAGGAAAGAGGTGAGTGCCCTAATCTGTATGTCACCGACAAGAGGGTTAAGGTTCAACTGTCGATTTTCAGAGATGGCCTCATTATGAAAATATGCCTCACAGAGGAGGTGTTGATCCATAGCAGAGGCTTCTGCAAAGGTTTTAATAAAATCTATTGGATTTAATACTGCATGGGGTCTGCCTTCTTTGACTGATTTGATCTGAAACCATGTAAGTCTTTCCATAAGGAATAGAGAGTAATTGCAGGATGGTTTTCTTGCAGCCAATAGCTTTTGTGCCAAGTCAAATATCAGGAGAAATCTACCTTTTAGCTCCTTATTATGTTTCTTAAGGGCACGAGATTCCTGGCTTGTTTGCTCCAAAGCTTCCCAATTTGAGTAGATATGATTTATCCAGATCTATCTGTGTTCCTGCAAGCTTTTGGCCTGTGTAACAATAGACTCTTTTTTCCATTTCTGTATTATTGCCTGCTCATCCCATGGCTGAGTTTGTGTTTCAGTGTTGCAAGTAATAGGCTGAGGTAGGGTTTGAGTGGCTTGTCCCACAAAGGTGTGGGTATTGATCTGGCTGGGAGGGGAATATTCCTCAATAGGCATTGTTTGTACAACTTTATTAACAAAAGCAGGGGTTTTAGATTTGACATTTGTTGCAGGCCAGGGATCAGTCTTAATTTTGGAGGGTCCTGCTGGTTCTTGTGTAACAACAAGGTGTTCTTATTTGACTGCAAAAGTTGAAGGTGTAGAGGGAGCTCTTGGCATTGGAATTTGAGTTACTTTGTAGCCTGCTTGATAGTAGATGTCCCCACATTGACTGCACATATATTCCTTACACGGGCTCTCTATTGTAGTCCTTTCTGACGTGGTTTCTATGTGAGCTAGGGTGTACAAGTTAATTTATTTCTCATATGATTCCTTTGCCATGGCTAGCTCTTGCTTGTAGGATTCTAGTTCAGACCTTAGGAACTCATTTTCTTGTAAGACAGAGGCCATTGTTGGTTCTGGTTGAGAAGTGACTAGTTCTTGTGTAGCAGTCACAACCTCACTAGCTGGTTCTTGTGGAGCAGCTACAGGATCGGCAACTGATTCTTGTGTTTCAGCTTCTTGATGTAAAGAAAGTAATGTTGCAGCTCCCAGGGCATCTGATTCCTGTGTCTTAATAACAATATCAACAATTGGTTCTTGTGTTTCAGCTGAAGCTGGTTCTTGTGTGACATCTATAGCTGGTTCTTGTGTTTCAGCCACTGAATGAGTAGATGGTTCTTGTGTTTCAGCTACTAAATGGGTAGTTGGTTCTTGTGTTTCAACTACTATATGAGTAGTTGGTTCTTGTGTTTCAGCTACTGAATGAGTAGTTGGTTCTTGTGTTTCAGCTACTGGGTTTGAAACGGATGATGTCGCAACATACTGGGCGTCTGGTTCTTGTGTTTCAGTGCCCGTGAGTGGAATAGGAAAAGATTCCAGCATTTGGGAGGTTAGAGGTGTACGGGGCATTAGTCAGATGGGTTGGGGGTCTAGGGAAGTGGTAGTAGTGACTGTCCTTGTTGAGGCCCTTGTTCGTTTTCTTTGTAAAAAGGGTGGAAAGAAAGGAATTTGCTTTCGTTTATGTGGGGGCTTTTCCTTAGTGATGGGGCAGGGAGAATTTTTTGGTTCAGAATCATCACTAAAAATATGAAGGGAAGGAGTGGATGATTCTGGTAAAATGTGGGGAGGGCTTGGTATGGTAGGGGGGTTAATTGGGCTAATTGGGTCTGTAGGCAGACTGTTAGATATTTCTGGAGAATCTGGAGGGTTTTGTGGTTACTGTTTTTGAAGATTTTTGGGAATTTCAGTAGCTTCTTGGGGATTTATGGGTGGGTTGTTTAGTGGAGGGTTTTGTTGGGAAAAACCCTTTTGGATAAGCAGTTGAACGAGACATTGATGGGTGAGTGAAAGGGTGGGATATTTAGCCTTTTTACTGTAGTGCGACATATTTTTAAGACAACCGAGCAAATAATAAGGAATGTTCACCAATCTATTATGCCGTAAATGAGACAACAGGACAAAATCGTGCTGGTAGACTACCTGGTATCAACATTCATAGGTAAGGTAGTGTTTGATGAATTTTGCAACTCCGTACCATGGAGGCGGAAACGAGCTGAGTCGGACACCCCGACCTTTAGGTTCAATTTTTTCCCCTGGCAAGAGGAAATCCTGCTGGGCGTTCAGAATGATATGTTTGTGGCTGAACATGCGAATGACATTGGTAGGGAGACCCAAAACCTGCACTATATCCTCTTCTGTAAATGAAATCCAAACCCCTTGAACAATGGAATGGTCTTCCAGGAGATTTTGAGCAAATTGGAGAACCTATTGTGTATCATACCACTGGAGTCTCTGAAAATAACCGAGCCATCCTGCCTGCAGAAAAATTTGATAGGCTATTGGATAGTGTTCTAACAGGGCTGTCGTGGTGGGTTCGTACCGTATAACAGAGCCTCCCATAGCTACCAGCTCGGTAAAATACATCGTCAAAGAGTGGAGTAACAGCTTCTGTGCAGAGTGAGTTTTCCGAGTGAAGGCATGCAAATGGTGGTGAAACAAACGAAAGGATGGTAAATAGGAATGGCGGTGGTTGATACGTGTGAAATGATGGTATAACAGTTCGATATTTCTTCCCCCCCTTTTAAGTGTGGCTCATAATGATTTTGCATGAGTGGTAATGATGAGTTGGAATCTTCTCATTAACTATAGCTTAATTGTATTTACATAAAATTTACATACCTCGCCTTTACCTTTTGATTCGTACTTCAAACAAAATATAATACCTGTCCATAATAGTTCTGCAGTGGCTGTGGCAGAGACTTTTGATTTGTTAGATTGAATTGTATCAAGGATTTGTTGACTGGAAGGAAAAAATGTAGTATAAGAGTGCAAAAGCTTATTGACAGAGAATGTTGAAAAGTTGGTGTTTCAGCAACAAAAAAGAAAGGGCGAAACAATTGCTGGACGGTGTTGTTTCGCCAATGGAAATTGTGAAGAATTGTCGAACTGTGGTGTTTTGGTAATGGGGAAAATGGTGAAAGGTTGTTGAACAGCGATGGGGAAAAATGGTGTGAAAGATTGCTGAACAATGGTGTTTCAGCAGTGGGGAAAGTCAAAAAGTTGTTGAACAGTGGTGTTTCAGCAATGAAGAAAGAGCAAAGAGTTGTTGAACAATGGTGTTTCAGCAATGGGAAAGCTTGCCTCTTCTTGAAGTACGATCATCCTTCCTTAGTAGGCCTTTGCTTTGATCGAGAATCTGCAAAAATCAAATTGTAACATGGTATTTCTTGACAGGGATTATTAGTAAACAAAATCTAATCTAATACTAAAGAAATTAACTTAAAAAGAATTAATTGCAATGAGG